>JBBPBO010000005.1:6541937-6638551 GCA_037974295.1 Cicer cuneatum
ACATCATAAAAATTAAATTATTAAAATAATTTCAATGAAAAAAATACTCAAAATACCTTATTATTTTAATATTTTTTAAAATTTCATTATTCAAAATTAATAGTACTAATTTTTTAAAAAAAAAACTGTAACAAAATTAGTTTTTCATTATTCAAAATTATAAATATCAAGATTTTTGAATAATGAATTAATTTTAAAAGTGATTTTTTATGATAAATTATATAAACCAACTTCTAATTTAAGTTATTTGAAATGTCCTTTTTAAAAAATTATAGCAAAACGATAAAATGATTTACAAATTACGTTTAGAAAAACTATAACAAACAAATCTTTTACAGTCTGTAATTAATTTTAACATGAAGATATGATTTTGTGATATTTGACTTTATTTTATTATTCAAGTCAATTTTATAGGAATACAATTAAATATGAATAACTCTGTATTTAATCTATTATACAAAATCAATTTTGTAAGTGTTGAATGAAACACAGGTCGATGAAGCAAAGGGAAGCTGAGGGTGTATTTTGGACTAGTCTGGCTCCACGCTCCCTTTAGAATCGCGTGGCTACACGCTTTGATATTGCTGGTGGGTTGAGAGATGACAAGTGTCCTATGGACACATGGTTCAAAGGTGAACGAGGGCGTGAACGGGACTTGAGTGAAAGGAACTTGGAAGCTGACACTTTCTTTGGGAAAAAATGGCCATGTAGGACCTCCCCACGTTATGAACTTTTAACCGTTTCTTGTTTTCCTTTTTTATGTAGGCCCTCCATGAGAACATTCTGTACCCACCGGTTTTTTAAAATAATTTAGGGTCTTTTTTTAATTAATTTATTAAAATAATTGGGTCCCACAATTTTAATTTATCTATTAATATTTTATTTATATTTAATTTTATTATAATTTAAATATTTTAATTAATATTATTATACATTATTTTAATTTAAATTTAAATTTAAATTAAAAATAAAATTCAAATTTTTATAACAATAATAAAAATTAAATGTTAACTCTCAATAGTCATTTTACATAATGTCTAATTTTTTTTAAAAAAAAAAACTACAACATTATCTAAACTAAAATTTATATTTTTTTAAGTTTATTATAATAAATTTCATCAATTTTGAATTGACTCTCGCTCGCTCATAATGTATCTTTCACAATGAATTCTATCATCTTGAACTTCATCCCTTCCTCGTTTAGTTGTGCCAATTTTTCTAAGACTACTACTCTTTTATTCATTGTATCTTGCACGACATTGTTAATAGAGATGTTTCAACAGCCTTTGCCTTGCCCTTTTTTTTTGCCGCTTTTTGTCCCATTGGACGTTCCATTGACCATGTTGAGTCAAATTCATAATTTGTGGTTGTATTTATATTAGGAGATGATGGGTGCGTCCCACTAGTAGAATTGTTTCATCTTTTTGAAAAATATTATGTTGATGCTCCAATCCATTTAGGTTCACAATTTAGCAATCGCAATGCATACTCATGATTAAATGGTTCATATGTATCTTGAGAATAAAAAGCATGTGCAACGATCATGATGTCCTTCTCTGAGCTTCCATTTTTCTTTCCACTAATAGCTTGTTTGTAACACCCAACAAATTTTTGAACGACCATTTATTCGATGTCATCGAGATTTTAGTTGACTTGATGTCTTATCTCGCAATTGCCTACGATACTAATTATAATTTGTTGCAATTTTTAACCAAAAATCATTATCTTTTTTGTCAACTCCTGAAGTAGCAATGTCGATTTACAAGGGGGTTTGAATTGTAAATTCTCCCCTTTAAAATTTTTGTTAAAAACTTAAAAAAATAACTCAAGATTGATTTTGGTTGTGAAAACAGAAAACGGAGAACGTTCTTAGTTTTCACCAGGAAACATAGAACATTCTTGGTTAGTTAAAATCAACAGTTCAGTTTATCTATTTAACTTGATAATTAAAAGAGTACTAAAAGTAAATAGAGATAAGGGAAGAGACATCACACACAAATATATCCTGGTTCACTCAACCCGGGCTACGTCCAGTCCTCACAACGGTGAGATTTTCCACTAAGTGTTCAAAACAAAGAACCTTATTAGTTTTACAGCACTTAGCTCAGATCAATCTTGATCTGTTACAAACTTCAATCCTTTCCACCGATAAAGGAATTCAATCAGGTCACCTATCAACCTTGATAGGATTTTACAACTCACCTTTTAATCTTAAAAGGATTTTTTTAAAAAATGACTCACTCAAGCTATAAACTAATCTTGAGTGTTGTATGATAATTATAGGATTTAAAACAACTCTGTTTTGACTCGACTATTGTTTGAGTTTAGATTCTTTACAAATGGTTTCAGTAAACTAAAGATAGTGAATTCGAAACAGAAGGTTACTGATTTCTTTGAGAAACTTTCAAGTGTTAATATGAGTGATTGATGATATATCTTGGCACTTGAATGTCTTTGATTTTGGACATAATATGAGTATGCTCAACTCGTGTTTGAGATTAGATTTTTGACAAAAGAATTCAGTAGAATGATTCTGATATGAAGAAGAAAAACAGAATTAAATCTTTTGTTTGTGATTGAGAAGCTTTCAAGTATGTGAATGTGAATGATTTTATGAGACTAGTTAGCACTTGAACTTCTTGTTTTTCCCTGAGCTTTGGCCTTCCTTTTATAGGCGTGAGAGCACTAAATGGAGGTCAATAGAGCCGTTGGTAGTGCTTTTGACTGGGCTGAAACCTTTGTTCTTTATCAGTATTGTTCTTCCTTACATTGATTTTTTGCACCATCTGATTGTATTTTCTGGAGGTACCATCTGATAATATTTTGGAGGTATCTGTTGGAACCAAGTTGGTTCTAAGTACTTAGGATTTTGATGCTTACAAATGTACTCAATGTAAACTTATTTTGTACTTTGAATTATTAAGTTAAATGCCCCAAAAACTGAAGGAAACAGAAGCAGAGATCAAAGGATTCCAGAAAAATGAATTCTGGATTGACCAGAAGATATCCAGGAATGTCAAAAATATCACCAGAAAATATCTTTGCTGGCCCATATCAGAATGAAGAAAAATCAGAAGGAAACATGGATCATATCAATGGAAAGCCTGTCAGAAGGAGAATTGTTCCAGACAAACATGAATCAAATATCAATTTTATTCCAGAAGATTTCTGACCAGAAGATGGCCTGGCAGTGAAAAATTACACAATCCAGACTTGTTCCAGACTTGACCAGAAGGTATGTTTATGAGTCCAGAACAAGAGGATCAATCAAGATTTGGCCCAGACCATAAGATAGCATGATTCAGGGCATGGAACTAAGTCCAGAGCAAAAGAAATGAGTTCCAGAATCAACCCAGACCTGGTCCAAAATCAAAGGTAAAATGTCCAGACTGAAATATTTTTTGATCAAGTTTATTTCAGTTTGTTCCTGACCAAACTCCAGAATCTGTCCAGATCAGAGTAAAAATATCCAGATCAATGGTTCAGAAATAATTTTTTGAGTCCAGTGATGGTCCAGATCAGAAAATCAGACCATGGCCCAGTGTTGGCCGAAATCAGAGGGACGGAATGTGCAAGTCCAGAAATGGCCGAGTCCATAAGAATTCAGCATATCAGGCGCGCACCCAGGTTGGCCGAAATCAGAAGATCAGAGGGGTCAGGAAGTGTGGTCCAGGGATGGCCGAATTCAGAGGATCACAACATATCATTTAGCTTGGACCAGATGTGGACTAGCGCTCAAAATTATGATGGTCCAGAATTGATCAACGATGGAGATTGCAAGTTATTTTAATTAAAGTGTTAAAAAGATTGGTTATAAAAATAAAGTGGAGTAGCATGGAATTCAGGAGCATTGGCGGGAACAACCAACAGATTTAATTGGCCAGTTATTTTGAAAGAAAATCTGAAGATATGTTTTTTGTTTAAATAAAGCCCAATTGGTCAAGTTATTTTTGGAAGAGAATCCAGCAAGATTCAGCTCGAATTTGATCATGGAAGAAACCCTAATTTTCATCTATAAAAGGAGGCTCAAGGCAGAATGCTCAATATCGAAAATCACAAAAGAGTCATACACTTCAAAAGCAAACACTCTCAAATTTTCATATAAGTCAATTGTGAGTCTCAGTTTTTTAAAGCAAGTACTCTTGTTGTTTTCGTTCCACTGTGTCAACTCTAAGTTGTTGAAGTAATGTCTACAAGCTGAGGAGTCAGTAGGGGTAACAAGTACTTAGCAATTAGATTCATAGTGGTGTGGTTTCTTCTACAATCTGGGGTTGTCAGATTGGCTGAAGACAGGTGTTTTCCTCAAGAAGTCTAGGATTGTTAGACTATTGAGAAGACTGACTTGGAGGGTTAGTAGCAAGGTTGTAATTCAAGTTTGAATTAGTGAAATCCTTCAAGGCGAAAGGACTGGACGTAGCCTTGTTAACGGTGAACCAGTATAAAATCTGTGAGTTTTTATTTTTTGTTTTTATCCGCTGCTAACTCTGTTTTAATTATACATCAAGTTTTGTTTTGAAAGTATTAAAATAGGAAAAGTATTCAAGTTAAGTCAAACACAATTCAACCCCCTTCTCGTGTTTGCACCTTCAATTGGTATCAGAGCCTGGTTTCAAGGCTGAGCACTTAACAGTGTTTGAGGAAATGTCCAAGGGGTTCAATATGTCAGAAGAATTGGGAAACAACATCAACAGACTACCACTGTTTGATGGAGAAAGGTTTGAGTATTGGAAGGACAGAATGAGAAGCTTTGTCATATCTCAAGATCGTGAACTATGGAAGATGATAGTTAAAGGATACACTGCACCAACAGATCCAGAAGATCCAACTAAAGAATTAGACTTGGATGATATGACACGAGATCAGAGAAGATTACACAAACTTCATCACAAGTCCAGAACCATCATGGTCAGTGCAATCACATTCAAGGAATTTGATAGATGCACAAATAAAGAAACAACAAAGAGTATATTCGATAATCTGGTTCTGATCTATGAAGGAACCAAGCAGGTTCAACAAACAAAGGCTAACATATTGGTCAGAAAGTATGAGCTGTTCAAGATGGAAGAGGATGAAGACATTGACACAATGTTCTGCAGATTCCAGACTTTGGTATCAGGACTGAAAGTATTAAACAAAAGCTATACCACTGAAGATCATGTCCTGAAAATTCTGAGAAGTCTACCAAAAAGGTGGAGACCAAAGGTTACTGCATTTCAGGAAGCTAAGGATTTGAGTACCTTGAGGCTGGAAGATCTGATCAGCTCACTCAGGTCTCGTGAAATAGAACTGGAAGAAGATGAACCTAAGAAGAAGAAAAATCTGGCTCTGAAATCGAAACAGAAGAAAGCTGCAAAGGCAGAATCAGAATAAGAGGATAGTGATAGTGACTGTGATGATATGGCATACTTAACCAAAAAGATGGTTAAGATCTGGGAAAACAGGAAGAAAAGAAACTTCAAAAAGAAACATAACAGCAAGGATAAGGAAGAATCTGACAAAAAGAATATTGTTTGTTATGGATGCAATAAACCTGGACATATCAAGTCAGAATGTCCTAATCTGGAAAAAGGCAAACAACATAAGAAAAGTTCCAGATACAGAAAGAAAGGTCTGATGGTTGCCTGGGATGTATCAGAATCAGAGGAAGAATCTTCTGATGAAGAAGAGGCAGAAACAACAAAGATGGCTCACATCAGGTCTGCTTCTGGTCTTCATAAAAGCATGAATTCCAGAGGGAAAACAGGCAGAAGGAAGAGTGATAGAAGCAATCACTCAGGCAAGGCTGGAAGCACATAAGAGGAAACAATTCTATCTCTGATGGCTCATACAAATTCAGGTTCTGAATACTGCTCTGAAACAGAATCAGAAGATGAAGACAGTGAGGTATTTTCTTATCTTTCTAAACCTGAATTAATTGATACTTTAAAGGACTTGTTAAATGCAAATAATAAGATATCTTTAAAACTGAAAACTCTTAGGGAAGATAAGAAAAATCTAACCAAAGAGGTCCAAGTTTCAAAGAATCAAATTTCTGAGTATGCAACTGAAATCCAAGATTTGAAAACTGAAGTTGCAAAACTCAAGTCTGAAAACCAAACTCTGAAAAGTAATAATTGTTCCACTTCTGAGAATGTTTGTAAATCTGATATGCATGAGCAATTCTTTCAAAAATTTATTTCAAATGGAATGGAAAGAAGTAAGTATGCATCTATGATTTATGGAAATAGTAACTCTGGAAAAAGAGGTCTTGGTTTTACAGAAACAAGTACTGAAAATAAAGCTGTTTATTCTGATGTTTTATGTATTGTCTGTGCTAAGAAATGTCATTCTGAATTATCTTGTCCAATGTTAAAATCTGAACAAGATCAGAGAGCTGTTAAGACTAACAAACCTGGACCCAATCAATTTTGGGTACCAAAAGATAAAATTGTCTATGTTGCAGATGTTCTGAGCAACTAGAAGGAGACACCAACAATGGTGCCTGGACAATGGATGTTAGCAATGCACAAGTAGAAGAAGGTCTATGTTCCTGCTACAACAAGACAAAGGCAATCTGAGTCTGATGGAAGAAGGTCTGGTCATCTCAACCAGAACCGGAATCGGAATCAAAACCAAAACTGGAACCATAACCAAAACAGGAACTGGAATCAAAATAGGAACTGGAATCAGTATCAGAAGCACAGCTACTGGAACCAGAATCAACTATGGAACCAGAACCAGAGTCAAATAAGAAGTTACCAGAATCATCAGAATTACCAAATTCATCAGAACTTCCAGATTCACCCAAGTCACTGGAATCACCAAAACCAAAACATGTTCCAGAATGATCAGAGGAACATGGTTTATAAACCAAAGCAGAATCAAGGAAACTGCTCAAACAGTCCAGAAGAAGAACTGGCTCTAATGGCTAGAACAGAAGCTAAGTCTGAATCTGAGTCTGACTCTAACTCTGATTCTGACAGAGAAAAGGCAAAGTCTGATCAGTAACACAAAACATGGTATCTTGATAGTGGCTGCTCCAAACACATGACAGGAGATAAATCTATGTTTCTGAATTTGACTATGAAGAATGGAGGCAAAGTTTCCTTTGGAGGAAACCAGAAAGGTCAGATTATTGGTACAGGAACTGTTGGTAACACTTCTTCTCCCTTGTCTATTAAAAATGTTCTGTATGTTAAAGGTTTAAAACATAATCTTCTGAGCATAAGTCAATTAAGTGACTGCAAATATGATGTTATATTTAATCAAAAAACTTGCAAAGCTGTTAGTCAAATTGATGGAACTGTTTTATTTACTGGAACTAGGGAGGATAATGTTTATAAAATTGATCTGTTTAGTCTTGCTAAGCAACAGGTTAAATGTTTATTATCTGTAAGTGAGCAGAATCTGATTTGGAACAAGAGGCTAGGGCATGCAAACCCCAGACTCATATCAGAGTTGAGCAAACTCCAGTTGGTAAGAGGATTGCCCAAGGTAAGTTCCAAAACTGAGATTCTGTGTGTAGCATGTCAAAGAGGTAAACATACTAAAAGCTCTTTTAAAACTAAAAATTGTCTTTCTACCTCTCAACCACTTGAACTGCTTCATTTAGATCTGTTTGGTCCTGTTCAAACAGCTTCTCTAAGTGGTAAGAAATATGGCTTTGTGATTGTTGATGATTACTCAAGGTGGACTTGGGTAAAATTTTTAAAGAACAAAGATGAATCTCACAAAGTATTTATCTCATTCTGTAAGCAAGTTATGAATGAACAGGGCATTAAGATCATAACCATCAGAAGTGATAATGGAGGTGAATTTGAAAACAAGTACTTTGAAGAATTCTGTGATGAGAATGGCATCTCTCACAACTTCTCATCCCCTAGAACACCTCAACAGAATGAAGTGGTAGAAAGGAAGAACAAATCACTGCAGGAGATGGCCAAAACCATGCTGAATGACATGAAGGTTGCCACCTACCTCTGGGCAGAAGCTGTCAACACAGCCTGCTATATTCAGAATCGAGTTTACATCAGGTCCATCCTAAATAAAACTCCCTATGAACTATGGAAAGGTAAGAAACCAAATATCTCTTACTTTAAGCAATTTGGTTGCATCTGTTTTATGTTGAACACTAAGGACAACCTAGCTAAGTTTGATTCTAGATCTCAAAAGTGTGTCTTTATTGGCTACTCTGAGAGATCAAAAGCTTATAGAGTGTTTAACAAGAAAACTAACACTGTGGAAGAATCAATCCACATTAAGTTTGATGATAAATAGCTTGACTCTGAAAAGTCAAAGCAAGATGAAAAAATTGCAGGTGAACCAAAGGCACAGGAACCAGAAGCTGAACCAGAAGCAGAATATGAGAACAACCAAGAACATGCTGACTCTGAAAACAAGTCAGAGGGAAAGAATGGATGGAAGTACAAATCTTCACATCCAGAATCTCTCATTATTGGCAGTGCAGCAGAACCTCTAAAGACCAGATCATCAAGTAGAGAAACCAGTCTGTTTGGTTTACTCTCAACAATTGAACCCAACAATGTTGATGAGGCTTTGACAGAGGAAGGCTGGATACTTGCAATGCAAGAAGAGCTGAATGAATTCCAAAGGAATGATGTTTGGGATCTGGTACCCAGACCAAACAAAAACATTATTGGAACCAAGTGGGTTTTCAGGAATAAACTCAATGAAAAGGGTGAAGTGGTAAGGAACAAAGCCAGACTTGTAGCTCAAGGATACAGTCAACAGGAAGGTATAGATTACACTGAGACTTTTGCTCCAGTGGCCAGGTTAGAAGCAATAAGAATTATTTTATCATTTGCTGCTAATCATGATATAATGCTGTATCAAATGGATGTTAAAAATGCATTCTTAAATGGCTACATAAGTGAAGAAGTCTATGTCAAACAGCCCTTGGTTTTGAAAATTCTGATTTTCCAGACCATGTTTTCAAACTTAAAAAGTCTCTATATGGTTTAAAACAAGCACCAAGGGCATGGTATGACAGACTTAGTAACTTTCTGCTTAAGAATGAATTTAATAGAGGCCAGATTGATAATACACTATTTAGGAAATCCATTAAACATGATATTCTGATTATTTAAGTCTATGTTGATGATATCATATTTGGATCGACTAATGGCACTTTGTGCAAAGAATTTTCTGACCTAATGCAGAAGGAGTTCCAAATGAGCATGATGGGAGAACTTAAGTTCTTCTTGGGAATTCAGATTCATCAAGGCAAATCAGGTATACTCATTCACCAATCCAAATACACCAAAGAACTTCTTAAAAAGTTCCAGATGAGTGACTGTAAGCCTATGGCCACCCCCATGCATCCAACCTGCTCACTTGAGAAAGATGAAACCAGCCAAAAGGTAGACCAGAAAACATATAGAGGTATGATTGGATCCCTTCTTTACTTAACTGCTTCTAGACCTAACATTATGTTTAGTGTTTGTGTCTGTGCCCGATTTCAAGCTGATCCTAGGGAATCCCATTTAACTGCTGTCAAAAGAATTCTGAGATATCTTAAAGGAACCACAAACCTTACCTTGCTATACAAGAAAACCCCCACCTACAAACTAAAAGGCTTTTGTGATTCTGACTATGCTGGAGACAAGTTGGAAAGGAAAAGTACCAGTGGCAACTGCACATTCTTAGGTGATAACTTGATCTCTTGGTCAAGCAAAAGACAAAGCACCATTGCTATGTCAACAGCAGAAGCTGAGTATATATCAGCAGCAGGATGCAGTTTACAGTTACTCTGGATGAAACACCAACTTGAAGATTACAACATCTTTGAAACCAATATCCCTTTGTTCTGTGATAACACTTCAGCAATAAACCTAACCAAGAACCCTATCTTACACTCTAGAGCCAAACACATTGAAATAAAACACCATTTCATTAGGGACCATGTTCAGAAAGGAACTTTAAGCATCCAGTTTGTGAACACTGATCATCAATGGGCTGACATCTTCACCAAGGCTTTACCAGAAGATAGGTTCGAGTTCATTAAAAAGCATCTCAGCATGACCTCCATATTTGACTAGCTCAAGTAGTCATCTTAGGAGTTTTTAAATTTCTGTAATTTTATTTTATGTCTTTTATTTTCAGCTTTTACTTTCGGTAATCTGTAAAGAAAAATAAAAAAAAAATAAAAAGGAGAGTATCAGACTTAGGGGGAGAGATTGGTCTGAGGGGGAGTAATTCAAGTTTTCTGAATTATAAGTTAGCAAAATAAGTTAAGGTTTTGTCATCATCAAAAAGGGGGAGATTGTTGGAACCAAGTTGGTTCTAAGTACTTAAGATTTTGATGGTTACAAATGTACTCAATGTAAACTTATTTTGTACTTTGAATTATTAAGTTAAATGCCCCAGAAACTGAAGGAAACAGAAGTAGAGATCAAAGGATTCCAGAAAAATGAATTCTGGATTGACCAGAAGATATCCAGGAATGTCAAAAATATCACCAGAAGATATATTTGCTGGCCCATATCATAATGAAGAAAAATCAGAAGGAAACATGGATCATATCAATGGAAAGCCTGCCAGAAGGAGAGTTGTTCCAGACAAACAGGAATCAAATATCAATTTTATTCCAGAAGTTATTCTGACCAGAAGATGGTCTGGCAGTGAAAAATTACACAGTTCAGACTTGTTCCAGACTTGACCAGAAGGTATGTTTATGAGTCCAGAACAAGAGGATCAATCAAGATTTGGCCCAGACCATAAGATAGCATGATTCAGGGCATGGAACTAAGTCCAGAACAAAAGAAATGAGTTCCAGAATCAACCCAGACCTGGTCCAAAATCAAAGGTAAAATGTCCAGACTGAAATATTTTTTGATCAAGTTTATTTCAGTTTGTTCAAGACCAAATTCCAGAATCTGTCCAGATCAGAGTAAAAAAATCCAGATCAATGGTTCAGAAATAATTTTTTGAGTCCAGTGATGGTCCAGATCAGAAAATCAGACCATGGCCCAGTGTTGGCCGAAATCAGAGGGACGGAATGTGCAAGTCCAGAAATGGCCGAGTCCAGAAGAATTCAGCATATCAGGTGCGCACCCAGGTTGGCCGAAATCAGAAGATCAGAGGGTCAGGAAGTGTGGTCCAGGGATGGCCGAATTCAGAGGATCACAGCATATCATTTAGCTTGGACCAGATGTGGACTAGCGCTCAAAATTATGATGGTCCAGAATTGATCAACGATGGAGATTGCAAGTTATTTTAATTAAAGTGTTAAAAAGATTGGTTATAAAAATAAAGTGGAGTAGCATGGAATTCAGGAGCATTGGCGGGAACAACCAACAGATTTAATTGGCCAGTTATTTTGAAAGAAAATCTGAAGATATGTTTTTTATTTAAATAAAGCCCAATTGGTCAAGTTATTTTTGGAAGAGAATTCAGCAAGATTCAGCTCGAATTTGATCATGGAAGAAACCCTAATTTTCATCTATAAAAGGAGGCTCAAGGCAGAATGCTCAATATCGAAAATCACAAAAGAGTCATACACTTCAAAAGCAATCCCATGATACAGTTTTTGATGTATTTTTATTTTGGTATATTTTGAAGATCAATTTCCCAAAATTAAATTACTTGGTTATAATTATGATATGGTATTTTAATTACTTTTGTATTTTGAATTACAATGCAACACTATTTTTGAATGTTTAATTCATATTAAATTTTAATTATTTTTAATTCTTTTGAATTAAGTCGAAATTCTTTTATTAATTGAAAAAAATACACTCACGCTGCTTAAAACTCGGGGTGTTACAATTGTGGTATCAGAGCATTTGATTAATGTTTTAGTTAAGCTTTGGTTAGACTTTTGGGTAATGCTCTAGTTAGATTGTTGAGTGGGAGTCGTTATCTGATCATGCATAGGAGCAAGTAGTTAGAGTGTCAAGTCGTGTATAGTTGTGATGTGTTGAAGTGATGATGCTCTTGAGTTATATTTTTGGGATTATTCTAAGTGGTGTGAGATTTCTACTTGATGATGGTTTTGTAGAGAACAATGCCTCCAAGAAGAGATGATACTGCAAGAGCCAACGTCAGCCGGGATGATCGGATGACTGAAGCGATGAATAATATGACTGCGTCTGTTGCTGCACAGACGGCTGCAAAGACTCAAGAAGATATAGAGAAAAGAGAAAGAGAGATTTGTGCTGCTTAATCTAGAGTTCTAGAGGATTTTCGTCGTCATAATCCTCCAAAGTTCAAAGGTGATGAGGGTCTAGAAAGAGCGGACTAATGGATTCAGGAAATGGAGAAAATTTTTGAATTGATAAATTGTCAGGCAATGGTAAAGGTCAACTATGCTACATATCTGCTGTTAGGGGATGCAGAATATTGGTGGAGAAGTATAAGGCTTCTGATGGGATTAGCTCATGAGGAGGTGAATTAGGATTCGTTCAAAAAGAATTTTTTGGACAAATACTTCCCGATGAGCACTAGGACTAAGTTGGGTGATGATTTTCTTAAATTGCACCAAGGAAACATGACAGTGGGTGAGTATGCTGTTAAGTTTGAGTCCTTGTCAAGACATTTCAGATTTTTCCGTGAAGAGGTGGATGAACAATTTATGTGTCATCGTTTCCAAAATTGGCTGAAGTATGAGATTCAAGACTCAGTCTTACCATTGGGAATTCAACGTTTCCAAGCCTTAGTGGAGAAGTGTAGAGAGGTTGAGGATATGAAGAACATGAGGGCCAACCGAGGAGGGGACTTTAATTCAGGAGGGCCTAGCTGGATGAACTATCAGAACAATAAAGGGAAGCAGGTTGCTAAGCCATATAACCGGCCATAGAACAACAACAGGGGTCCGAATCGCCCGGGGAACCAGAATTTTGGACGACAACTGGGACAAGGGGTCCGATGTTTTCGATGCGGGAAAGAGGGACATTATGCTACTGAATGTGTGAATCGTTTGAAGCTATCTATGTCTTCCTTGCCTTTTGATTTGGTTGTTTCCACACCTGCTAAGACTTTGACCGTAAATTCTACACGTTTACATTGTCCTGGAACTATTCAATATAGAGATTTCTTGGTTAATTTAATATGTTTACCCCTACAATCACTCGATATCATTCTCGGCATGGATTGGATGTCGTATAATTATGTAGTCTTGGATTGTGCTCGCAAATTAGTTCTTTTTCCCAAACCTGGAGTCGTTCGGTATTTGGCTGCTAACAAACTCGGAGTGTCGCTGAGAGAAGGAACTCAAGAGTTTCTATCATTGGCTAACGTGGGGGCAAAGATAGATGTGAGCATGGAAGATGTGGTGCTTGTCAAGGAATACGCGGACGTATTTCCAATAGAAATTCCAGGATTACCCCGAGAGATGGAGTTCTTCATTGATTTACACCCAAGAATTGGACCTATTTCAATTGCGCCGTATCGAATGTCGCCATTGGAATTAAACGAACTTAAGGGTCAAATCGAAGGTTTGCTGGAGAAAGGATTTATCAGACCAAGTGTATCACCATGGGGAGCTCCGGTGTTGTTGGTTAAAAAAAAGATGGAAGTTCGCACTTATGTGTGAATTATAGGCAGCTTAACAAGGTAACTATTAAAAATTGTTATCCTTTACCTATATCATAAAAATAACTTAAATATAAATTCTTATGTTATATGGAGAAATGAATAGGTAAGTTAATACAAAGTAATCTAAAGTAATCTTAGAGGGATGTGAAAATTTTCCATATCCCAGAGGAATTTGGAGTAACTTAATTTTGTTGAATGTGTTTGTATTTATTTGTGGATTACTAGGGAATAAAATTGGCAAAAAATTTATCCAATACCTCGGTGCAGAATTATCCAAATTAATAAAATTGGCAAAAAATTTATCACGAAAATGAATAAGGAATATTCGTCTATTCTTTATCGCAATGGTTGAATCATCTAAGACGTTGTGTTTTAGGAGATGATTAACTGCGGCGTTTATAATTTTCTTGTCAGATTGTATTTAAAGGAACTTATTTTATGGTCTATTGGTTAATCATTTTGTGTTGGTTTGGTCTTGCTGTGGAGGAATGTCATCTTGAAGATCCATGTGTTTTCTCCCTTGGATTTGGTGTGGTTTGCTTTTTTATCAGTGGCGATCCTAGTTTTTTTGTGTCATCAATTCTATTCGATAGATTTCTGTTCTGTCATAAGCTTTTTGGTTTAGGTTGTTTCTATGGAAATTTATTGGAGATATATTATCTTAGTTGTTCGATTTAGCTTCAACTTGAAACTTCTATTAGTTGAATGTTATTAAATTCAAATTCAGAATTACACCGTAATCATCTGAATTAATTATAGTGATTTAAAATAAAAAATTAGTTGTATAAATAAATAAATAAATTATATTAAAAGAATGGAATAATCATTTTTAATAAATGTTTTTAATTTTGATTCAACTCTTATTGGGGATAATATCTTATGTTTAAAAATAAAAAAGGAAAGTGAGGTAGTTTGAAATTTTATTTATTTTGTAATTTTTGTTTTAAAATCATCATCGTAATTCATAAATCATAATGATGAAAAATCATGGAAACGACGTCGTAATACCTTTCACACACAAGTCACGCCAATCGCATGCTCTCTGCCTTCTTGTTGGGACCATTTTCGAATCTTGGTAGGTATCACAGTTTATTGTCTTCTTCTGCTTCTTCTTCTTCTTCTTCTCCTCCAACTCTGTCTCACTCCGATACACGTTACGCAATCATTCTCCGTAAGCTTCTTCTATCAGTTTTATTTTTCATCATTATTATATTATATGTATTACTATTTCCATTTCGAAATTAATGTTGTGTATGATCCTGATTGCATTGTTTCAAATTAAAAATTTGACGATCTATGACTATCTTCACATTGCGAGAAGAGCAATAGGGATTTTAATTTTTGCCATTTTTCTGTTACTATTTAATATCAGGACAATGGCTGCTACTTTTATTCTCCAACCTGTGGGTTTTCTTGATGTTCCTCCTTTTGGATCATCTAGAATATTCGGGAAATTAATCTCAATGCGCTTTTTTAGCAATGTTAGCCACCATAAATTGAATCCCGTTCTTGCGTCCATTTCTAATGCTTCTGTTGTTGATCCCACACCATCACACTCCATTTCTCATGGCTCATCAAGTAAGAAATTATTCTTTCTTTATAACACTTAATTTTCAATATTATATTTACACACATTTATAAATAAACTCTTGAGAAACTCGAGCAACCAACTAGTTATGAAACATTGACATAGACATGAACAAGAGGTATGACACCGATAATAATTTGAGAAAATTGAACCAATTGAATTTAATATTGAATAACCCAGCATGAGTAAATAGTCATTTTAGTGTTGGAAATGTAAGAGCCCATCAATTTATTTCATTAAATTTACGAAATGACAAATTAGTCCCTTAAATTACAAAATATAAATCAATTTAGTACCTCAAACAAAATATTTCTTTAGTAAACATTAATTTCAAAACCAATAAAAGACATACATATTGACTTAAATAGTCTTATAGATTGATTATCATTTTTCAATTTAAAGGACTAAATTGCTATTTCGAAAATTGGAAGGACTAAATAGATCGAACCTTACAATTTGAAGGACTAAAATTCCTATCCATTCAATTTAGCTGACTAATTCAACTATTTTTTTTTTTAAATAATACTAACATGGTTCTAACCATGTACTTGCCCTATGCATGTAAATTTTGTTGCTTAAATTGTATACCATGTATGTATCAATTAAGTTATATAATTCTTTTGTGCTCTGTTCTATATTCTTATTGGTGGGTATTGTGAACTTGTTTTGTAGCTGAGAGTACTTTGATATTGATTCGTCATGGCGAATCGATGTGGAATGAAAAGAACTTATTCACGGGATGTTGTGATGTGCCTTTGACAAGGAAAGGAGTAGAGGAAGCCATTGAAGCTGGTAAGAGGATTAGCTATATACCGGTTGATATGATTTTTACATCTGGGCTGATCCGAGCGAAGATGACAGCTATGCTTGCAATGACTCAGCACCGCCAAAAGAAGGTACTAATTCCATTTATAGTGCAATTGTAAAATACTTGCTCAAAAAAGATTCTTTATGTTGAAAAATGCTACATCATATAATTAGAAGTAGTGGATTTGTCAGTTAAATTTAAACTTGACTGTTAATGTTGCCCATATGTTTTTTATTCATGCAATTGGTATGATGAAAAATGCTTACAAGAAAGTGACTTTGCCCATTTAACCTGACATTCATTTTGTTAATCCCGTATATCTGTCATAAGCAAAAATAAAGTAAGGTGGCTTTAGTCATTAGGTAATTTCATTTTGTATTTTATTCATTATTCTTTACACTGATTGAAGTAAAGGGGCAAACAAACATACTGTGTTTTCTATGACCAAAATACTTGGTTTAAGTTCAATCAATGTATATTCAATAATTTAAACAGTCACTGCTTGTGGCCTACTTGTAAATAAAACCATTATTTGCACAACTGTTAAGACTACTGATACTTCTTTTATTCTTTACCAATTGTTTACTCTATAGGTTCCAATTATCATGCATAGTGAGAGTGAACAGGCATCAACATGGAGTCAAGTATACAGTGAAGCAACCATAATGCAATCCATACCAGTAATAACAACTTGGCAGTTGAACGAAAGAATGTATGTGGCTATGCCTTTGCTTTTATTCACAGTATGTTCAATGGGTTTCAGAAGGATATGATGTCATTCTCTATTCTACTTCTACAGGTATGGGGAGTTACAGGGTCTTAATAAGAAGGAGACTGCAGAAAGATATGGGAAGGAGCAAGTGCATGAGTGGCGTCGCAGTTATGATATTCAACCTCCCAAGGGTGAGAGCTTGGAAATGTGTTTACGGCGAGCTGTTGCCTATTTTAAAGAATTTGTAAGGATGTCATTTTTCTTCTTTCTTAATGCCGAAGTGTTATATTTGATTTGTTGTGTGGATTAAAGTATTTTAAATTGATAAGAGAGTTGATGCTGAGAAGAACACATTGTAGATTGAACCCCAGCTGAAATCAGGAAAGCATGTGATGGTTGCTGCTCATGCGAACTCATTGAGGTCTATTATAATGTATCTGGACAAAATGACCTCTCAAGAGGTAGCATCTTGTCCTTATTTTGATTTCCACTATCTCATTTTTGTATGTGGGTATTGATTGAACAAGGATTGATCTTTACTTCACTTCTCTGTTAATAAACAGGTCACTAATTTAGAATTGTCAACTGGTATACCGTTGCTTTACATATATAAAGAGGGAAAGTTTAGTAGTAGAGGAAGTCCCGTGGGACCTACAGAAGCTGGTGTTTATGCATATACTCAGGTATCATCCCTTAGCATGGTTTTTACTTAATGTTAGTGGTAGATGAATTGGCTCTGAATGCTTCTTAAATGTACAGGATCATATGGCTTAGTTTTCTAGGAGCCTTTGTTTTTGGCTAATCATTACCTGTATATATCTGCATTGAATTCTCAGATTTTGTAGTTTTGCTATCTCCAAATTTTTAATCATAGGACTTAGGAACTAAGTGGCGTGATAATGCAAATCAAAATTATTTGAAATCTTCCAATGGGCTTGCATCTCAACTGGCATCAGTCCAGCTTTGAAGATTTAGATGTGGTGGTGATGTTGGATTCTCCATCCTCTAATAGGTCTCTAACTCCACGCACTACCTAGGTCCTCAGACCTGCACACATACAGACTTGAATCTCACCAAAAATTATATAAGAGATATTTATTTTGTTTGAAAGGTGGGCATCTTCTCCTATAATTACATAAGCAGTTTTCAGTTCAAGTCTTGAATAAAGTATATTTACATTATATGGAGACAAGCTTTGGAAGCACATAGTTTTTGTTTTAAGTAGAAGTAAGATAAGTATATGGAATGTAATGTAAGTTAAGCAGAAATTGCACTAATTCTTAGAGTGAAAATCTGAGACTATACAATACCACAATTCATAGTTTAAATATTTCGAGTTTATCATACAAAATAATGGGATTGTAAAGAGGGATATAAACCATAATATTTAAGTAAGGAGAGATAAGAAAATAAGCTCAATGGTAGAATCTCATCTTAGGTGGTTTGGGTATGTGTGGAAAAGACTTGTACAATAAGATTAGATGGATAATTGATGGAGAGATAAGGGGAGACCAAGAAAGAACGTGGATAAATCATTAAGAAGGAATTATATTGAAATGTGGTAGAAGATACAAATGGTTTGTCGTAAACATGATTTACAATAGGATATTGTGACCTTGTTTGATCCAATAAGCTAAACTTGCCTAGTGTGAATATATATATCTGTTAACATTTTACAATAATTATATCCTATTGAAAAACTGTAGAATCCGTTTCTTTTGGGGTTTATAACAGGACTCTTTTTGTGTATAGTTATACACCACATGCCGGCTAATGATAAGTTTTTCGAGGTTCATACCGGAGAGGATATAATGAAGATATTCTCATGCTTTTCCTGTATATATTATCTCTTCTAATTTGGTAGACATCATCAGATCATGTGTTTATTTATTTGTTCATGCTGTAAGTTGCCATTTATGTCTGCAGAGCTTAGCTGTTTACAGACAACAACTGGATGAAATGTCACATTGAAGTTATAGATTGTAACTTCACGCGAAAGATCAAAATGGTATGCTACAATACACATTGATGATTCATATTTTTGGTGTCCAGTGGTTTGATATATTGAATCCCTTAAACCCGATGTTGTCCATACATGACTGAATCTAAGCGTAATCGATAATCTGAATATTGTTGACTGAGTATGCAAATGTATAATTTGCAGGTATAGTGGTCTATGTTCATTTTTGGTGGATGGTTTCGTAGTTTACTGTCTGGGTGTAGCTGTTCTCAGAATTAACTTTTTCTCGTATGCTCTAACAACCCTTTGATCAAATTTCAAAATTATCAGAAGGAATGTATCCATCCTGAACAATTTCAAGCAAAAACATGGGAGTCCAGAAATTTTTCTGCAATGTACAATGCACAGTCGCCCCAGAACAGTTTTGAATTGAGAGATAGTGAAAAACAAGTAAGCTCGTTAACGTGAGTCTAGCTAGAACTTGTGTCTGAATGTAAGTGATCATTGATCATAGGTGTAGGCGTAGCTGTCATGTTTTAGAGCTTATAGGAAAAGGGATTTAGGGTTGAAAAATGAGAACAGTTTCATGTCATTTATAATTTGACAAAAGGATTGTCCATGTGTTGCCTCATCATCATATACATATACGTGATCAAACTGTAGTTTCTAAGGAGAAAATATTTCAAGAAATAAGAAGTATTGGCTGGCAATGGTACATTCTTGATGCTTTTATTTTGAATAAGGAAAATGCTAGTGTTTACTAAAACTGTATAATCAACTTTTGTGCGGCTTTCTGCCAAATGTGTTGTTATTTGTATGCCGCACTTTTAAAAATGTAGACGTAGTGATTTGTGTGTTTAATTTGTATGAAAATCTGTCGCACCAAATAGCCTATTTGAATAAAATTGGATATTTTGTTTGGTGAGTTTTTAGAGGGAAAAATTAAATTAATTAAATCAAAATATAGTTTATGATGATTAAATTGAAAATGAAAATTTGAATATTAACAAAGGAAAGTAATAAAGAGATTTTGTTAAGAAGTAACCAAGGGATTTAATTGTAATGATAAAAAAAAATCATTTTAAAAATTAACAGGGTTTATTTAACCATCAGCATTGCAAGAGTAAGATATCTTATGTCATAAAAAAGAACCATGTCGTATGATATATGAAAGAAAATAGAATTTAATAGATATGCATTAATGATGTAAAGTTTTATTCATATATTGTCATACATATATAATATTTTGGTGAATATATTTCGTTTTAGCTTATATTTTAAAGGATTAAATAAGTTTTTAGTCTTTGTAAAATTTCACTATTTTATTTTTAGTTTTTATAAAAAAAAATCGTGAAACTTAGTCTTTTAAAATTTTTCATTTTCATAGTTAGTATTTGACTTTAAATCAACTATAGTGTTTTCTTTGAATTTTAATTATTTTTTGCAGTAATATTTAAAACATGATTAACAGTTTTCATATAAAAATTTAGAATTTTCAAACAAACAATGAGTTAAATATAAATTTTTATGTTTCTTGCGCTAAAAGATACATATTTAATTTATCGCTTTGCTTAAAAGTTATAAATTTTTGTGATAAAATTTCTTATAATATTCTAAAAATTACTGAAAAAAATCATTCAAATATTTGAAAGAAATACAAGAGTTGATTTAAAATAATGGAACAAAAATGAAAACAAAAAATTGTAGAGGACTAAAAGATGATGAAATATTTTATAAGAACTAAACAAAAAATTTATAGAGACTAAAAAGTTATTTAAATATATTTTATTTAATATCATTTATTTATCTATTTTTAATGTCTAATTGTCCAATATTCTAAATGTCTAATATTATTTATTTATCTATTTTTTGGCTTATTGTGTGAGCTGTTAAGTTACAACGGTTTCATACCACTTTATGGCTCCCTATCTCCCTCAACCTTAAGTGCTCCGAAAGCCCTGCCACCAAAATCTCCTCCTTTCAAAACTGAAAACAACGTAGAAAATCAACCAAAAATTCAATCCAATTATTACAACCAAAAAAATAAAAATAAAAACGTTATTACAAAGAAGAAATACAATTGTGCATTCTTGTTGTAGTAATTAATCACCAGAATCTATGCACACATTGTTATTTTCTCATTATCACGACAAATGTGAATGTAATGAACCTATGATCAAAATAAGAGCATGCTCAAATTATGAAACATTAAATGCATGCATAAATTGAAATAATAATATAAATGAATGAATGTCTTCGTCTACATCTTCACGTTCCAAATCAAATGCTAATTCTGAAATGACCAAAGATAAGACCAAAGATAACAACAACAACCTTTCTCTCAGCCCTATACATTCCAGCATTACAACTAATTCTCCTGACAATTCTGTCAAGAATGAGAAAAAGAAAAAGGTTCTTTTTTTTCAGTTTCCTTTATGCATTGTTCTTGTGTTTTAAGTGTAAAATGGCTGGTTACATTGTTGTTGATTCTGTTTTTTTTTCTTCTTTGCATAAAGTCTCTCTTGCCAAAGATTTTTGGATCAAAGAAAAATGGAAGAGGCATAGAGGAAGATGCAGTCAAATCATCAAATGAAGGAGATTCAGTTACTCTTGGTATTCATTACATTGCTTTTTTTCTCCCTATAATCTCTTCATTTTCATTTTCATGTTACCCTTTTAATATTTTTTTCTTTCTTTCTTTAAATGCTTTGTATTGAAAGATTTGGAGAAGAGGATTGAAACTAGAAGAAAAGCATTCCTTGAAGCTTCTCCCATCATGAGAAAAAGTTTCTCAGGTATGAATAATTTATATTATATAATAATTTTCACATTCTCATAAAATTGAATTAATATAATTGCTTCTATCACATTTTTTATATTATATAATATAATGTTTTTTTTTACTCAAAATATATTATATAATGTTAACATCAGCATATCCATTTTTTTGGTTTTTGATTTCATTGATAAACTTTAGGGTCAACTCTAGATTATGGATCAAAACTGATATAGACCCACGTACCTATCAAACAAGATGAAATTTTTCTCATGTATTCATGTATTGTTTTGGTAGCTTACCTAACAACAATGATATTTTGGTTATTATTAGGATTTTTCTTAACAACAAGAGATAGATAATAAGGAAGGAAATCAAATTTTCTTGTTTGATATTGACCTTAAGCCCCCCTTGTCTTATCATAGTGGTCAGTGGATGCATTATATTATACAGTATTAGAAATTCTACCAAAAAAAGATGCAGTATGAGAAATAATTTTTCTACAACTAAATTGTACAACTTTTTTTTAAGTGGTTAATTGGTGTATTAGGTGTTGAGCATTAATTATTGCCGTAACTTTATTATCCACAAATTTAAACGTGATTAATCACAATTTTCGGGTGCTTAACTACATCTACATTTTCAAATTCATGGTTAATAAAATTATGTCGATGTTTAATGTGTTTCGCTATCTACTATATCAATTAACCATATATTAAACACAATTAACCATTTATTTGAATCACATTAGCCACATAAAAAATTATCACGAAAGTCTTCAAATTTTGGTTGTTGAAATAACACAACTGAGTATACCTCTTCAATGATTGATTTGTTAGGATATGAAAACGTGACAATATAAATAATGATTCTAATTTCTTATCCAAAACCACAGAGAGGGAGACTAGTCCTGGGATTGAAGGCCTAAATTTGTCCAATTTTGAAAGGCCTATGGCTCCAGAAAATGAAATTCAGAGTTTCAGGTATGTGATTTCATTTTCAGTTCAAGGCTTCAAAAGCACATTGTATTTGCTTGCATATACAATAGTCAGACTCAGATACCATGTTATATTCATGCTATGCTGTTGCATAACTGGAATTGCAGGGTCTTTGTTGCAACATGGAATGTGGGAGGAAAATCTCCAAGCTATGATCTTAACCTTCAAGATTTCTTGCTGGTAGAGGGTTCTGCAGATATATATGTCTTAGGGTATGAACATACTCACAAGTTCACAACAAGGAACATCTTGACTATCTTTGGAGTTTGAATATATGGTTTTTACTACAATGGAAGTGTTGTCAAATAGCAGCTATAGTGGCGCTATAGTGTAACAAAATTTAATCAAATCGCTATTGTTCTGTCATACACTATTTAGTACAAAATATTGTCAAATAGAGGTACTCCAGTATTGAAACATAGTGGAATTTGAATAAAACGCTATTTTTTGTAGTCCACAATTGACAACAGTACACCGGAAACAATCAAGTATGAAGCTTCTCCTTGTAAAGTAGAAACTTATAACCAAGATTTAAATCACGGTCTTGGTTGTGTTGTCATGCGTGATATCGTTGAGAATTGCAGTCAAATATGGCTGATGTAGTCTCAATCTCAGTCGCGTTGTAGTTGCCACAGCATCGAAAATCATTATAACCTTGGCTATATAGCTATTGTGGAGAAAATAACTATGCAAAGATGTTGTTCTACCAATTGCACTTAGATAAAAACAAAAGAAAAAAAATATCAGTGCATGAAAAATAATGATGTTCTGTCTAATATGCAATGCAATTGTTTCTAACAATTTGTTTTTCATTCAAATCATTACAACTTGATATTTTCTAAAATACTTGTTGTTCAGATTTCAGGAAATTGTTCCTCTAAGTGCTGGAAATGTTCTAGTAATTGAAGACAATGAACCTGCTGCAAAGTGGCTATCATTAATAAGTCAAGCACTAAACACACCAAAAAGTGAATTAAGTGATTCATCTGATTCAGGAGCAGGATCCAAAAACAATAACAGCACAAAGGAATCAAAGTCACCAGCAAGTCTAAATTTCTTTCAAAAGCCTTCTCTTAAAGCTATTAGTAGGAGTTTCAGGGCTGAAGGTAGCAGCCTCCTTAAGGTTTGCAATTGTCCTGTGGAATCTCCAACTAGAGAGAGGAGGAGGATGAGAAAGTTTAGTGATCCTATGAGTAAGTTAGATTCCGAGATTCGAGGCGAAAGCACCATGGCAGAGTTGCTTTCAATTGCAGAGATACCCCCTTCTCCTGGTCAATCTAAATACTCTCTTATATCTAGTAAGCAAATGGTTGGAATTTTTCTCACCATATGGACAAAGAAAGAATTAGTACCTCACATTGGCCATCTTAGAGTAGACTCTGTAGGGAGAGGAATCATGGGTTGCTTAGGTAACAAGGTAAGCAAAAGGATCCTTATATATTAATTTCACTCAACATATTGCATAGCCACTAACTTATCATGAAACTAATACTACTAAAAAAACATGAATTTCTAACACTATGCTAATAGTTCAACTTTCTGATTATTTTTTTGTCATGAATTAAGAAGACTGATGTATAAATTGATTGCAGGGGTGTATATCAATGAGTATGTCATTACATCAAACAAGTTTTTGTTTCGTCTGTAGTCACTTGGCTTCTGGTGAGAAAGAAGGCGATGAGGTGAAGAGAAATTCTGATGTAGCTGAGATTCTTAAAGGCTCACAATTCCCTAGGATTTGTAAGAATCCTTGTAGTCGAGCACCAGAAAAGATAGTCGATCACGAGTAAGTTATCACATTCAATCCTATTTGATACAGTAACACAAAAACTTGTGTTGTAAGTAATGTTTGTACCTTTTGAATTCTAATAACTTTTATTTCTTTTGCAGTCGAATAATATGGCTAGGAGATTTGAATTATAGGGTGGCTTTGAGTTATGAAGAAACAAGGGTTCTGTTGGAGGATAATGACTGGGATACTTTATTAGAGAGAGATCAAGTGTGTCCCTTCACCCATATATACATATATAATAATAACACAGTTCAATGATTCTACCTACATTCATTGTGCATGAGTAAATTTACTAATCAACTTGCTTTTTATTTTATATAGTTGAATCTAGAAAGAGAAGCAGGAAGAGTATTCAGTGGTTTCAAAGAAGGAAGGATAGTCTTTGCACCCACTTACAAGTATTCACAAAATTCAGATTCTTATGCTGGTGAGACTGTTAAATCAAAGAAGAAACGCCGAACACCCGCATGGTATTTCCTGTTCTATCTCTTATTACTTCAACAATTTTTGATTGATTTTTGTGCATCAAGAACTCGTACCCTCTACGGTCTCTCCAACCAAACCTCAGTCGTTAGAATAATTCAACGACCGAAGTTTAGCTTGAGAGGCTGCAAAGGCTGCAAAGGATCCAAATTGCGGTATAGATTATTGGATAAACCATAATCATTGATAATACTCTGCTATTGAATAACTGTCAGGTGTGATAGGATATTATGGCGTGGAAGCCGTATCGAACAATTATCATACATTCGCGGAGAATCAAGATTTTCTGATCATAGACCTGTTTGTGCTGTTTTTTCTGTTGGTGTGGAAGTAAGAAGCAGAAACAATAGGTTCAGAAAGGGTTATTCTTACACAAGCCCAAGACTTGAATATGAAGACTTCATACCTCAAAGGCATAGTTTCTACGATTATTGATTCAACCCTCAAAAATCAAACTTGTATATTTCCCTTAGTGTCTATATAGAAAAATGATGTGTCACCTCGCTTTTATTTCCTTTCTATTTTGTCCTCAAACACACCAATGTGTTCATAGCTAGTTAGAATTAATTAATCCTAACAATATACTAGCAAATGGCTTATGCAGAATATTCACTTAGAGATTCATGTAAATATATAGAGTTGAATAATTCATTGTTACACAAAAATGAAATCAAATTATAGTATTAATTTTTATACACTAAAGATCACATGAGTTACATATTAGGAGATGACCCTTTTTTATTTATTAAACCTTTATTTTCTATTAACTAATTAGTACAAAGAAAGCATATTAGCATGCAGCCTAAAGTCGGATCGTCCGTAACCGTCCAGCCAAATCTCACTAGGTTGGATGGCCAGAGATGACCAGAGTTCTTCATCTAAGCAAAGAAATTAATTGTATGTCAAATCCCAAATAGAGGTTTCTTCTTGACTTAGTGTGGTCCCTTGCGATGGATTTTGATTCAAATCCACATTATCTCTTTTCATGTCCATTCCCATATGCAATTCAAGACCTTGTTGCATGCCATTTATCCAAAAGCCACCATAATCTTCTACTGTCCTATCCACAATCTCTCCCAACTCATTTACATTCCCAACTATGTTATCATGATCATGACTGTGACTACTAGCTCCTACTATATCCATATTCATCCATTCATCTGACAAATAATCTTGGAAAGGAACATGTCCTTGTTCTGTTCTGTAAGCACAGAGTGATTCGTGGTTCACCCTTAAACTTTTGTTTGTAAATCCCATGCACAATTCACTTTGTGGACACTCAGAATATTGACATGAATATAACTTATCAAAATCAAAATCAACATCTAAATCAAACTCACTCTTTCTCTTCTCACTACTTCCACGTTCTACCAACTCATTCAAAACATGCAATTGCATAGTACTAGAGCTTTCACCTTCTTGATTTTTTCCACCATCATCTTCTGATATCGTAAGACACTTATTAGTGAGTTGAATCAAAGCTTCTTCTTGGTTCATAACTTTAGACCAAGTTGCACTATCTTTTGCTGTCATCTTATCTTGCAAAGTCTTGGATTGAGTCACCAACTTTCTAACTTTATCCACATTAGGAGACAAGTGTTTGATAATTGCAGCCAAGACAGAAACTTTCCAAGCCTTTTTCAAATCATGAGGCTTTTTATAAGGTGGTGGGCCATGTTCTTGTGCCAAAAGACCTTGTTGACCCCACCATTGTTCTGTTCCATTAGGCCACCAAGGAGGAGCTAAACCTCTTTCAAGAGGGAATCTTCTTTGTGGTGGAACACAATGTTGCATTAGTGCTGAAAGAAGAGAACCTAAAGTAGTATCTTGCAAGTCATAAAGAAGATGCATGTATGAAATTGGATCTAATTCTAATAACTCATGATTTTCTTCAAAGAGTGGTAAGTATTTTGAAACTGCAGCTGGTGCATTTTGGCTGAATTTGACTTGTTCTTGCCACCATTCACGTAAGCTTTCTGATGAACCTGTTACTGGCTTACCCTTTTCGGGGACGATGCCATAGACGAAACCTTGAGCTTTGCATATTGTCATGATCTTCATCATGTACTTGAGGATTGAATCTTGTGCTCTTGACATCTTTTTCCTTCTTGATGCTTCATCTTTTGCTTGTTGGTTTTCTTCTTCTGTTTTTCCTTTTTCCTTTAGTTTCTGTAGTAGGATTTTGTCCCTCCACATGCGCTTCTTTAGTTGATCATAGTCAATTTCTTCTTCTTCTTCTTCTTCTTCTTGATCGAAGGGATCGATTTCTTCGGTTATCTTCACCATGATATCTGTGAATTCTTCTTCTGCAGAGGTGTTTTTAATAGTACTTGAAAAATTGAGAATACTTAAGCTAGATGCAATGAGATATTAAGAAATGAAATATGAATGTATATATAGAGGTTGCATGAAGGTACTGGAATGGCGGTGGTAAAAGGGTATGATCCTATATTACTAAATATGAGGAAACTGATAAAGCTTATGAAATTCATGCAATAAATTACGTAAGGATGATTGATGAAAACAAGGTAGCATTACCAAATGTTGTTGTGTTGCAAACTTGCAATGGTGTACGGTCAAATGTTTAAGGAAATGGTGCGGTGAGTGACACGTGTTGAATGCTTATTATATTTTGCAAAAAAAGATTCTCACAAGTCACATGATTAGAATTTGAGAATCGATGTAGTTTATAATAAACACAAAATATCTCTACTCTTCGCAACACTTTTTGAACAAACGACCATATAACATCCAAAACCAAACCATACTTAACAAAAAATTCTATCGTGTAGAAGGAAAATAGTGTTGCACTACACATAAATCTTTTTTTATTGTTGGATTGCTAAGTCGGATTATATTTGGTTTGATTTAATAATAAAATTTATTGATTTAATAGTATAAAAATAAAATTAAAATATATTCTTCAGCGCTCAAATTTGACGATTTTGGTCTTTAATTTAAAAATTGCATTTTAGTCCCTTACTTATAATTTTTTCTGTAAATGGTTGTTCCTTGTTGATTTTGACTAGGTCACATAATTTTTTTTTAGGTTTTATGATTACGTGAACTTATTTAATAATACAATGCATACTTCACTTATGTAACATAGAAGTAATCTCTAAAAAACGGTGTCTGCTGATTTTAAGCGTCTGCAAATTTCATTTTTCGTAAAAAAAATTGATAATATAATTTATGGGTCTGTTTTGTATAGAAAAATAATTAAAATGTATTTTGTGTATCGATATATTTAATGATGATTTTTTATATTCCAAGACAAATTAATAATATTAATTTGACATATATTTAAAAATGATAATAAATGCATTTAGTAAATTAAAAAAAATTATAGTTATGGATAAAAAAAAATTTATCAATGAATGTTTATAATTAGAAAAAGGAGAAAATATTAATATGAGTTGTTTTTTTTACTAATTAATATTTCTCCTTTTTGAGTTTCACTTGTGTTTATGAACTACGTAATCTTATATGTACGTGTGGTTATTACATGCGAAGTTGTTGTGATAATATAATCCATCGCAAAAGTTTTGATTTAATGAAGTTAAACGACATATATTTTTGCCCTTGACACATGTGATTATCTGATTTTAATTAGATAGTATGGATTCTAAGACCATATTTTAGATTAATAAAAATAATAAAATTTGATTGAAATTTAGGTTATATAGAGAATTGAGGTATTTGGATCTGTGTGGGTTATACACACTACAGCTACACATATTTAAGAAAGTTATGAATTTAATAAAATTAAAGTTACTAAATTAAGAAGTATACGAAAAGTATTTAACAAAATACATATATATTTTTATTTTTTATTTTTTCTATTTATTTTCTTAATGTACCTATTAGTGATTCAAATATAGAAATATAACATTGAAAGTGTATGAAAATTTGTGGATTTAAAAGTTCAAATTTTGTTTTTTTCTAATACACAAGATTTCCTTTTTTTATTATTTAACAAGTGCCACTATTGAAAAATGATAACAACTATCCATAGAATACTTGTTAGTGATTCAAATATAAAAATGTAACATTGAAAGTGTATTGAAAGTTGTATATTTAACTTTAGAAAAGTTCAAATTTTGTGTATTTTCGATACAAAATATCTTCTTTTGATTCCTTAACAAAGAATCCTTAGGATAATATGACCATTTTTCATTCGGATCCAAAAGAGTGTATATCATATGTGAGGATTGGATTTGCAGCAAAAGAGCAAGCTTGAACATCATTGTCTGGTTGCCACTTTGCCATGAATTTTACGCTTTTTTTTAATCGACTCTTTTCTAATCCTAAAAGATATTCTAACTCTCCTGAATTGAATATATCTTCTCGCTATAAATTTATTTTAGAAAAAAACTTTTAAATATGAGAGTCCTTTAAATTTTTTTGTCTCTTTTTATAAAATTTATTTAAATTTTGAGTTTAAAATTAATACACTAATAATTTAAAATAATTTTACATTGTTGTTTAATCATAATCATTCATATGCAACATCATATAATAGAGTTTTTAAATCAATAAAAATTATCATTAGATAATAATTTATTAATATGAAGAGTTAATATTAATTATCAGTATAAAATAATTTTACACCAACATTGCATTATTTAAATTCTTAAATAATTTTTTTATCTCTTATTTTGTTACTCTTTATGTCTTTGATTTTCTCTTATTTATTTATTTATATTTCACCCTTTTGTTGTACACACATAACCGTTTTGAATTAATATTCACAAAATAAAAATAAGAAATATAAAATGTTGGAATGTTAGATTATTGTTGTTTCATTTAAGAGAAGTGATATCAACATTTTGTTTCTAATCTTAACTGTATCGTTTATATTACGATTTTTGATTTACGATATTAATAATTAACTGACTGACTAGTATAAATAATTAATTAATTTAATTAAATAATTAATTAATTTAATTAAATAATTAATTAAAATATTTAACAGATTACTCTTCGATTAAATTAATATAGATTCCAAACCTTTGAAATAAGTTTCATATTAAGTGTTAGGACACACATTATTTTATATTTCTATTCCATAAAAAAGTGGATATTTTAATAAGTGTTAAAAATAGTAGTATTGAAAATAAAGTGTTACAAACTTTATTCTAATTTAATCCTAGGAGAAAAATAGACACAAGGTTGGGCAGCAATATTTCCAGAGAGCAGAGACCGACACAACCGGATTTTATCAATACATTAAAAAACAATAATAAATAACTTTTTAAATGTATGTATCAGGAAATTTAACGTTTAAAATTTTTAAATCATACAAATATTTTTAAAAAACGTTTAAATTTGACAAATTAGAATTTATGTATTTTTATAGCTTTATTTGATAGGTTAATTTAATATTTTTAATTTATTTTAGTTCCATTTTACTATTTTTTTGTTTTGTTTAAATTGCAAGGAGAAGTGAAAGAATAAGTGAAGATTTTTTGTGCAAAAAAATCTTGAAGTTAAGTGGTGCAGTCATTGTGTATCATGATCAAGAAATTGAAAGAAACTCAAGCTTCAACAAACATTAATGTCTGGTTATAATGGCCATTACAGTCATAGTAGATGAATTAGAATTTGTCACTCCAAGTGTCTGACGGTAATGACCATTATGACCATAATTTGTTTATCTTCTGTTGTCGAACATATTAGTGTCTGAAATAGTCATTATGACCATAAACTATTCAACTTCTATTGCTGAAGCGTTTTTCTTCTAGGAAATTCGGATGATTTATTGTAATTAAAGCTCATAAAAGTATCTAAGCATATAAAAATGACGAAAATACTTGAGTATTGTTTTGTGATTAGTAATTTGTTTCACTTTAAATAATAATTATGTATTAGAAATTCTAGTAAATGTTATAACATATGTCCCTCAAATTAATTATTTAGAATATTATAAACATTATAAATAATTTATATTTCTTAATTTTTTTTATATAGAAACATCTCTAAAATTTTGATAATAAATGTTAATTTATATTTCATTGTTATTAACTTTATCTACTTACATAATAATTTTAAGAGTATCTCACATTATTATTAACTTTATGTACTGATTGGGTTAAATTTTAACAGTAATTCAAGAAAATTTTCAAAACTAAATAATTATTTATAATGTAAAAGATAATGATACAAATAAAATATAACTTAAAATACTAAATTAAAAAATATAAAAATTATAAGCATAAACCTAAAAGATCTAAAGTATTAAAAAAACACGAATAAAAACTTTTAAATTTACGAAACATAAAAAATTTCATGAAGTATTTTATTAAATTTAAATAAAAAGAAATGGTGACATAAGAAATACAAATAATTTTTTTTATCACATTTTAAGAATTTTTAAAAAGAATATTAATACATGTTTAATTTTAAAGTAAAATTCACAAAACAACTACCATAATTTTAAAAAAGTTATGTGATGTTATATAAACCAAACATTCGCCAAATATTTTAGAATCAACCGAGGGTATTTTGAAAAATACTTGTATAGTTTAATATTTTTAGACACACTAAAAAATATGATTTAATTTTTTAACTTCTATTATTTATTTATTTATATGTGTCTAAATATGTGTTTAAGAAGATTACGAGTACAAAAGTGTTTGTAGGAGTATTTTGGTAAATTTGCAAATGACTTTTGTTCTTCCTAAACACTACCGGTAGTACTTTATGGTCAGTGGAATGAAATGAAAAATGTAAAAAGTCACACACACAAAACGAGGTTCAGTGACTAAGCAATAACTGTTCCAATTTTTTTTATGTTAATTACTCGTAGCCGTTCACGTTTATTTTGTTTCTTTTTCCCATCCCTGTCCTTTGCCAAATCCTCATTGCTCACTCTATCTGCAAACCCAACAAATTTATGCTTAAAAACAATAACCACACTGATACCTTTCAGGTTTCTCTTTATGCCTTCGATTTGATTACTCTTACCTACCCTTCATTACAACCCATTTCTTCCTTTGTACTTACCCTTCCCTAATAAGGGTCATGTCCCTTTCCTACCAACATTTTTCGAGGTAACCCTCTTTCGTTTTCACACTCCCTGCTTCGCCATGCAACTTGGGTTCCCTTTTTTATTTTGTTTTTCTCTGTTTCAAACATAAAGTTCACATTTTTAACCAAGTTGGTCTTGTTCTTTCACAACCCATCAACTTTTATAAAATTTTTATTTTTATTTTTATTTTTCTTCATTGGGTTTGTTTAAGTGCTATAGAAATGGAGTCTTTTCTATGAATTCTTGGTGAATGTGTGTAATTTGAAAATTTTGAAAAATGGGTGCTACAAACTCAAGAGCTGAAAAGAATGAAGCTTTGAGTTTGTGTAAGGAAAGAAAAAGATTCATTAAGGTAGCTATTGATTCTAGATATGACTTAGCTGCTGCACATGTTTCTTACATTCAATCTCTTAGAAATGTTGGTATAGCTTTACGAAGATATGCTGAGGGTGAGGTATTGGTAGAGTCTTCTCTTTCAATTTCTGATAAAACCCCATCTCAAACTAGTTACCCTTCTCCATCATCACCATTAAATGTTGCTGAGGTTGAGGTTTCAGATTCACCTTTGCACAATGAAAGTCCTCTTTCACAATCTGTTCCTTCTCTTAGTTACATGAGATCAGGTGGTAATGCTTCTGTCACTGTTACAATTGATCCTTGTGGTGATAACAACTATTTGGATGATGAATCAACTGTGTTTCCTCCTCCACCTCCACCTGAGTTAGGTGCATCTTGGGATTTCTTTGATCCTGGAGAGGATAGTGAGAGTTTCAGGTTTGTAGTGCATGGTGGTGAGTCCAGAGATTGCAGGGATGAAGAAAAGGGTGAAAGGTTTGATAGAAACTTCAGCAATGCTGCTGCAATGGGAAATGAGCATAGTAGAAGTTCTTATGTACAATGCTTTGATCATTCAGTTGTTTCAAGTGATGCTGAAGGTTGTAAACAATTGGTTGATGGGAAAGTGAGTGTGAGACAGTTAGAAGCACCAGGTACTGATGGTGATGTTGGAAGATCAAGTTCAAAGAAGGAGAAGAATATGGCTGGGAATGATGTGTGCACAGAAAGAGAGGATCCTTCAGAGTTCATCACTCATAGAGCTAAAGATTTTTTGTCTAGCATTAAGGATATTGAGCATCGGTTCATTCGAGCTTCGGAGTCTGGTAGGGAGGTTTCAAGGCTGTTAGAGGCAAATAGAATCAAGGTTGGATTTTCTGAGGCAAAAGGTAATTAATTACTTCTTATTATAAAATTCAGATACTGAACTTTCACATGAATGTTTTACTACGTAATAGTGAAACATGTAGTTGGTTAGTCTCTTATTGTTTTCAATTAAATCTAAGTACTAATCTTATTCAGACTTTTGATAGGGAAGTCGTCGCCAATGGCTTTGATCACGGCTATCCAGCCTGTTTGTTGCCGCAGAAAGGCTTCACCTGTTTTCCAGGGTAAGTTGCAGCCTAATTCTGTAAACAGAAACTAACTGTAAAATTTTAGCAGCTGAATGATGGGTTTAACCTTAAACATTGTTGAATCTTAGCTTATAACTGTTTCATTTTAATGCTATACTTGAAATATGAATATGGACTAACTTTGTCACTCTTTTATGTAGAACCTGTACAAAAAATTATTAGTTGGAAAAGGACAGCATCTTTTCGATCATCCTCGTCTAGGAACCCTTTGGCTTCAAAATCAAGGGAAGATATTGATGACAGTGGAAGTGACTTTGTTGAAGAATTCTGCATGATTGCTGGAAGCCATTCATCCACCCTTGACAGACTGTATGCGTGGGAGCGAAAACTCTATGATGAAGTTAAGGTATTACTACTAACGCAAAAGGGGGGATCAGTTGAAAACATTGAAGTATTTAAATTAAAAGAATTTCTAACTGGATGAAGCTGACATTGCATGATATCTGTATAACTCAATTTACATGATATGCAATTATCTTGGCCATTTATGGCTATAGGAGTTACTGCATAGAAATCCTATATTGCAATTATCTTGTTAATATGCTGGCTGTCAAATGTTAGAGTAAGTGATGCCATCAGTGACTTAAATAAATATCTAACTACAATATCCATCATCCATTGCCCTCCGAATTTCCTCGGTCCTTTCGAGGACACAAGATACTTCTTTGTTCATTAGTGTGTAGATTTGCTTGTAAATGTATTACATGTCTAATTTTCATGTTTTCTATAGTTGTTACTAGTTAGTCTTTTTTTGATCTCCTATTGTGGACTATTTGGTAGGCTAGTGAATCCATCAGGAAGGACTACGATCGAAAATGTCACCAGCTTAGGCATCAATTTGCAAAAGACCAAGGTACTCAAGTGATTGACAAGACCAGGGCGATTGTGAAGGATCTGCACTCGCGAATAAGAGTGGCTATTTATTCCGTCGATTCAATATCTAAAAGAATTGAAAAAATGAGGGATGAAGAGTTGTGTCCACAACTTCTGGAATTAACAGAGGGGTATACAAAGAGTTCTACATTTTATATTTATATATCATTTTGAAGCTTTACTACTGCTGATTTATATCTATATGCTATCTTTAAAGCTATAATAACTACTACTAATTTATTGAACTATTGGCTATGCAGATTGGTCAGGATGTGGAAGGCTATGCTTGAATGTCATCATGCACAGTACATTACCATCTCTTTGGCATATCATTCAAGGAACACAAAAACCTTGCAAGGAGATGCACGCAGAGAAATAATGACTCATCTGTTAGAAGAAATTGAATTATTTGGTCTGAGTTTTGCAAACTGGATTAACAGCCTCACCTTGTACGTGGAAGCTCTCAACGGCTGGCTGCAACACTGTATACTTCAACCGAGGGAGCGTTTGAGGAGCAGAAGACCATTCTCCCCTCGCCGAGCTCTGGCTCCGCCTATATTTGTTCTCTGTCGTGATTGGTGTGCTGGGATCAAGGCTTTACCTTCCGAGGAACTTAGTCATGCAATCAGAAACTTTTTGTCTGATCTTCACTGTCTGATGGAGCAGCAAAGTGATGATCTTCTCAAGAAACAGAATTCAGCGCATGCTAGCACACCAGAAAATGAGATCAAAACTAACGAAGACAATGGAGCTGAGTCTGCAAATTTGTGTTGTGTACATGCAAGTTTAACCAAGGTACTTGATCGACTGACCAAATTTTCGGAAGCGTCATTGAAGATGTACGAAGATATCAAGCAAAAAAGTGAAGCGGCTCGAACTGCATATTATAATTGCAAAATTGGCAGGGCTGAAAATTGTTAATTCTCAACTATAGAAAAACACCCTAAACAAAAAACTATAAACACATATGGTCCTTGACTCTTTGCACTTGTTTGAAAAAGAAATTTGTAAGATGAAAACCGGTGAAGTATCTGTAAATGATTGTCAATGTGGCGAGTGTTAATTGATTAAATCTTAAAAGACTTTACTCAACAAGGATAAGTATCATAATTAGAAGAAATTAATAGACTTTTCCAGTAGTTTTTATATCTTGGCTGAATTATTGCTAAAAAATCATTATTACATTATTGTAAGAGGAATTTTAGAAGTTTAGGAAATATAGGGGCCTTTTACTCATTCACAGCTTTACAAATGTGTATTTTACGATTGAATGGCACTGTCATGATCATAGTAACTTAACAGGGAAGAGAGTTCAGGAAAATTGATGGGAAAAAAGTCATTTTTATAATAGAAAAATACTAGTGCGATTTTCACTATGCCTAATAAGTCTCTCCTTAACAGAATAATTTTTTTATTTACAGAATCAATATTGAAAGAGAACAGCGGAAAATGTATAAAAAAAAAAGCATAACCAGATAAATGCCACTTTGGAACGAGTGAAAATTTTGTCCATGTAACATGCCTAGCCTAAGCAACAGTGAAATGATTGTCCATGTAGAACTGTAGTCACTACTTCACTGGTTGTTTTGGGACAGTGAAACTGTTAGATTGTCCTAGCCAAGGTCAATTCGTTAAGAATTATAACAAGAAGGATTTAATACTGTCTGTTAGTTCTTTTTATTAGATGAATTATTGCAAATGAAAAGACGAATATAATTATTGCAAATGAATTATTGTAACAGTAATTTATAGGGATTTTAGAAGTTCAGGAGCTATAAGGGACTCTATTCACAACTTAAAAAAACAAAAAAGTAGCTTAAGTTTGAATAGCACTCCAATATAAAGTTTATTCTGATCGCAAGTTGGCTTTAGCATAATCAAATATGCAAATAGAAAGCAATTGAAAATCCAAAACAGAAAAGCATAAACATCAATTTGGATTATCAACATTCACATAATTAACACGTCGGTGCGGTGGAGGTTTGATCAAGATCGGACTATCTATTTATATTTAGTGAAAAACAAAATTTGCATAGAAATCTTGACCGTCAGAACTCAATCCAACAACCATCGACGTGTTGACGGTGAATGCGTGAAATTGCAGGTAACGAGTGTATATGAAATAACAATTCTGTCACTGTAACAATTATATGCCTAACTAAGCAAAAATTCCAAACAATACAATGTAATAGGATGCCTCTTCATATATTCGTAACGAAAAAGAAAAAAACTTAATGTATATCTTGAAGCTAGTGTTTTTCATATTCAACCAATAAACACATCATATTTGATATTTCAATGTATAGTTATATCAGCTTATTTGAACAGGGAATTGTAAGCTCTGCGTATAGGTTTCTTTGGTCAGTTGCAACCACTATATATTATACTCCAATTTCAACGATTAACTAACATCATTATTCATATTAATTCCTAAAAGTACATATTCATATTCTTTAGGGCCCTTATTTTATTCGAATCCCACATATTGTGTATACTGAGAGTAAGCTCCTGATTGCTTGGCAATAGGTGCTCGTGTTACATGATCCGGAAGATCAAACGCATCAACAAGTTCCTTTGCAATATTCCTCACTTGGAAACTTAGATACTCTGCTAGTTTGTGGATTGCCTGTGAAATGCAAAAAGCATCATTCAGCAGTATTTAAGATTATAATGTTGACAAGAGTAAAGTCTACATCCTAAATCTCAGATTAAAACTAGTGTTTCTGTTGCAGCTTATGAAAGGTTAAAAAGTGATTGCCAACACAAAGAATTTCACTAATCTCAAATCATGTTTTCCTTCTTTCGCAGTTAGAAAAATGTTAATTTTTGAAAAGATTCTAATAATTTTGTTTCAAAGTAAAATGTGTATGTACCTTGGCTTTGTTGGGCGCCACATAGTCAACATTGCGGTAGGTTCCGATGTCATTCCATATTCGATCCAGCGCATAAAGATCACATACAAGCTTCAGAGCAGCTTGAGAGCTTGGATCAGGACAGCTGATGCAGATATAGGCCAAGTTAAAATAGTGCACAATTTTGCAGATAAAGGAGATACAATTAGACAAATACTAGGAACTAGGAAGCACCTCTGCACAGCTTCGATGAATTTAGCGAGAACAACTGACTCAATATGAGATTCTGCAAGTGTCAACAGATGATTTAAGCATCTATTCCATGCACCAAAGTCCCCAAGAGATTTTGAGTGCTTTCGAAGTCGTACAGCAACACTTTGAAGTAATCTAGATGTTCGGTACTGCAAAATTCAAAATTAAAAAAAGTTGTTTGTGTCAGCACATAATATATTTAATCCAAAGTTAAGGAATCAAGATAAAACTCACTCTGAAAGCATCCAATTGAAATTTAGGATCACGTAGATGGTCTTCACCTTCCCACCTAGCGGTAACCGGATTTGGCTGCGACAGATAAGTATTCATGGAATCTCTCAAGTAGTTCCATGTCACTGCCAACGTCCCTCCTTTGAACTTTCTCTGGTATTGTTTCAAAAGATCGGCTGCAACCTTCATTTTTAAAGGAAAATCCAAACCTATTACTTACCTCACTTGAAATAAAAAGAATACAAGAACCAAACACACTAAAATGCACATTCTAAAGTTATAAAATTTCAGCTTCCATCAAACAAAGAGATGCAAAATATTCATCAAGGTTAGAGTAGTATTTAGAATCAAAGGAGCCAAACAATTGCAGCTATCCTCTATTGCTCTGTTATTTGCTCAAGGTTCACTAATGATTTGTTCACTATTCTCCACAGTCTACACTAAGGTATAGATAGTAGAACAATGCAAAAATATAGTTTTTTGTTTAGTGCGAAAAGCAGCATCAACCACAGTCATAAATTAATAGCTGAATTCTGATGATTATCACCATCAGATTGTAGCATATCAACAGTCTGGTTATAAAAGTCTCTATAAAAGTGATATAATGTGGACTTAGAGAATAACCTGTTGAAGAAGAACTGTGTTGTCTCCTTCAAATGTCTGGAAAATGTCATGATCATTCCTCAAGGTACCAAACCGATTTACAGCAGCATAACCATGACCTCCGCAGGCTTCCCTACAGATGCTGAGTGACTTTGCGGTATATGATGTTACATAAGCCTTTAGACCTGCCGAGAGAGCATGGACATCAGCAACTAATTCTTCATCATGAGACTTCTTCATTTGGGCGTATTTCTCCACTAAATTTGTAGTGGCAAAATGAAATGCATAAGTTGAAGCCAGCATTGGCATAAGCTTATGCTGATGAGACTGGTAGTCAAGAATAGTGACTTCAGGTTGGTTTGGAGGTCCGAATTGCTGACGAAGTAGAGAATATCTTATGGCAATTGTGGCAGAAACCTTGAGGACACTTACAGAAGAATATGCAAGGCCTACCCTACCACCAACAAGTTCCCCAAGAGTCGCACCAAACCGCTTATTCACCGAAGGAAGGCTACTTGTGTACTTTCCGTCACGCGAGACATTTCCAAATCGGTTTAGAAGGTTGTCTCGAGGAATTCTCACAGAGCGGAATCTCAGAGCTCCATTATCAACACCATTAAGACCGACTTTATGACCACAATCATGTATCTCAATTCCAGGAAGTGTTTGATGGGTCTTCATATCCCTTATTGGAACTATGAAAGCATGAACACCCATATCAGAAACTCCTTTTGTGTTATAAGTAGGTAACTTCAACCTGGCAAAAACAGTGGCAAACTTGCCATGCACCGCGGCATTGCCAATCCACCATTTGATGGCACCATCATTTGGAGTGTCAATGATAAATTCATCAGTGATCGGATCAAAGGTGGCAACAGTTTGAAGGCCCTGCACATTTGAACCTTTTTATGGACAAAAGAAGTAACAAGCAGATTAGAGATGCGTACCCTAGCATGTTTCAGAAAACTTAATTAAGCGCTTATTGAATAAGGTCTCGTTTGGATAAGTAGATTAACTAAACGTGTGTATCATATAAGTAATTATGTATAAGCTATTTTTATACCAATAGATAAATTAAATGGTTTTCACATAATCTATAAGTTGGTTTTCATAAGCTCTCCCAAATAATCCCAAAAGTCAATAGATAAGCTCAAATAAGTCAATCCAAATAGGTGCTAAATACTTATTGCCTTGACGTTTAAATATAAGTTGTTTCTATAATCAAAGAGAAAACAGGATTAAGTTGTTTTCATTTAAGTTATAAATTATTATTTACATAAACTATTTAAGAGAGCTTAGTGAAAAAGCTTAATATATCATATGAACATCTCATAATCTATTTTCAGAAGTTACCCTAAACACTTGTACAAGCTCAAGCCCAAATAAGCTCTTCCAATCGCAAGTAAGTTCGCAAAAATCAAAGACTTAAGCAAGGAAACAATAAAAAAAGAAGCAGAAAGGAAATTACCATGGTGAAGCTCAGTCATAGCAAAACAACCAGGGTAGTCCAAATTGTTAATACCATCATAGTACTTATCCTTATGCTTCTGCGTCCCCAAATTAAGAACAGAACCACCCCAAAGACTACATAGAGTGAAACCATTCATCAAAAACAAAACCAAAAAAAAAAAAAAAAAAATTTGACATTACCCAAATGAAAACAATGTATGAGAGTACCTATATTGAACACCCATTTTAATTCCAAGTGACATATCAACACTACCAACAGCTTCAACAATAGCGAAATACTTAGCAGGATCATGAACAACATAATGAAGTGGTTCAATTCCAGCTTCTCTAACAAGACCCAAAAGCTGATTCATACATAATTGACGATGATTATCTTTGGAAATCTCAACTGGGGTTTGAAGATGAGGATTAGCGTTGAAGTAATCGAAAATTTTGTCTTGTATATCTCTGTGTTTCCCTCTCATGTAACCTGAAAGAGAAATCGCGTCTACGATTACCTTCCCACGACTGCACGTTTCCATCTCCACTTGGTTCCATGTGTTTCTCACGAGATGAGGATTAGGGTTTAGGTGAAGGATTAGTCTCTCGATTCTTCTCTCTGCTTCGGATTCTGACTTATCGTTGAATTTTGATTTTGACGTTGGTGTTTGCATTTTTGTGATTTGTTGTTAAATTAGCGTAAAATTGAAAAAATACTTCAATTTTCAAATATGATGATCATATAAATATACTGTTGATATTGGAATATGGCTATGGTTTTTATTTTTATTTTTTAGTTATGGTAAGTTTTGGTAGGGACGAAAAGGCGTGTATATCCGCATCTGAGATGATATGATGACGTGGCTTTTAAGGAATAATTAATAAGTCGTGGCGGCTACGGATATATTAACTTCTGGGACGCGCCTTCCGACGTGTTCCTTTCCCTATCTAGTAACCAAATCTACGATTTTACATACATACTTAGTTAGTTTGAGATTATTTCAAACTGAATTGTAAATTTTTTAATTTTCTATCTCAACATTAATGGTTGAGATTCATTACTATAAAAAATTGTGAATGAAATTTAGATCTATAGTAAAGGATCGCAAAATAAGTCAAGTCACCTTAGTTAGTTTGCCTCGTGGTAAGAAAGTTGCGTTTAGTTCATTTCGTGATTAACTCATTAAAAAATTGAGGTGCATTGAACTAACTTAGTAGTCGGACAAAAAATATCATCTGCTCCGTTCTGTGGTGGGTTTGCAAGTCGATCCACCAATTTTTTTTTTAATATTTAAAATAAAATAATATAACTAATCATTAATCAATAACAAAATCACCTTTAATATAAAAAATAATCAAAATTAACTTCATCAACGTTAAACAATCTTAAATAAATGTATTTCATTCTACTGATGTATAAAAAAATATATTATATTTGCAGTACAGTTTAACTCTCTATTTTAAATATGAAAATATATATCTTAATTTTCTACAAACTAATATTACATTATTTAATTTTTTTATTATTGTACATAAAGTTTATATCTTTATTAACTTTTGTGGTAAAAAATTTACTGCGACAACTTTATACGTACGGGTTGAATTAATTAACAAATCTATTTTAATCTTTTAATTTAATTTTAATTGATAAAAATTAAAGTATGCGAACTCCAATTCAATCCATTTAAAATAGTGAACAAAACAGCATAACAAATTCCACTCGTTTTATTACTCTTATCTATTACACACACTTTATCCTTTCATCGTTCTTATTTATATAAAAATGAATATATATTGGTCACAACAACTCACAACTATCAAACTTTTTACCCAAGGCATGTGGGCTTGCAGTATAGATCACACACGCATGATATTGGCGTAACACTCGGGTAGTGTTCTAAAACCGTTGGATTAAAAAATTATAATATATAGATTATTTCTATACATTTTCATATAATTTATTAATTTATATGACCAAAATAAATTTATTTGATAATAGTTATTCACTCACAAATTTATACGAATTTTCAAGAATCTATAACATTTTTTAATATATTATTTTAAATAGTGTTTAAATATTATATGTTATTACATTTTATATTTTTTTCTCTTTTTTACTGTTATTGTCTTAATTAAAAAATAAATATTAATTAAAAAAGTTATTTTATGTAACTTTATATTTATCAACTAGTTCGATGATTGATTTTATCAAATACTTTTAATTCAATCAGTTAACTTAATTATTATTTGTTAATATCTAACTTATCCAATGTCCTTTATAAGATCATGCGCTATAAACTAATTTATCTGTCATTTACTATTTTTTTATCGAATAAAGCTTAAATACTAATAGGTATAAAAAATGAGTAAATGTGACTTCGAAAATAATAAAGACGAATATGAAAAAAGCTATTTAGAAGTGCAATGTTATAATTAGAGCTAACGAGTGCTCAATTTTAAATCTGAAATTTATTTGTTTTTGTAATGCTAAATCTGCTACTACGGATACAAGAAAAAGTACATTGAATGATTATAGTAAGATAGATAGATATACTTGCTAGAATACTTGTTGTTTTCATCTAGGTTAAATATTTATGTAAATGGAGTTTCCGATAGCATGTTTCTTTAATCAATGGTACGATAAATATAGTGATTATTTAATAAACTTCGATATATTTTAATGTGCATTTGAGGCACTTGTCATATAGATTTTTTATCTGTCGTTTTTCCTCTTAAATTTACAAGGAGAGTTATATTATATCCAGTTATATTGTATCCTACATAGCTCGTCGATTTAATTTATAAGGGTTGCTTTTGAATGAAACCTGAATTTAAAAACAAATAATTTAACAATTTATTTAAAAACTTTTTTGAAACAACTTGTTTTTTTATTATTTTAATTTTTTTTTATTTTTTCATTTATATATTTGATTAAAAAATGTGAAAATTTTAAAAAAAGTGAGATATTAAATACTCATTAAATATATTAAAAAAAACAAAAAATAATACTAAGAGTAATTGTTGGAAACAGATAAATCCGTTTAAATATTAGAAAACGGATAACGTTCTCCGTATTGTAAGTAATTTTGTGTAATTCAAGTTTCAACACTAAGTGTATATTATAACTAACTAATTAATATCTTAATTAGTTAGTTATACAGTTAGACGACAGTTAGTTAGAATAAACCATATATATATATATATATATATATATATATATATATATATATATATATATATATATATCACAATACATTTAATCAATAATGAGTGAACTCATTCCATTCTCATCAATCTTTCCGAGTTTACTTTCATTGTGAGCAATAATTTGAAAATCTCTAACAGTAGTATATAGAGCAAGGTTTCGATCCCAGAGTGATAAACACGAGTGAAGCGTGAGGATCAAACGTGAAGTGAAGATGAATTCAAGTGCAAATTACCATCCCATATGCCACATTTTGATGAAAAAGATTGGGATAGATGGAGAGTGTAGATTCTAGCATTGATTGGGTTCCAAGAAGTATTGGAGATCATCGAAAATGGTTTTGATGAGATGGGTGCAAATTCAATAGAGGGGCAAAGATCAAGATTTAAAGAAAACAAGATTGCAAAGCCACCTTTATTCTTCACCAATGCCATGATACTGCCAATTTTGACAAGATATCTGATGCAATAAGTGCAAAAGAAGCATGGGACATTCTTGAGAAGTGTTACGCATGAGATACCAAGGTCAAGAAGGTGAAATTGTAGACCCTACAAAGACAATTCGAATTGCTACAAATGGAGGAGCATGAGAAGGTTTCAGATCTGATTTCAAGATTGATGAGTATCACAAATCAGATGGCTGGATGTGGGGAAAAGCTTAATGAGCGGAAACTGTGTGAAAAGATTTGAGATATTTGCACCTCAGGTTCGATTATGTTGTATGTGCCATTGAAGAATCCAGAGATATTTCCACATTCAATCTTGAAGAGTTGCAGGGAACTTTAGAAGCAAGAGAATTAAGGATGGATGAAAGGAGTGGGAGTAAATCTGAAGATCAGACACTAGTAGCACAAGATTACAAGAAAGGACGTCAGAAAAAGAAAAGGAAGAAGAATAGATTCAAGGAATTTGATGACGAATCGGAGTCTTCATCAAAAGAGAGCAATGCAAGTGGTAAATCAAAAGGAAAATCAAGAAACTCTGATAAGAAGAAGGTGCAATGTTACAATTGTGAGAAGTTTGGACATTTGGCTCGTGAATGTTGGGCTGGCAAAAGAGGAAAACAAAAGAAGAAATAAGAAGATTAAGCTTGTGCTGCCCAAAAAGATTCAAATTCAGATACATTCGTGTTGATGGCTACCTCAAACTGAGAACGTTCTCCGTTTTCAGAACATTCTCCGTTTTCAAAACAAGTCAGAGATGTGGATGTTTTTGGCAAAGATATTAAGCAATTTGAAGAGGCTTCTAAGGAGACTACAAACCAAGTTGTTGCTTTTCTCACTGCAGTGGTATTTGACGTAACAATGGAGTTTTGGAGTGTTGAGGTAAATTATGGAGAATTGCTCAAGATTGATAAGGCAAATGATGTGTTGATGGTTGAACCAGAAGATGATGGTTCAGAGAAAGTTAATGATATGAATGCTGCACATGACCTAAAAAGCTGCTGATTTGGAGACTTATACTCCAGATTATGTCTGCAAGATTGCAAAGTTGATTAAGTGGTTTGAGGCTAATGAAACTAACAGCGGACTTGAGGGATACAAAATGATGGGATCATTTATTACCAGGGCGCTTGTGATGGTTTTTGGCTATGCTTATCCAGCCTATGAATGCTATAAAGTAGTTGAAAAGAATAAGTTGGAAATTGAACAACTTGGATTTTGGTGGCAGTATTGGTTTTTGGTTGCTGTTTTGACAGTGTGTGAAAGAATTGGAAATACTTTTGTATCAGGGGTTCCAATGTATAGTGAAGCTAAGTTGGCATTTTTCATATTTTATGGTGGTACCTGAAGTCAAAAGAAATAACATATGTCTATGATTTCTTCTTTAGACCATATGTTGCACAACATGAGCCATAAATTGATCGCAGCTTGTTGGAACTAAGGACGAGGGAAAGAGATTATGTAGTTTTGCAAGATGATATATGTCATTTGAGAGAAGAACTTAATCAGGGAAGAAATAGTCGAATAATTAAGAAGTTTACTAGGTGTAGAATCACTTAGAAATTTGAATTAAGGGAAAGTTTTGGAAACCGATAACGTTGTTCATTTAAGTGTTAGAAAATGGATAACGTTTCCGTATTGTAATTTTGTGTAATTCAAGATTTAACAATAAATGTATGTTATAACTAACTAATTAATCTCTTAATTAGTTAGTTATACAATTAGATGACAGTTAGTTAGTTAGTTAGTTAGAATAAACCGTGTATATATAGCACGATACATTCAATTAATAATAAGTGAATTCATTCCATTCTCATCAATCTTCTTGAATTTACTTCCATTGTGAACAATAACTTGAAAATATCTAACAATAATAAAAATTAAAGTCAAACTATTTTTTATTAATAGTTATGAAGGATTGAAAGTGTAATTTTGTGTTTAACTACTTTAAAAACAAGTAAGATTTAAGTCAAACTATTAAAGTTATATTATATGCTAATTTAAATACAGTAAAGAAAATAAAACTATACATCTATATCTATCTTTTATTTGATGCTTTTTTAAGAATGATGTAAATTTTATTATCATGAGAAAAAGTAAATAAATTTTTAAACATAAAATTATCAGGTATCACTATATTAAAATAGGACTTAACAGTACGTTAATTTTATTTATACCATAAAACTTTATTAGTTCAGTTGTACTTTATAAAAAAAAATAGTTTTTCTGTGATAAAAAATAAATAGTTTAATTGTCACATCTTCACACCAAAAAATAAATATTTAATTGGGCCAATTCATATTAGCCCATAGTATGACTAATCGGGCCGTTGTGGAAAAACCGGCCCATAATGAAAAAGATATTAGGGTTTCTGGAATTGTTAGCTTTTTCGTTTTACAAAATCAAAAATACGTTTGAAGGTTTTTGTAGATTTTTGAGTGAAGGCGATTCATAACAAACCCTAAAGATGCAGAACGAAGATGGACAAATCACTGAACTCTACATTCCTAGGAAGTGGTATGTATACACTTTAATAATTTCAATTTTTGTTGAATTAATAATTTCGTTTATTGTTGAATTGTTTATGTAATTTGAATATTTGTGTGGATTTGGTTCAGTTCTGCTACAAATAGATTGATAACTGCGAAGGATCATGCTTCCGTTCAGATCAACATCGGTCATTTGGATGAATCCGGTGTATACAATGGTCACTTCTCTACTTTCGCCCTCTGTGGCTACACTCGCGCCCAGGTCTTTATTTTCTCTTCTTTTTTTATTTTTTATTTTCATTATTATTAATTCATTTAGGGGAGTTAGTTCACTTCGCTTTTGTATCATATTCTTCAAATTTATTCATATTTTACGGATGTTGATTCAATTGTTAATTTCCTGTGTTATATATTATTCACTCTTTGATGGTCAATGTGTTTTTTCTTAACATAATTTCAATTAGTTTGAAATTGAAAAAAGTGTTGATTCTGTTTCTTCTATAGGTGTTTTTTCATCTTTTTTAAAAAAATGGCCTTTTTTGGGGTTGGGGAAGAATTTTGATTTTTTTTCCTTCTTATTGCCCTGTATTTCTCTCCATAGGGCTTCTAGTAGTATTTTATATTTGGAGATAGATAGATGGGTATGTCCTTTCTAAAACTATGCAATTTCTTGGTCAATACCGAAGATGAAATTGAAAGCAATTTCATTGCGTGAATTTTGTGTAAACTTGAACTGATCTATACGCAGATGATATTTATAATCAGCGTTCCCAAGAAGATTATGCCAAAGTAAAAAAAGCTTAAATTGAAAGTAACAAAAATTGTAAACTTTCGTAAGAAAAAACACTTGCAAGTAGCAACTGAAAATTGTGAAGTTGCAATTGTTTTCATTCTTTAGTAGCATATTGAAGTATCTGCTTTTTGTTTCTGGCGAGTGACTAAATAACAACGACTATAATAATGTAGGATTGAAATGAATTTATAAGTAGGGATCTAGGGATGAACAATATATATAAATATTTTCTGTACAGTATTTTATTATGATTCTCGTCAGCCCTTGAACTTACATCGATGTGCACCTTGATTATTTCATTTTCTGTCTTTTTATTTCCAGGGAGATGCTGACAGTGGGCTTGATCGCTTGTGGCAGAAAAAGAAAACCGAAATTAAGCAGTAGATGAGATGATCACATCTCTGTTGAGTTTAACTTTTTCTAGATATATTGTATAATCTTTATCGGTGCATTGCTAGAGATATTGAATTACTTATATCTATGTAATGCTAGAGATATTGGATTATTTTTATCTTTGTATTGCTAGAGATGTTGGATTGTTTTTCTCCAGTATTACATTGTTTGTTTTGAATTTCCTTTTGCCACCAATAGTTTCGTTTAATGTAGGGTTTGAACTATATAGTGCATTATCTATTTCACTACTATTTCTACCTTGTAACCAGCAAAACTTCTGTAATCCACCAACTCCACCAAGCGAACAACCATTAAACTAAAGAAAATCAAACCGGCACGTAAAAGTGAAAAACTTGGAGGTGAAAGTAAGTAAGAAACACTTTATCTGTTATTCTGTATTATGGTCAGCCCTGCGGATTGTGATTTATAGACCGGTATGTTAGCCCATAATAAATAAGAGTTCTGCTTCTACTTAGGATCAAACTCACACTTCAGTTCACAATGGTCACTTTAATATTGGTCATTCGCTCTTTGAGGCTACATGAAATTGGAGAGTAAAAGTTTATCTGTTTTGCAAAATGAAATTATGATAAAGAAGACAATGAGACATGTGTGATGGTGGAAATTTAAAAGTTAATCTAATACTGTAATGGAAATTTGATGCAGTGAAAATTTCCAACGAGGAGATGACCGGTAAAATTTGATGCAGTTAATCAAATACTGTAATGAGTGCATTGTGTTATGAGTAAGTGAGTATTGGGATTGGGCCACAGGTAGCGGCACAAAGTTACTAAAGTAACAAATAAAAATTATATTGAGTAAAAAGCATAGACAAATAGAGAAAGTAGATATACACTCACTTTTGTGCAATATTTCGCCTAAGAATACACAATATATTTTTCTGACAAGACATACATGATTTCAGTTGTCATATTTAATAAAAAAAAATGGAAGAAAATATTTTCATGATTCATATCAAATTAAAATAATGTTAAACATGTGTATGGCTAATGAATTAAATTAAAAGTAATATAAAAATACATGATTGATTTATCTAATTATATTGATCATTGATTTTTTTTAGTTTAAGTTTAATGGTATATTCAATTGTCTTTTTTATTGTTTCTTAAATTAAAACTTGTATCACTTAAATATCTAAATCAAAAGTAAAATTATCGTTTTTTAATTATTCAAAATCAAATAACCGATAAGTAGTGTCCAAGTTTGATATTCAACTAAAATTAGATTACCAAAACTCATTAGTTTGAGAATTTGTAGAATATCACCAAACCTTAAATTTAAATCCAACTTTCAAATTTTAAACTATCAACACTAAATATAAAAAATAATTAAGAAATTAAATATGAATATTGTTTAGAAAATAAAAATAGGTTTTTTTTTTTAAATAGTGTAACAAAATATTAAAAGTATTTTAATAGAACAACAAAAAATCGTTACGAAAGAATTTGAGGTAAAAGTATTAGAGTAAAAGAATTTGAACTAAATTTTATCTCTTCATCTCTTTTTAATCTTCTGTAATTTTTTAGTTGAATCATCAGTCGTATCACAATGTATCAAAAAAGTCTCCCGGACAATTGGCCCATTTCTTTTCATTTTATACCACCCACTTTTTTTTGCGGTCATATATCACTCTCTTTCGATTATATTTTTTTCACAAATAAAAACAACATTTATCCAAACAAACAAAATCATTCAGGTTAATAATATAAAATGATAAAATGTCTATAAATACGATAAAATCTACAAATATAATAAAATTGAGGTGTATGAAATACTAGGCCTTCGAAGAAGTAATATTGACAATACCAAAATTATTTATTTGAATATGCATTTGATTGAAGTTGATTGTTTAATATGAACCAAAGAACATTGAACCAAGATGGAAAACCAAAACATCACACAAAGAAGACACAACCACGAAAAAACATGGAAATGAAAACTAAATACGTGTGAAAATTATTTATTTACATAAAAAAAATAAAAAATAATTTAGATGGACGATTTTGAATAAAAAGTTAACCATAAATCACTACTTATTGATAATAATAAAAAAAGAACCGGTCAAAAGTAAGGAGAGGGGAAAGCACAAGCGTCGGTTAGGTTAAATAAGCATTTCCATAAAAAAAAATTGGGTTTTCTTTTGCATTTTTCCACGAGTTTTGCCTTGTTTTGTCATATTGGTACGACATCGTGTGATTTTTGGTTTTGTTATCATGTTAATTTGATTCAGTCTGATAGACAAACTTTATCATAGATCAAGTCAATAACTTGATCTTCAACACTACAAATTCGGATACATGAGTATTCTAATCATTTTCATTCTTATATTGGTAGGTATTTTGTAATTTTATACTACTAACTTGAGTGTTGTGAATTTAATAATAGATTCATCACTTTTCAGTTTTAACGATATTGAATTTGTATTGTTTTCAATATATACTATTAATTTGATTGAATAAATATCTTTTTACTAAAAAAATCTACATCATTTAAATTTTAGTATTAATGTATATATTTAAAAGTTTTGTATTTTGAAAATATTGAATTGTTACGGAGTTTCCTATAATTATTGAGTTGATTAAGTTTAATTTAAAAAAAAAAACTGAATTGTTAAAGATAAGTTTGCTTAGAAAATGTCTTACTAAAATAAGAAATTGCCTTTATAATAGTATAGATGATTAAGTTTAAATTTATTAAAAAAAAATCAAATTATTAAGAGTAAATTTACTCGGATAAATGTCGAATCGAAATTATGAGTTAACTTTATTTATTAGTATAGATATAGATCTCAGTGAATAATGTAAATGAAAATGTTATCTAGACACCTATGGAGTATGAGTTCACTAACTATAAATTTTGTGAGAGAAAAAGAAATAGAAAAAATGATATGACGGATGAAAAGAGAGATAAAAAGAAAGTGATGTATTAAATTAGTAGAAATAAAAAAGAGGTTTAAATAGCATTGTTTTAATACACAAAAATTTAAAAAGAAAAATATTTAATGAACGTTCATATACTTAATATAAGAGAGAGAAAATATAGAGGATGATGAAATGTTTTGATAATGTGATGAAAAGAGAGATAGAGAAAAAATGACTTTATCATACGAATATTAAAAAAAAAAAGGCTCTCCAAATATCATTTTTCTCGATGATTGTTCATTTTACCCTATTTTTACTTCAATATGCAAAATACACAATTGGATCAACGCTTCAGATGAGTGTTTTAAAAAATGGCTCGAACGTCGACCTGACAAGGTTACAAAATTTTGGATTTAAACCACACGATTGAACTGAATTAACCCAGATGACTCGATTGTAAGACTCGACCTCTATAAAAAATATTTATAGGCATAAAATTAGATTGATTCAGATATCTCGGTCTCTTAATAATTCTAAAAAAACATGACATATAAATGTCAAAATATATATTTTCAAATTAAAATAATTTCACAAGTTTGTATGAAATTAGAGTTTCAATTTTCCGTCTTCTCCTTTTCAAATTCGTTTAATCACAACATCTCTGGTTTCTATTGATATGCTATTCCATTTCTAATTTTATTTTAATTATTTTTTGAAGTACAAATAAATTGGAACCATATTTTTGAACGAGTGACACCAATTTTAACCGATTCAATGGCATAGAGGATTCCATTAGTGGCTTGATCCGATTAACCTGCCGGTTCCTGGTTGGACCGGTGGATCCGAGCTGATTTTTACCACGAGTAATGCATTTACAATTTTTTATAGAGGTTTATACCATGCACCCCCACACCTAAACCTCCCACCCCCCATTTTTTTTAAATTCCTAAAATATCCTTTTTACCAATTATAAATTTATTTTTAAAAAATTAGCAATCACTTTTTAAATTCGAAACTTTATGATTTTATTGTCTAAGTCGAATCTTTCAAATTGTCGAAGGTATGTTTGTGAAAATTTCGAAAATTTCTGAGAATTTGAAACTTTCGAAGTGAAAATTTGTGTGTTTTCAGAACAATTTCGAAACTTTCGTTGAAACTGAAACCTGCGAAACCTTTCGAAGGTTTCACTTGAAAGAAAAGTTTCGAATATACTTCGGAAGTTTCAAATTTGGACAAAGTTCCGAAAATCATTCGGAAGTTTCATTCTGGCCAAACTTTCGAAGAGCTTTCGAAAGTTTCAATTTACCAAAGTTTCGAAACTAATTCAAAAGTTTCATTCCAAAACGAAACTTTCGAAGCTTTTATTTTGAATAATTTTTATTTTATTTTTTAAATATGTATTATTGTTATTATTATTATTATTAATTAAATAGAGTAAACTTTTTATAATTAGGTATGAGAAGAGTTGAGGTTTCTGCTACAACGGCGACTATAGATTCTACAGATAAATTTATCACTGATAAGGTATTTTTACCAATAATTAAATTTAGAACTGATAAATTTAATGTATTAACATATATTAATGTTTTATTTTAAATATTTATTTTATTCTGAAATATTTATTTGAAATATATGTTTTGTAGATATTTCCTTCTCGAGAAGCTGTATTTGAATGGGCAAAAAAATTGGAATGCAAAATGGAATTTTAATTGTTATCATTCGATCAGATAAAGCAACGGGAAAGAGAGGCAGAAAAGACAAATTAATTTTGGGATGCGGAAGAGGCGGAAGGTATAAATCAAAATCAAAATCAACAGTAACTTGTTCTCACAAGGAAAACTGTCTGTTTAAACTCAGATGTATACGATCGAGTTTGGATGAAGGATGGAAAATTAGTGTTCGTTGTGGAACACACAATCACGATTTAACCAATACTTTAGACGGTCATTCATATTTGGGGCGTCTAAATGAAGAGGAGAAAAAATTTGTCAATGACATGACAAAGTATAAGCTTGCACCAATGTTCATTTTGAATGCTTTGAAAGAGAAAAATAAAGATAATGTCACAATTTCCACTCAAATATATAAAGCAAGAAGTACTTATCGATCATCTTTGAGAGGTTCGTACACATAAGTGCAACATCTATTGAAGTTAATACAAAATGAAAATTATGTGCACTGGACAAGAAGAAGGGATAATTCAGACGTTCTAAGAGACATATTTTGGACGCATCCTGATTGTATAAAGCTGTTGAACACATTTCATTTTGTTTTGATATGTGATAGCACATACAAAACAAATAGATATCGGTTACCGTTGCTTGAAGTTGTCGGTGTGACATCTACTGGTTTGACATTTTCGGTTGCATTTGCCTATTTAGAACAAGAGCGACAAGATAACTTCATATGGGCATTTCAAAAGGTAAGACAATTGTTCGTATTTGAAAATTTAATTTCTAAAGTTATTGTGACGGATAGAGATCTTGCCATGATGAATGCTATTGATGTTGTATTTCCTACTTCAATTCATTTGTTGTGTCGTTTTCATATTGAAAAAAATGTTGGGGCAAGATGCAAACAATATGTGAGTAAGGATAGACAAGATGAAGTAATGGATTTATGGAAAAAAATTGTATTTTCGACTAGTGTGGAGGAGTATGATCATCACTTGCAACACTTTGAGCTAGTGTGTGCGGATATTATTCTTTTTGTTGATTATGTTAACGATTCATGGTTGACACCTTACAAAGAAAGATTTGTCATGGCTTGGACGAATAGAGTGATGCATTTAGGGAACACAACGACCAACAGGTATTTTTAAATAATGATTTGTATTGTTTTAGAAAAATGATTTAGTGATTTATGTGATTTGTTTTAATTTGTGTTATTTAATTTATTTGTAGAGCGGAGTCTGCTAATTGGAGATTGAAAAACATGTTGCAGACTAGTAAGGGAGACTTGTGTAAAAGTTGGGATGATGTGAATATGATGTTGAAGAACCAATTGTGTAGCCTCAAATCAACTTTTCATAAATCTATTCTCGATGTGGAGCATGGGTATAATTCACCATTCTATCAGAGATTACATCATTGTGTGGCAAGAAAATGTTTTGAAATTATTGACAAACAATTGAAGAGGGTGAAGATTGTAGGTACTAACAAAACAAAATATGGTTGCTCAATCAGAACAACGCATGGATTACCATGTGCTTGTGAGTTGGCAAAATTGCAGATGTCTGGTAATGTTATTCCCTTAGATAGCATTCATATTTTTTGGAGGAAATTAAGCATTGAGCAAGAATTGGAGGATGAAGAATCTTTATCAGATTATGATTTTTCAGAAGAGTTGGAAGCAATGAAGGCATACATGAAGAAACAAGATACTGTTGGTCAAAGGATATTCAGAGCAAAGGTGTGTGAACTTGTATTTCCACAAACAACAACAATGGTTCCACCACTTGATAAAGTGAAAACCAAAGGAGGTACTAAAAGGAGAAAAGAATTTGATAGTCCTCGTGATCCATCATATTGGGAATATGTCGATGCATCTCGTGGATCTCCAAATCAATCATCACAGTGTTATGCGAGGCAATCATCACAGCGTCATGCAAGTCAATCATCACAACGTTCTGCAAGTTAATCGTCACAGGGTCCTGCAAGTCAATCATCACAGGGTCCTGCAAGGCAATTATCTAAGATACATTTTCCTACATTCATTCATCCGTATATCGAGGACATAATAGATGTTGAGCCTGATGGAAATTGTGGGTATCGCGCCGTTGGAGCTTTGTTATGTTGGACAGAAGAATCTTGGCCTTTAGTTCGAACACAATTGGAGAAAGAGATTAATTTACATAAAGACCTTTATTCCAAAGTTTTCGATGACAACGTTGAAACCGTGCAGAAGTCGTTGATGATTTCTAGATTGGGTGCTCAAGGAAAAGATAAGTGGATGACTATACCATATTTAGGTTACGTGATTGCAACAAGATATAATGTCATATTGGTATCGTTGTCACGTAATCTAAATATGACATTCTTTCCTGCTGAATAAAGGACCATCGAAAGATTATTCTCTTAATCATTTAATATCAATTGGATTCATCAATGAAAGTCATTGGGTACAGGTAAGTTTTATGATCTATAGTAATGTTTAATAATAATATTTGCTTGTTTAGATAAATTAATGTTTACTATTTTATTTTTCAGATCAAATTGAAGTATGATTGTCCGTTGCCACCTACCTCACAAAAATAGAAAGACTTTTGTAGTGATTGTGCAAAGACATGGCAAATAGCTTATGTAGAACGCATGAAGCATTGGGAACACATTGATCCATCATTTGACAAATCATGTTGTATTTCATTAAGTCAATATTAGATTATATGTTTAAACTTTTAGACATTTAGTTATTACAAAGATTTATGTTTAAACTTTTAGACATTTAGTTATTACAAAGATTTTTGTTTGAACTTTTAGACATTATAATTTACTTATGGTTATGTGGTAATAAGTTGAACTTTAATCATTTACTTATACGAAATAGATATAAAAAAAAATAGATATTAATATTAAAATATATTTATACAATTTAATGGCAACACACAATAACTAATCGTCTCCTGGGAAGACTCTGCTTAACTCAGTGAATATATTATGAGCTTCACCAAATGGAGTTACACACAGTAATCCCCTACGTATAAGCTCAGATGCTAGCCGATCTCGTTCCGATGATGGACCAGCACGTGAAGATGATGATGATGGAATCTGGGGATCGTGTGCAACAGTAGGTGACCTTGGAAAGCGGAGCAGCAAAAGGTGTACTGGAAGGAGCATTAGTAGGTGGAGGGAGGATCAGAGGATGTGAAATATGAAGGTACCACGCAAAATAGTCTGCAGTGACTTCTCCCAGAAACGTCGCCAGAGGAGATAGACTCCGGAATGTAGCTATACATGATCTAACATTATTCTGTCACTCCCAATCTATACTCCTAGGCATCCGAGGAACGTCACGCGGAATGCACTGAATACGACCAAACTGTCGAAGACATCGCTCTGGTAAATATGGAATTGAAACTCCTGCCCATCGAAGGTATCCGGAGAACATCGAAGACGAGACAAAAGGATGATTAGCTTAATCATCATCATATGGTGTAAACAATACATCATCGAGCAACATAGAGTCAAGTCTCCGCCTGTATGTCATTAGTCCACCTTCAACTGTGTGTTTTGCAGTCCACCTACATGCTCTTGGAAGATGTGCATGAACCGTTCCACTATCACCGCGTTTACAGATCCTAGGAAAATGCTCGTAAATCCAGCACTGCACCAAATAACACAAAAAAACAAAACAACAAAATAATCAAATAAATATATACATAACACAACTGAATAATTAAATAAATAAATAACACAACTAAATAAATAAATAAATTCAAATACCTGTAATAGGGTCATGTAACCCCCCAGCTGTCTAGTGTGATGAACGGCTCAATCTCCCAGGTTGTCGTATAGTACAACCAATGCAGTAGCACCCCATGCAAAATCCCGGCAACGATCTAAATCAGCAAACAAACTAACATATTTTGCTTCCACACGAGTGTGTGTTTTGTCAGCAAAAATGGTGCTACCAACTAAATGCAATAGATAAGTTCTGGCAGCACACTCGTACATGTTAGCTTGAATTAAACGCTGATATAAATCGCGCAACCACTGCAACCTATACTGTGCACACTTGTTGTAGTTGATATCAGCAGCAGCTTCCTCCCAAGTGGCTCCTAGTAACTCATGTGCAACCATCATAACATTATTAGTATTCATGTTCAGTGTGCATCAAAAAAATTACCTCGTGGTTTGATATGAAGGAGAGTGGCAACGTCGTCTAATGTGATCGTCATCTCTCCGAATGGCAAATGAAATGAGCTAGTCTCCCTATGCCACCTTTCCACAAATGCAGATATCAGACCAGCATCAGCCATCGTCAAGTAAGCGGAAGACAAATGTAACAGCCCAGATTCTCCTATCCAATGCTGTACAGCTTCTGGTATATGAACTTCCGCAAACCTTTTCAGTTTCAAACCATGGGTAATAACTTTCAACGAGCCACGATCCTACAAGTAATTAAATAAAGAACATATCAATAAATATTTATTCATAATTAATGAAATAATGTACCGAGTATAACAAATAATTATACTTAGTTAAAAAATTAATTAATTAACATTTACATCTCCTTCCCATATCTTACGCGCCACGTGGTGTTCGTACTGTGTCAGCACAGATGTATCCACTGGTCCTCCAGGGAAATCGGACTGTTGATCCTCATTAGCACCAACCTCATGTTCAGCAGGCTCATACTCCATATGTGCATGCTCATCTTCCTGAACATGCTCAGGCTCAGGGACATCCTGCTGAACTTCCTCGTGTCTACTACGGCGGCGGTTGGCTTCATTCTGTTGTCTGTTTGATGCTGTAGGCGGAATTCTATCCGCAATAGTGCGAATGATCTGTCCAAACGCACCTCTAGTTCTAGGCACTGCAAAATTTAGTTAATGTTATATCAATATATCAATCTGAGAAATATAATCAACTACACAAAATATGGACTCTTACAAAAATCTAGAAAGTAGAATTTTGGAAAATCTGAGAAAATCTGAGAAAATCTAGAAAATTTTCGAAAGTTTGGATGAACACCAAACTTTCGAAGCTTTAAATCTGGCAAACCTTCGAAAGTTTCCAAGAAAATCAAAGTTCCGAAGTTCATATTCTGGAAAATCTGGAAAACATTCGAAAGTTTGGATGAACACCAAACATTCGAAGCTTTAATATTTGGAAAACTTTCGAAAGTTTCCGATAAAACCAAAGTCCCGAAGTTCATATTCTGGAAAATCTGGAAAACATTCGAAAGTTTGGATGAACACCAAACTTTCGAAGCTTTAATATATGGAAAACAGAACTTCGAAAGTTTGTAAAGTTTCAAGAATATCAAAAAGTTCGAAATATACTTACTTTTCTGGGTTTCTGGAGATGGGAAATGCTTAAATGTTGTTGGAAGATGGATTTCGAAGCTTTGAACTTTTCGAAGGTATCAGAGAATGCACTAAAGTTCAAAATCTGAGGGGTGAAAAAATGAGGGGATTTTTGTTAATTTAGGGTTATAAGTTAACACTAGGGGTATTGTAGACATTTAACAGCACATGGGAGGTGGGAGGTTTAGGTGTGGGGTGCATGGTATAAACTCTTTTTTATAACTTATATGGAATGTAGCATCCAGTAAAACAAAGCCTTTCGGGTCGTTATGTTACATAGAATAGTAGATTAGATCCATTGGGCTTTTCATTCGGTCCAAATTTTAGAATTCCGCGCCGCATAATTCAAAACTGTAGTTTAATTCAAAGTCGAAAAAATCACGGTGAGGCGGGCCAACATTAACCCTCCCGCGCCGCGAATATCTGGTTTTCTAGATTTTCCCGATTGCCATGGCATCTATGTCTCTTAATCATCACCACTTTTCCCTCCATTCTCTTATTTTTTATTCTTTCGTGTAAAAATAACTCTTATTATCTTTTTTTTTTTTTTTTTCATTTCAAATTTTTCTTTTCCTTTCCTTTCTCTTCCTTGCAAATAGGGTTCCGCAGTTATTCAGTTAGGGTTTCAACTTTAAACTCTCTTTAGATCTAATTGATGGAAAGCCAAGACAATTTCACCGACGGGGTTTTCAAAACCCGTTCCGCTTTAACGGACATGACTAATCTTCCGTCAAAAAGGCCGTTATCTTTGATTTCCGGCGACGATAGGGTGGATAATGTTGTAAAAAAGAAACGTCAGTGCAGTGATAATAAGGGGAAAAACCTTTGTTTCGAGTTACCATTTTGCGCCGATAATTCTTCATCTCAAGAACCGAGCTTACCTAGTGGTGGAACAGCTGATTCGAATGATAGTTTTGTTGGAAGACATTCGAATTCGAATGAAGGGTTTATCGATCGGGCAGTTGAAATTGATGAAAGGGAACGTTGTGTTGTTCAAAATTTAGGATCGGATAAATGTGGAGGTGGGGTTGTGGAACCACGAATTGTATCTTGTTCTAATTTTCCAGGATTTGAACGGTGTACGAATTCGGATGCACCTGCTGCTGGTAGTGGTGATGTTGGTGTTGATCTTATAAAAAATTGTACTTGTTCCTTTTGCTCCAAAGGTATTTTTTTTACATTACGATTTCTGTTCATGTTTTTTGTTCTTAAATTATTAAAATGTTGCATTTTTTGTATGATGATTTTTTTTTGTCTTATATTGTTATTAAATGGTTGTTGTTAATTTATGTGGATTACTAGCTGCTTATATCTGGTCGGATCTTCATTATCAGGATGTCAAGGGCAGACTTACTGGTAAGTTATAGAAAAAAATTCGAACGCTTTGCACATTATATATTAAATCATCTTTAAAGTTTTTCGACTATCAATTTGGTTTTTTTTGTTTAATGATTTTATTGTAAAATTTTTGCTAGCTTTAAGGAAGAGTCAGAAGGAAGCAAGATTGGTGGTCCAAAAATTTTCTGGAATAAATGATACTCATACTATCATAAATCAACAACAAGGCGACATTGATCCATCCAATTTAGAATCGACTCTTATGCATCAGTGGAAATCTCTGTTTGTTCATATGGAAAACATATTGGGTCATGAAAGTAGGCAACTTGTGAGTTTCTGTGATATTACTTGTGCATAATATTTCGTCTATTGTTGACTTCCATTCCCATTTTAGTTTCTAAATCAATTTTTCTGGTTTTTATATAAATAATTTTTACACTATCCATTTTCGATACAGCTGTTCACTTCGATAAAAGGAAGCCATGAGTATTTTTCTCAAGGTTTTATATACTTCATAATGCGAAAAATTGCCATCAACTAAGTTTAATGCGACCTCAAATGCAGTACTATCATAAAAACCTTAATGATGCCCTACTAATCTGACACATATTTTTGCTTAGCAGTTGAAATTTTTTTGCATATCAACCCCAACCTCTTTGAAAACTATTTCTTAATATTCTTGGCTCATATTATGTTTTATTTTATTATGCTATGTTGTGAACTTTGGCCTCACTGATCTGTTCCCTGGTTTGTTGTATTAATTGTATTCCTTAATGATTTGAGTAATTTCATTCTACTGCTTTTAGGAATCAAGCTTTGAATCACTAAAAGACTTAAGAGAGAGCTGCAAGAATGATCTTGAGTTGTCTAACACCAGCAATTCTGGCAATCATTAGTGTATGGATGCCTTTTATGATTGTAAGATTACTATGCACACCAGTCCATTAGTCTCTAGTTTCAATTATATGCATATGTAGATTTTTACTGTATCTTTTGTGAATTCGGTGAATTGTAGAATACCTGGAAGTATTAGTGTAGATTTGTCACATCAACCGTGTCCATTGGTTCTATTATGAACAAAATCAACCTTCCTTGGAGGAAAATGTTTATGGGCTTTGTTGAATGTTCCTAGAGGTACTAAACACTAAAGGATTACATTATGACAATGCTGCTTACTTTTCAAATTATTTGGTTCATGGGTTGTTTAATCCCAGGATTGGTTTCATTGATTTTTTAGCTACGGCAAATTTTGGACGGTCTTAAATGACGAGTGGTTCATTAACTTGAACAGGTGGTGCGTTGGGTATGCGAAATGTTTTTTGAATGTCATCTTTTTATGCTGAATGAATGCATAGATTTTCTTGTGGTTGTGGATTTCCCATTTCATGAGAACTAAAAAGCATTTGTCATGGGATATTTTGTTTGGGCATGGAGGATATTTCTCTCTGGGGGTCATGCACCTGATTATACTTAGTTATAACAGTAAGGTGCAATTGATTAACAGTATATTGATATTAAAATTCCATTTTGTTCAATTCACAAATATATCGCATTATCCTTTTTCTGTCATACGGTTGCAATGTAAACTTTTTATTCTATTATATCGAATTCAATTAAACATGTTAAATAAGTCACTTTCACACAAACTGTATATTTGATATATCCAATAGGTGTGGTTCAATTTGTAGTGTACGCTGAGCTTATTAGTGGAAAGATTAAGATTCTATCTCCACATAACACATATTTAGAGGGACAATGAGCTTTGAGTGTGTCTAAATCTTGGTAGATTAATTTCATAACCAGTTTGAAGGGTTTGTGGATATATATGGTTCCTAATAAGGAGTCGAAATAGCAAAGACGAGTTGTAAAAGAAATTTTGTATGCCTCAATTTTTGGAGTTATTTATGATGAAAAGTTGAACGACAAGATGTACCCATTAAAGCTTTAAATTTGTGTTCCACAAATTAAAATGTTAAGATGTACCCATTTATGAATTTTTTTTTTGTTAAGATGATTAATTTTAGTTTCAAATATAATTTAATTTCTTTTTCTCAATTGCATCCTCTAATTTATATTATGTATATAACTCTCAATTTATTATTCTCTCATTTTATATTTATGATATAGGGAATATATGAATAGTTAATAAAGATAATTTAATAAAATCAATGTTATCTCTCATATCTTTTTATAATTTGTATAAAATTGTGAAATGTGATAATTATTTTGGAATAAATGAATTATACAAATTTAAATAGTAGATAAACAAATTAAAATAATCATGAATACTCTACTATGAAATCTAAAATTTTAAATAAATAAATAAAGTACACATGCTTATTTTAATTAATAGTGGGTGTACAATTTTCCAAAAACAACCTAGTCCAAACTTTATTCATGATTGACATGTAATCAAAGCTAATAGGAAGAACAAATTAATTAATATATTTGTTCAGTAAAGAAATGCAAATCAAAGCTAAAATGTGGACCCACAAGTAGGGATGTCAATTATATCCAGATTCAGTGGGTATTTAAAAAACCCGTAATAGATAGAGTAAAAATCTGCATAATGGGTATGAGTATGGGGCCAAAAAACCCGTAATAAGTAATATAAAAATCTGCATAATGGGTATGGGTATGGGGACAGGTAATTACCCGCAAAATTGAACGGGTATGGGTACGGGTACTATAATACCCACCTCGCCCCGCACATATATTGTTATTATTATTATTATTACTACTACTACTACTAGTATGTAAGTTTGTTTGAGTTTAAATAAAAATGATTTTTGTTTTAAATAATTTAGAGATTATTTTTTAGAGATTTTTTAAAATATGATTTTTTAACTCTCGTTTGTTTACTATTATAAAAATGATTTTTTTGTACAATAATTTTTAACCTCTTTGTATATAATTTTATAAAAACAATTTTTTTAAACTAAAAAATTACCATAAAGAACATAAAAATGATTTTCAATAAAACATGTTTTAGCAACTATTGGTATCATTGGACCACTATAATATTTAGAATCGAAAGATAAACGTTTGCAAACTTTTCAAGAATCTGATTCTGATGAAAAGGTAAATATTTGTGATTTTATATTTAAGATTTTTTTTATATTATTAATCGTGACTTTATAATAATAAATAACTAATATAATACACATCAATTTTTTTACAGATCTCGGAGAATATTCTTTCGAAAAACATTATTTATGATGTTTTGATATTTATTGTAGTAATGTACTAATGTTGGATGATGATATATTTTGTATATTTTGAGTTAGACAATATTTTAGTTTGTAATCCTTATGATTTGGATTTAAAATATTTATGAATTTTTTAAATTTAATCACAAATTATTTATCGATATGTTTTTGTTAAAGTGCTGGGTATAAGTATGGACACTTAAGTATCCAAAGGGCAAAGGTACGAAAATTAAAGTTGATACCCACGAGGATACAAATACAAACACGAGTAATTTTTTAAACTGCGGGGACGCGTACTATATTACCCTAACCATACTTTATCCATTGCCATTCCCACCCACAAAAAGCAAGCAGAATCAAACTTTCAACATGAAAACAATTTGGTCAATATATGCATTATAGTCAACAGAGTTTGTAATTATGTTATGTAAATCTCTTCAGTTAGTTTGGTTTGTATTTGTTTTGTGCAGACTATATAAATTTCAATTATTGGTTAATTCTGATTATATATTTGATATTTTAACAAAAGTAATTTCAATTTTATCCAACGCAAACATTTCTCAAGATTAATTTTGTTGATGTAATTTGTTAACATTAACTTATTCACTAATTAAAAAAATTACTTATTGGTGAGTTCCACAATTTTTTACACAGATTTTATAACAAATTCTGGATTTAAATGTCATCTCTGTGTTAGAAAAGACAGAGTTAGACACATTTAAAAATAATTAAAATTAAAGTCAAAATATATTTTTTATTTAATAATTATGATAAATTGATAGTGTAATTCTATTTATAATATATATATATATATATATATAATATGCATTAAATTCATATTATATGATAATTTAAGTCAAGTAGAGAAAATAAAACTATACATCTATATCTATCTTTTATTTGATTACTTGCCAAGATTCAAATCTGATGCTTTTTTAAGAATGATGTAAATTTTATTATCATGAGAAAAAGTAAATAAATTTTTAAACATAAAATTATCAGGTATCACTATATTAAAATAGGACTTAACAGTACGTTAATTTTATTTATACCATAAAACTTTATTAGTTCAGTTGTACTTTATAAAAAAAAATAGTTTTTCTGTGATAAAAAATAAATAGTTTAATTGTCACATCTTCACACCAAAAAATAAATATTTAATTGGGCCAATTCATATTAGCCCATAGTATGACTAATCGGGCCGTTGTGGAAAAACCGGCCCATAATGAAAAAGATATTAGGGTTTCTGGAATTGTTAGCTTTTTCGTTTTACAAAATCAAAAATACGTTTGAAGGTTTTTGTAGATTTTTGAGTGAAGGCGATTCATAACAAACCCTAAAGATGCAGAACGAAGATGGACAAATCACTGAACTCTACATTCCTAGGAAGTGGTATGTATACACTTTAATAATTTCAATTTTTGTTGAATTAATAATTTCGTTTATTGTTGAATTGTTTATGTAATTTGAATATTTGTGTGGATTTGGTTCAGTTCTGCTACAAATAGATTGATAACTGCGAAGGATCATGCTTCCGTTCAGATCAACATCGGTCATTTGGATGAATCCGGTGTATACAATGGTCACTTCTCTACTTTCGCCCTCTGTGGCTACACTCGCGCCCAGGTCTTTATTTTCTCTTCTTTTTTTATTTTTTATTTTCATTATTATTAATTCATTTAGGGGAGTTAGTTCACTTCGCTTTTGTATCATATTCTTCAAATTTATTCATATTTTACGGATGTTGATTCAATTGTTAATTTCCTGTGTTATATATTATTCACTCTTTGATGGTCAATGTGTTTTTTCTTAACATAATTTCAATTAGTTTGAAATTGAAAAAAGTGTTGATTCTGTTTCTTCTATAGGTGTTTTTTCATCTTTTTTAAAAAAATGGCCTTTTTTGGGGTTGGGGAAGAATTTTGATTTTTTTTCCTTCTTATTGCCCTGTATTTCTCTCCATAGGGCTTCTAGTAGTATTTTATATTTGGAGATAGATAGATGGGTATGTCCTTTCTAAAACTATGCAATTTCTTGGTCAATACCGAAGATGAAATTGAAAGCAATTTCATTGCGTGAATTTTGTGTAAACTTGAACTGATCTATACGCAGATGATATTTATAATCAGCGTTCCCAAGAAGATTATGCCAAAGTAAAAAAAGCTTAAATTGAAAGTAACAAAAATTGTAAACTTTCGTAAGAAAAAACACTTGCAAGTAGCAACTGAAAATTGTGAAGTTGCAATTGTTTTCATTCTTTAGTAGCATATTGAAGTATCTGCTTTTTGTTTCTGGCGAGTGACTAAATAACAACGACTATAATAATGTAGGATTGAAATGAATTTATAAGTAGGGATCTAGGGATGAACAATATATATAAATATTTTCTGTACAGTATTTTATTATGATTCTCGTCAGCCCTTGAACTTACATCGATGTGCACCTTGATTATTTCATTTTCTGTCTTTTTATTTCCAGGGAGATGCTGACAGTGGGCTTGATCGCTTGTGGCAGAAAAAGAAAACCGAAATTAAGCAGTAGATGAGATGATCACATCTCTGTTGAGTTTAACTTTTTCTAGATATATTGTATAATCTTTATCGGTGCATTGCTAGAGATATTGAATTACTTATATCTATGTAATGCTAGAGATATTGGATTATTTTTATCTTTGTATTGCTAGAGATGTTGGATTGTTTTTCTCCAGTATTACATTGTTTGTTTTGAATTTCCTTTTGCCACCAATAGTTTCGTTTAATGTAGGGTTTGAACTATATAGTGCATTATCTATTTCACTACTATTTCTACCTTGTAACCAGCAAAACTTCTGTAATCCACCAACTCCACCAAGCGAACAACCATTAAACTAAAGAAAATCAAACCGGTTCGTTAGTCCATATTAAGAACTTTGATAATCTCATTTTATTTAATTGTTTTGAAAAATTAGGGTTAAGTTGTTATTTATTGATTTGAATATGATTTAGTTCATATTCCTCACTTTCAAAGGAAACTAAATGACCACAAACTTATCCAATCATTTTCAACTCTCCTTTTGTCTTTTATCAATCATTCAACAACGAGCACCCTTGAACATATTCACCCTTTTTTTTTTATCAAACTTCCAAACTTGTTATTTCCACAAACTTGCATCTCTTGGAGAAAATATACCCCAAATCGTGAGTTAAAGATGCTGAAAATTGCAATTATAGTTTTAGAATTCGTGGATTATTTTGATATGTAAGTTGTGGGGAAATATTTGAGTGGTCACAAAATTTCAACATAAGATTTAAATACAAACATGAAAATATATATTATTACAATATTATAGTGAATTGAAAAACTGAACTAAACTTCATTAAGGATCAAAATAAAGTATTATACAATCTGAGATGAAGAGAGAATAACTAACACAAACGACAGAAAAGGTGGAACCAACTAATCAATTATCCGATACATATCATTTACTTATTGAAAAATACACATTATTTAATTCTTTTCTTTTTCTATCTTTATTTTCTTTCATTTTTATAAGTATGTTAAAAACTTGTATTCATACTATTGTGCCCAAGTGATGTAGAATACTAAAATCTTGTGCCCAATTGATGTAGAATACTAAAATTTTCTATCTTTTTTTTTCTTTCATTTTTATAAGTATCTCGATGCTATAGTACACTATCTAGACTGGCATCAGCAGAGTTTGACTGGGAGCCAGCATAATTATTAAGTAATAAATGAACAAGAAGAAAAGGCACGTGAATTTGATGTGAAAAAAGTTTTGAGAAAAAAAAAAGGGTTAAACAAATTCATTGATATTTTTTTATAATTAAGTTTTATAGGTACGAATTATGAAGTCGTATTTAGTGATAATTAATTTTCGTGGAGAACATGTTGGACACAATATAAGTTCTCGTTTTCAAATCGAATTTTCTCTATACAAAAGATTAAAAAATCTATCGTAGAAATCGATTAAATCACTAATTAATTAATTAGATTAATATTCTAATTGATTAGTCTGACAAATTTATGAATCCATTCGATGAGAACATATGATATAATCAATAAGCATATCAGAAATTGACAGGTAGTATATGATTTTATAATTGCATGCCCATGAACACAATTAGATGCTATAATTAGTGAAGGCTACTAAATATATTGAATAAATTTTTGCCATGATATTAAAAAAAAAAGTCTAGCATCTGTAGGTGACTTGGATTTCAAATTAAATGTATAAAATTTTAGTTCACCGATAGATAACTAAATAAAACTAAATGAAAAATAAGACGAGTGGAAACTCCATACAATCAACGATCAAAACTTGGCCTAGTTGAGCAGGTGGCGTTTGTTCATATAAAATGAAATGAGACCTATACTCACAAGCAATAGAAGCAAGGTTTTAATGTATAGTTAAAAGGTTGTAATGTTTAATCCAAAAATTCATTCATTGATTGTGTTGTATATAAAAGATGTTTGGTTTTTCATTTGAAATTTTAAATGTAAACTTTCTAATACAAATTGAGTGGACATTATATTTGAATTCGCTTAAAAATTAATTTTACAAATTTAATTTTACTTCTAATACACGTTTAGCCAAAAATAACATAATAGTATTACTGAATTGTCCATTTCATATTTATAAATATAAAAAAAAAATCTAACCATTTTGCTCCAAAATATAGTTACAGTAAAATTCACATTCATTTTATAAATATACTTTTAAAAATAAATTATTATATAATTAAAACAAATTTTATTTTATAAAATAATATTAGTAGAAAAAAATATCAAAACATAAATTATGTTAAAAAAAATTATTTTATTTAAAAGTACGTAATTAATTCCTTCCACGTTGAGTGATATATGTTAAAATATTATTCCTAATTAACATTAACATGTTAAGAGATGGAGTAATTAATGCATGTGAGGTGGAGAATAGAAATACATGGAACTTGTAACTAAAAACAGAAGACGTGGAAGTAGTTGGTCCTATGCGAGAAGGAACCCTTTGAAAGTGATATCCACGTAAGAGTCGACGTGTGAGCACGTCAAATAAGGTCCCATTCAATTGAGCTGGTCCACTTACACACGCTGGAATCGAATAAGACTTTTTTTCTATTTTTTTTGTTTCAATTAATTTTTTTAAATTATTTATTATTCTGTAATAGTAATTTCTTTTTTACTATATATCTTTATTTATTGTATTAGATTCTATGTAATTAATAAAATTAATTATTCTATTAAGAATTGTAAATAAAATATGGGGAGTAAAATGAAAATTTTGAGTTGGAAAGATGTTAACACAGTCCAAAATAAATAGTAGTACTTGATTGGGGAATTAATAGATACTGAAATAATATTGAAAAAGATGTTAGAGATTTAATATATGTTACTGATATTATTTCCCTTCTCATTAACATATTAATCACTAATACTCCTCTATAAAAAAACTATATTTAAAAAAAAAAATTATATTTTGTGACATTTTTTTTCTTAAATGAACTTGTAAACTAAAAAACTTGTTTACTCTGAATTTGAATATAAGCAACATAAAATTATATTTAATAATTTTAAATTTAAAAAAAAAGTATTGATCACGTAGATTCGTTCGCTGCATATAAAAACGAAAATTTTTAATTAATGTAAATTTATCTTTTAATAATTTTTTTATTTTCGATGAATAATTCTCAATGTGAGAGGAATTTAGAGAATACAATTACATCGTTTTCCTACTTTAAAAAAAATTAATTGAATCAAATTATTTTTCTTGTTTGTTTTTATATGAGACCAAAAAGAGTGTTGAAAGTAATATACTTCATTTAATTGCTGTTATAAGAAAAAAATTATATTAAATTTAATCAATATTATATAGAAAAACAATTAATTGCTTTGAACCATTTAATAATAATCCATCCTTAAATTTTAATTGTCTTGTCACATTTGCATAATATTTTTGTTCCTATTCACTTATGGTTTTAAAAGTTTAAATCAAGGTTGCTTATTATTTTGTTAATAGTACGCTCAATTATTTATCACATATAAATAAATAGATAGAATAAAATAATAAATGATTAAAAATATTATAGAAAAAAGATAAATAATTTTATCAAAAGTAATAAATGTTATTGATTATCTTATTATGTGTAAAAAAACTCTAAAATGACAATTTAAAAGGAGCATTGACAATGTAAAAATTTTTGTTTATTTTATTTCTAACCATGTGAGTTATATTAGATGGAGTTGTTATAAAATATCAAATATTATTAATGATATAATATCACAATTAATTTATAGCGTAAAAAATATTAACATTGACGATGCATATATAAATTATATTTTATTTACAATATATTATTCATTTAACATAAAAATTTCTTAATGCAAGTAATTAATTATTTGACATTAAAAATAGATAATTTAATAGTACATTCGATTCATGTTTTACATATTTTGTCAAATAGAAAGATTTATATTTTACATAAAATTTAATAAATTAATTGTACATAATTGAATTTTTAAATATTGGTGAAGCACGTTTCACACAATAAACGATCTAAAACGTTGATTTACGATGAAACTTTTCGGATTACACAATTAGTTTTTTTCTAATCATTATCGAATGTGGATTTACATCTAACGGTTAAAATTTAGTAGTATTACATAATGCAGTTAATGTATATCTAATCCAATTCAAGTCTATCACAAGGTTCATCTCTCAAAAAATAAAAGTCTATCATGAATTCATGGCCTTTCGTGAGCTCAAAAGGACAAAATAGGATCGTAGATAACTTGTCATCAATGTGGTACCGTGATTGATGACTTCTTATCCATCTCTCTACCATATAGAGCAAATAGTTTATTTTAAAAACAAATAAAATAAACAATTCAATTATTCAAAAACAAATCAATATTTAATACAATAAATCAAATAATTTTTTGACTCAAAGTTTATATTTATTGGAATATAATCAAGTATTATCTTAACATGGAAGAGTCAAATTAAAAGATTTTTTTAGAGAGAGTCATATATTGTCGTTTTTTATACGTCATTTAAATATAATAAATTGGTCCTTAATATATATGAATTCAAATAGAAGACAATGATGTTATAAAAAAAATAGAAGTTGTTAAAACAAAATTAGAAGCACAATTCTTTTTTTTTTCAAAAGCTTTAGATCCAATTAAAAGCTTTTTAACTTAGAGGTTTAATTTAAAATCTATTGAGAAATTTTAAGCTCAAATTAGTGTAGTTGAGAACTGGTGGGACGTAGGAGAAAAATTATTATTTATATGTAATTTACATATTTTAAAATATCATTATAATTACAAATAAACAAAAAGAATAGAAATTTTATTTTATTTTTATATATATATAAATAAAGTGGATATCTATTGATTCTAAAAATAATTACGTGATGAGTTGCACTGTTTAATAATTTAATAATAAATTTTATCAAGTCAACCATCAAATCAAGAGTTTTTATTAACTATATCAACTTCGTCTATTTTTATAAAATTTTAAAATTATTTGATATTTTATTAAATACTTTCAAACAAACGTATAATACATTTTTAAAGAATATAAGTATACATCAATGACTAAATAACATTACTATTAATTTTAAATTTATATAAATTGTTGCAAACGTATTTGATAATTAATATATTATCCATCATTTATATTAATTTATTAAGTAGAGAAACTAATCAAAGAATCATTGTTTTAGTCAATAGATCTTCACCCAATATATATATATATAACAAAAGATAATAAAAAAATAGTAATGTGAGATAACTGTTATAATCTTCCGTGAAGGAAATTTATGAGAAAAAAATAAGAATTTTAGAATATAAAAAAATATATTTCATTAATGAAATAATGATAAATAATCATACGCAAGATGCACAATTAATACGACATGAATCAAACATGAATATAATAAATCTAACATAGACTAAATATGTCAAAATAAAAAACATGAATAAATAAGTGGAAATAATGAACATTTTAAAATCGGAGCGTGTCGAATTTCTTGTAAAAATAATTTAAGGGCTGATCTTTACTATTTTTAGTAAAACCTATTTTTTTTATTAAATGTTACTTCATACCCTATCATTTATACTTCTACCCTTACATTTTAATAAAAATTTAATTTTATCCTTTTTTCTTAAAAAAAAAGTCAAACTTTATGTGTTTTGTTACATATGTTTGTGTTTCGCAAACTTAAAGTTTTCTATGGTACAAAATTTAATTTTTTTATAAATATTTGTGTTATGAAATTTTTTTTTTAAGTTTTTAGGAATACATTTGTATTTCGAAATACATGAGGTTCAAATTTTCTAAAATATATTTGTGTATTGCAAAACTTAAAAAGAAAAATTTATTGTATACAAAGTTTGATTTTCTAAAACACGTTTGTGTATTGAAATTTTTTTTTTAAGTTTTTTGAAAACTTTTTTTAAGTTTTTTAGTACATATAGTCCAAAATTTCTAAAATACATGTGTTATGAATTTTTTTTTTAAGTTTTATGAAATCAAGTTGAATTTAGTGGGATAGAAAAAAAAATAAAAAATATTAAAATAAATAATTTTCATAAAATGTGGAAATAGGAATATAAATGTAACGATACATAGTAGATTTTTTGATATTTTACGAAAGTAAAAACTAAATTTTATAATTATAAAAAATATAATATTTTATTAAATTTTACTAAAAATAGCGAGTTTTTCTATCAGATTAGAACCATATTAGACATTCTCTTAACAGTTGAAATAAAATGTAAACTATTAACATCATTGCAAAAATAAAAATAATTAAGCAGACTTGCACACTAATCATATATAAAAAACATTAACCATAATTTAATCTGAACAATGAATCATTTGATATATAGAAAAAAGTGACCACGGGTGCATCCATAATTATTTATTACTCAATGTTGATATAGATAAAAACATATAAATTTGATTTGAACGTTTGAAGAAGAAAAAATATCCATTAGTGCTATAGTTTTGCTAGTTTAGAGAATAAATTTCACGATTCATGATAAGTGTTTTCTATAACTCAATGACCGAAAAAACGTAAAAATAAAAAAGACAAAAGGATGTCGATCTAAGATAATAAGAAAACAGTGAACGAGTAAACGTGGACTTGAGGGGAGAAAAAGATAGACATATTATTTCAACGAGAATTTAGTTGATTTGAAGATAAGTACCATTACGAGAAATCCTGCAAATAGAATAATAATAATAATTGTAGTATGAATATTATAGGTTTATGTAGTAAAATATTGTGCAATTTAGGATTTGTTATTATGTTGTCTATGGTTTCATTGCGGGCCACATAATTCTTTTGGCAGCACTAAATATATGATTGTTTTTTTTATACTATTTATATTTAATATACATTAATGTATTATGTAATATAGATGAAAATAGAATCATGTACTAAATATAATTTAAAAAATTTTTACATTAAATGACACAGGAATGAAAGAAAAGAGTCATTGTGAGAATGCCACATGGAGAAAAATTGTTATAAAATCGATATCTTTTAATCTATGTATTGATTACAAAGTTTGTAAGCTAGTGTGTCCCCGTAACAAATCTAAATAATTTAGACAATTACTAAGTGTAATTAAAACTAACTATAAATAATGTTAATTTCACCAAATTATCCTTATCGATTGGTGTATGTTATTTTATCATAAATATAAAGTGAAATATAATAATTTTAAAGTAATAAATATATTACTATTTCTTTCCAACAATAACTTTTATTTTTTTCAATATTATCTTAAAACAACAATCTCTTTTAGTTTTGAACGCAATTTTTTTAATTGTACTGTTTAATTAATATTATGTATGTCACTTTTAAATTAGTATTTATAATGTGAGTGTGGTGATTATGTATTGATAATGTAAAATAATTTTACTCAATTTCTATCATACATTAGTGTAAAACTAATTTACAATATATCAATGATTAATAAAGATAATTATTAAAATAACAATTCAATTTCTTTAATTTATAATATTTTCTTAACCTAAATGAAGTGATTCGATACAACAATTATTTTGTTAAATTGGCTAAAAAATACTAAAGTTTAATTTTTATATATTATCGGTACATAAAAATTTTTACACAGTCAATAAATTATAATAATAATTAAATATTATTAATAATTTAATAATTATAATTAAGTGAAAATATAAAAATTATTTATACTAACATATATATATATATATATAATTTAAATTCAAAATATTATATAAAATATTAATTACAGAATATGATCAGAACAAAATAATTAATATTTCATCAAAAGCTAAAAATATGACATTAAATTTGAAACACCTTTATTTAACTAAATTAAAGTGACATGTATTAGGAAATGAATGAACTACAAGTTGGAAAAATAAAATAAAAGATTTTTATATGTTTGAATAAATTTATTTAACGAATAGAAAATTGACACATGTAAATAGTTGTTTAGAGTGGGACAGCCGCCGGAATGATGAGGTATTGCATGCGTGACATACTTAAATAAGATAAGAATTATCGAATAAAGTTATTACTATTATTGAAGTTGACAAGGCAAAGCGATTCATTCATACATTCATCAACTAATAAAATTCCAACGTAAAGTGAGAGTATATAAATGAAGAAACCTCACCATAAGAATGCAAGAGTGAAGGCCACTCAAAAAACAAATTTGAGAGGTGCCAAGCCTTTACTTTCTCCTCTTTCCCAATCTTCCTACTTTTCACACCCCCTTCATTTTCTTCTCTCTTTCTTTAGACCCTCCTCTCTCTTTCCAAATCATGAAGACATCAAAGTTTTTAAGTTTTTATTTTTATTAACTTGCTTAAACTCAAATTTTTATGTTTTTTTCAAAAAATAAAATAAAAGAATTTCATTACTTACATTTCTATTCTACCTGTTTTATAATTTTGGATTGAAACAGGTTTTCTTTGTTTCTCCTTCTTTTTTTATACATTCTGTTGTTGTTGTAAAGCATGACAACAACTATAGATATCTACAAATACAATAGAGACACAAACATCACACATGGTTACTTAGATCCATATAATGAAGAACTAATGAAAGCACTTGAGCCTTTTATGAAAACTAATTCTTCATCAATCTCTTCTTCCACTTCTTTTCCACATGAAAAATCAAACTTTCCCTCAAATTTGAATCCCAATTACCTTTGCTACGAAACCCAAACCAGTTCAATTGGGTTAAACCAACTAACCCCATCACAAATCCATCAAATTCAAACCCAAATCCAAATCCAACACAACACAGCCTCATTCAAATCCCACCAAAAAAACTACCTTGCCCAAAAGCCCGTTCCCATGAAGCACTTTGGAAATCCCTCAAAACCCACGAAACTCTACCGTGGAGTGAGACAACGTCATTGGGGGAAATGGGTCGCTGAAATAAGACTCCCAAAAAACCGCACTCGTCTCTGGTTAGGTACATTCGATACGGCAGAAGAAGCAGCTTTTGCTTATGATAACGCAGCTTATAAGCTTAGAGGAGAATTCGCACGTCTCAATTTTCCATCCATGCGTCAAAATGGAAATTACAATCCTCTCCCTTCTTCTGTCGATTCTAAGCTTCAAGCTATTTGTGAAAGCTTAACAATTTCTCAAAAACAGGGGAATCAGGAAATGCTCTGTTCCTCTGTTGAAGATGTAAAACCTCGTTTTTGTGTTCCTAATATGGTTGAGTTGGATTCTGAAGTGGCACAATCAAAAGGTGAATTTGAATTGGTTTGTTCCGAGTTTGAGGATTTTAAGGTTGAGAAAACAGTGTTGTCGGATGAATGTTCACCTGGTTTGTCTTCTCCAGAATCCGGTGTTACTTTCTTGGATTTCTCAAATTCAAGTCAGTGGGATGAAGCTGAGAATTTTGGGTTGGAGAAGTACCCTTCTGTTGAAATTGATTGGGAAGCCATATGAAGTGATTTAGCATTACTATGTTTTTGTAATATTTTTAGGGTATTTTTCTGGTGTCTTTGGCAGCGTCTGCAATGAAGTTTTTGAAATTTGCAGATGTTTTTTGCTGAGGCAGTTTGGAAATTTTAGGTATTAGTGGTAATTATGGTCTAACGATTGTCTTCTTGGTCTGCTGGTGTTTTTTTTCCCTGCATGATCATGGGAGCTTCTGTTTGTGTCTTTACTTGTTCAACTTTATTTTAATGTCTTTTCAATATACTTTACTCTTTTCTTTTAAATATGAAATTCAGTATACTTTAATGTTAAATGTCATTTGTGAAAAACAAACACTAATTTTACATTGATATTTACATTAAAACATTTTTTTAAAGTTTTTTCTAAGTTAACAAACGGTTTATCTATCACTCAATCAAAATTATCAACCTAAGAACGTTTGCAAGTGAAGGGAATTTTTGTTGAGTAATGGAAAATATGCGACAAGCATAAAGTAAATTTACACTAATTTTACATTGATATCTAATTTCATTGATCAGCGTACCTTCCTCCTATAACCACCATATTCAAATTCTACACAAACACCCCATTATGGAGGAAAAAATGGATGCTGATATATATCGGCGCTTCTATTGCTACTCTTCCTCCTATCATTTGCCATCTTGATAAAGTAATAGTATCATAACAATTTTGCTATTTTATATAATCTAAAATTTTTAAACAGGTCAAAATTAGAATATTTTAACCAATATACAAAATTTATTTATTTATTTTTTTGAGAAATAGAATATAATTTTCTTACGTGACAGTTCAGTCATGTTCAATTCCTCATGTATTTTAAAATTTTAATTTGTTTATTTAACAGTGTTAATGATTTTTTACAGAGTTACTTCATTATCATTTTATCATTTAAAATTACTTTATTTAATATTTTTTAAATCTTACAAGTTACTAGTACTTTGAGAAAAAAAATATGTAATTATTTTATAAGAGATAATTTTATTATTTAAATATGATATATGAGTATCTCATATCATATGTTGTGTTTGAAGTCTCACAATGTTGTATTTGTCTCAATAGTGAATTGACAATCCTCCAGTAGGTAGTGTTAGAGAAACAAAAGCATGACAAAAGCATTCTATGAACTAAGTTTTGTAACATTTATCGATCTATTTATCTATTGGATTTTAAGAAAATATATTTTTTTAACGATATGTGACATAATTTAGGGTTAGAAGAACATAGTTTCCTAGTTTAAATCAATACATTTTTTGCAATGTCTTTTTTAAATGAGATGTATATAAATAGAGAGGATGGTTCAAATGACACTAAAAAAGTTTATTAAGAGTCACACTCATTCAATAACATTGGATAAATGGTTTTTAAAATCAACCGTAAAATTAAAAACTACTATCATATCTATTAATTTTAACATTAATCTATAATTATTTATTATTTCATCAAGATGCATTCAAATTAATGTTATATATAATTATATCATCGACGTTAATTTTAATGTATCATAATAACATAGAAAATAATTATTAATTAATATCAAAATTTATTAATATAATTTATATGTTATTAACTTTCATTCTATCAGTCGATTTTAAAAAATATTTATCTTATGCGATATTACTAAATAATTATAACTCTAGATATTTTCTCATATATACAAAAGTGGCAGGACCCACTCCTCGAATCCACCCCTAAACATGTCCTCGTCCTCATCCCCGTTAAGTAGGGAAAATTTTCTCTCCCATCCCAATCCTCATAGATCTACGTGGGATTTCATTAACATAAAAAATATATAAATTTATATTATTTTTAGGATGAATAATTTCATTCTACTTTATATTTTTTTGGTAAAAATTAGGAATAAAAATAATAAGATGTGTTTTTTTATATTAAATTAGGTTGATTTTTTTGAAAAAAAATAAAATGATAATCAACAAAGATTGTGTTGGTATCTTATCTGTATATTTACATATAATATTGTACTAATATTTTGGGAGATGGTATCCGGCGAGGCGGGGAGAATGATCCCCGTGGAAAATCAACCCCACTCACATGTGCAAAATAACATCTCTATATAACATGCATAACAAGGATCATTCTATTGTATGCATATTGTTGTTATGATTCTTAAAATTATATTGACATTATAATTTGATATTGTTATACACAAATATAAAAAATTATTCATTTTTTTAATAAAAAAACTTAATAGTAAAACTCACAAATATCAAATGTAGATAAGTAGAGGAGTGTAAATTGATTAAATTTAAATTGGTATTTCAATATATCCAATATTTTTATAATTTTTATCATTTAAATTGTACTTACGAAAATTAATTTTTGTCTTCTTTTATTAATATAAAAATATAATTCTAGTCACCAAAAATAAAAATATTATACTAGGCATGATAATTTACGGGTGTATGACATGGAGTACAAGTAACATTGACTAACAAGTGCTGAAATAGAGCACCAAATGAGGAAAAACATAAGTGAAATTGTTAACAAGTTAAACATCCAAAATATAAAAATATTATGTTAAAAACATAATATTAAAAATTATGTATTTAACTTTTAAATGTTTAAATTTAATAGTATTTTCAATGCTAGATTTTTTTTAATCTCACAAAGCAATAAGCAGCTTTATTATCTTATCGCGAGGGGTTGAGATAAGGAATATGGAAGGCCGTCTCTTCTCCATGCACAAAAGATGCAAAAAAGTAATAGAAAAAAATTGATAGACACCTCTAAGAGAGTATACACTTTGAGAGAGAAAAAGATAAAGAGAATTGAGATGATATATGTGATAAATTTTTATGATATAATAGAAAGAGAGAATTAACTAAAAAATAAAGTATTAAATGAGTGTAAAAAAATATTAAGTGTGTATAAATGTCACTAGTTCAATAATAAATAAATAATACAAACAAGTAGCAAGAAGAATAAAAAAGATATATAAAACAAAAAATCAAAAATAAAATTCATATTCTTATTCTTCATTCTCATTGAGCACGCGAAGACAAAGTTAACGCTTCCAAATTAAAAGGATCGATGTTGTTGTATTGTAGGCTGAAAAGTTAGGCCCACAAATATCCTTCCTTGATTGGGGTGGGCCATGCATGATCAGCATCACAAATCCTAATCGGGTAGTACCTCTTTTTAACCTCTATCTCTTTCCCTCACCCCTATGTCCTCAAAATTATTAACTATAATATGTGCCTTTTATTTCAATAAAATAAATTATATATTACTTTTTTAAATTCCTAACTTTTCCTCAAATGCCGTCTTTTTTAATATCGTCCAAATTAAAGGGAATATGAACAAGATTTGATTTGAAGTTGATTCACAAATTGCATCTTCAAGTTGGTAAAAAAGAATTTCATGAAGAAGGAATAAAGCTTATATTTATATAGTCGTTGCAGCATCTTTGTTTACTCTTTACAGCCTTTAACGACGTGGCTTTTCATGCGTCCTTCCAATGCTGTTACTATCACTCAAGTTACGAATCTTCTTTTTCCCAAATTTGATTCTACCAATTTAGCAAAAGAACGATTTCAAGATCAGAATCACACAGTCAAGTATTATCATGGTTCAACAAATATCAGATTATTTATATCACGATTTCTACTGTCTGTTAATTCATCGTGTACCGATGCTTTGGTCTTAAATAACATTTATCAAAAGTGTAGGTGAAATACCATTTAAATTTTTCTAATTTTTTATTTATCAATAATAGTAAATATTGAATATTTTTTAAGAAAAAAATATAAAAAGTTAATATAATTCTATAAATAGTGAAATGTTGTTGTTTTTTTTTCTATGAAATGATTTTTTTTTTAAATACAATAGTTTACAAATAGATAATTAATTCAAAAAATATCATTAATTTATTAATTTAAAAAACAAATGTACCAAAACCTTTCAATTTATCAATGTACTATAGAAGTTCCATATATATTCTTACTTCACTAAATTATTAGCTTTTTAAAAACTATTCAGAATATAAGTAATTCAATTTTCATTGTAACATGTAAATATGAGATTGTATATAGAATAGAACTTAGATCTACTTTTTCAAAAAAAAAAAAAAACTTAAATTTACTTATGTTTGAATTCAACAGGAAGGCATTATACTTTTATAATCTCCCCATTGAAATTTAATTTGATATTTAATAAGTTGAAATACTCGTAAAAATCTAATGATGAGATCATCATGCATGCCTTCTCATATTGAATTTCAACTGGTGTAGTTGTGTCTTTGCTTTGCACAGAGTTCGAACACAATTATTTATATATAAATTATAAAGTTTAAATAATATTATAGTTACAAATAAAACAATATAATAAAATTTAATTTACTTTTTATAAATAATATATATATATATATATTAAAATAAAATTATTATCAAATTAAGTCAATAAAAATATATAATACAAATAAAATTAAAAAAATTAAATTGTTACATGTCATTGTTAACGATTGAAAAAATCTACAATACTTATTTATGATTGTTATTGTAATATAAAAAAAAATATATATTTTGTGTTATCATGTTGAACTTTATATTTTGTCATGAAAGTATAAAACAATGAACATATTTAAGGAATGCAAGTGTAACTAGAGTTTTTATTTTATTTTTTACAATACCATGATATGACATTTTGATTCCTACGTAGGATACATGCACACCATTAATTAATTACATGTCCAAAAAAATATTTTTTAATATGATCTAATTAAATTTATAATAACCTCTCCTTAAAATACACATTAAATATTAAATTGACATACATTTTTGTGATAAAACATTAATATTTTATGTAATATTTTAATAAAAACACATAAATGTCAATAGAATCAAATTACATATTTAAAATAAAAATATTGATTCAATAATATTTTTAAAAAAATTGAGTTAATAATATCTAAATTTTAATATGTCATATACTTCCTTTGTACCAAAATAATTATCGCATTGAATAAAAATATTTCTCTAAAAAATTGTCACTTTTGATTTCTAATACAACTTAATTACTTTTATATAATTGTACCCGTTAATTAATATAATTTATACTACTTTCAAAATATTATTTTCTACTTTGCATTTATTGTAATAAGGATACACTAATAAGTGATAATTAAAGATAAATTAGTAAAATCATGATTCTCTTTTATTCATTTATCATATTTTTTTAATTTATATAAAACAATTAAATACAACAAATATTGTGGGACAATGCGAACATTTTGCATAAATTTGAGTGTAATATCAATATTTATACTAGTTTGTAGTGTATGTATTTGTAGTGATTTCTTGGATATGGTGCAATGAAAGTGACTCGTTTCATGCGTGGATAAAAATTTCCAAAATCAATAATTTTGAAAAATAAATAAATAAATTGTTATAACTCTATTAATTCTAATACAAACATGTAGATTATATGTCTCAAAATATTATTAGTTATTGATAAATTGTGAAAGAAATTTTATGTAAAATAGAGTATTCACTTGTAAAATATTTAAATTCATGTCTTATAATTCATATTAATATATGCGGCTTTTATCAAAATACCTCGTTAAAAATAATAAGATCTATCAACAAAATTATAAATTAAATAAATACAAATTTATATAAGATAGTTATAACAATGTATCAACATAAATTTGAAGACCTAATCACAAAAAAAAGTAAAAAGGCAAAAACTTAAACTTATAACATTTTTTGTTAAGATTAAAAATCAATCTATAATTAAAATTGATTAATCATAAAATACAAAAAAAAAATCACCGTAGATTAAAATAACTTAATATATGATAGATTAATTAATGTAATTATTTAATATGATATTGCAATTTAAAAGAAAATATGATACACCACAAATTTAAATTTGGATATATGATTGTAACATAGTAAATGAGGTAACATATGTTAAATTCAAACTATATATATACTTTTTGGTATTACAAATTATATTATTTTTGCTAAGTAAAATTATCACAAAATGCAACAACTTATAACAACTAAGCAATTCAAAAATTATTTTTCGTTAATTCATAACAACAAAGTGCGACGTACTTTTTGAAATGCTTTATGTATATTATTTTTATTTAGATTATAGGTAAATTGGTACTTATTGAAAAAAAAAATTAATGGTTGTATTATATTTCATTTATTGCAATGATAGTTATTTTTATTTAGATTGTATTTAATTTGAGTCATATTGAAATAAACATTAATAACTTTTTTATACACATGTAAATGTTAGAATTTCTAAATTCGAATGACTCTTTTTGTAGAATGGGAAATTTGAGCGGGGCCTTTGTAAATGTTGCATTTGTGAGGATGATTGAGATACCTCCTATGTTTTTAGAGACTTTAATATGTATTTTTAATAAATAATATAATAAATAATAGATAGATGACTAAATAGTGTCCTTTTAATTACTTTAAGGACCAAAATATCCCTTTTTATTTATTGTTAAATAATTTAATGTCCCCTTTCTAGAGAAGGTTAAAGTAAAATAATTTAACTGTGTGGGGTATAAAAAAAAGAAACCTTTCTTAAACAATTAATCGTGGAACCTAAATTTCAATCATATATTTTTCCTCAATATCCAAAAACAAGAGGGTTTGGAGCAGGCCAACAATGAAATGTAGTGTCGTGTGAGGGTCAACACTGAAAGTTCGGTTCGTTGTTTGGATTGAGGCCCATGTAAAACAAACGCAAGAATTTATTATTATTATTTTTTTTGTCAAAGTGAGAGTTTGGTTTTGTTTGACTGTAGCGGATATTTTTTGGGGCTTGTCTGTTCGGACAGTGCACAATTGCATTTTTATATCACAAATATTTATTAAATAAATACTTATATATTGCATCAGAAAAAATATACATACTTTATACTTATGTATAAAAGATCATATAACAAGAGATAAAATTAAGACAAATTACTGCTTATAAAAAAAAGACAAATTACTTTTATATTAACTATTAGTTGGTTTCATTAATTAAATAATTAATGGTAATAAATTAGGGCCAGTTTTATAGACTTATGACAACTTTCTTTTGAAATTTCTTTATAGTCTCAATTTTTTTCGAACTTTCTTTCGAAAAAATAATGTACAAAATGTAAATAACTAAAACTATTTCTTAGTTGAATGCTACAATTCAATGCTGAGTATTGTTTTTTCTAAATCACAAACAGTCGATGTTCTATCGTACATTAGAAAATTAACATGTTTTAGTATTTATTAAATTAAATTATAAATAGTTAAATGATATATTATTTATAAATGAGTTTTACTATATTATATATTTAACAAAATAGAATTTGTAAATTTTATATTTTGAGTCTATTTTATATTAAATTTTTTGTTATAATTTTAATTTTATTTTCAATTATAAAAATAATTTATTTAATTATTAAAATTAAATAGATAAATATGTCAAAATATTTTAGTATTTATTGAATTATTAAATAGATTTAATATTCATAACATCATTGCACGTTTATTTTTATATTACCATATAATTTGTGACGTTGAAATGTTGAGGATCAGACTCATCAATGCTCTTAATTATCAATAACCGCGTGTGTAAAGCATGCTATTTAGATAAGGTAATGCAAATATGCAATCGATATGACATCAATCGGTTGTTCAGTGGATTTATATGGCTGGATTCTGACGTTGATTTCCACAAATTTGATTATTATTAATTAATTTATTTTATTGTTATTGATTTTTTTTAGTTTTTTTTAAAAAAAAAGAAAAATCGTGTGCAATATAATTGCTTTGGGACTAATATTAAATATGATGGTATCTATAAGTGTAGTAGAAAATGTTATTGAATATTCTTATGTTTGTTTCATTTTAAATATATCATTTTATAATGTTAATAAAATATTAATTATTTTTCTAATATATCACGAGATTTTAAATTTATATGTGAAAATCTTAAAACTTATAATACAGAGAGAATTATTTAATTCATGACAATTTATATGTCTCCTTGAAATATATCTCATTCGATTTACACCAAGGCACAGAGATAAATTGAATAAAAAGTTTAAGAGGTGGGTATATTTTAATGTTGACACCGATGTTAAGCCATGTGGATGTCCATCATTTCGACCTGGACCTTAGTAGGAAAGTTCCCTTTTTGTCACATCTTCAACTGTTTCCGTTATAAAATGGTTGAGATGATCAAATTGGAAAGAGATATCTATGTGAATTAAATATTAACCAAAGTGAAGATATAAAGTTGAATAAAAAGATTAGTTTCTTTTATCACTTATCCAACATCATCCGTATAATAACTTTTTTGCATTAATAAATTATCATGGCAAAAGTCTCTATGCAAGAGGGCCGAAAAGAAAAACAAATCTAAGAGAACAGCTTAACGTATCCGGACGCTATTTGAAAAAGATTATAAAAATGTGTGCACATTAAATTAAGTATATCATATATATTTTGTACCTCAGCCTAATTCAATAAGTGTTCAACTTATCGCATCTTTTGAGTGTTTCATTAAAATTTTAATGGTGAATTCACTCTTAATTAATCGTGTAACTGCTCAACGGTAGTAAGATAGTTATTCGCTTTTTGTGTCTAATTATATTCTTAACAAAATAACGATCACCACATTATTACCCTTTGAAGAGTCTATATATAAACGACTTTGTCTTAAAAAACATAGTAAACATTATTCATCATCTCACACTTCTTCCAATTTCTAGTGATTTAGACCTCAAAGTGCTTGCAAGTATTACATGGAAAGTGGAAATAACATCAACGACGGTATGCCACCATCAAGAGAATCTCAAGCCTACATTGTGCAACAATAGGGACATGCTGACTTCCCCCGGGCCCCCATGATTATTTGAGATAAGCCAAATTGATATGATTGTTGTTGTGAATAGTCTTTTCCACATCATTTGCAAACAACAACGGTAAATCAGTCTGAATGGTTAATGGATTTTGATTAAAAATGAAATGATTGAAAATATCTAATTTAAACTATGATAAATAATTATTAATCAAATTTTATTTATCTATGGATTAAATTCTAAATTATTAGAGTTCAAAATTATTGATCAAATAATTGTACTATTCATAAAGTGTTAGCGAATGAATGGTTAGATACCAAGTGGGAGTGGCCTTTAAGCATGCATATGATAGCTAGGTGATAAGAAACGATCAGGCTATAGGCTAGCTATTAAAGACAAAATAAGATGAATTCCAAAAATATTCATGTTACAAATAAAGAAATGAAGTTCAGATGATATCCCATTTGCTAAAAACATCAAACTATGTATCGATAGTGGAATTCAAAATCCATATTCATCACCTTGTTATATATTTAAAAGTATCAATCTATGAGTCACCAAAGCTAAAGAAGTATTCCATATCCGGGTGATACCAAAACCACTCTTTTTTAGGTTGATAAATATCTAATACAAACTTCTCAATCTTACACCTTTGACCTTTGCCAATTTGTTTTAGCCAACAAATAAATGACACGTCTCTCCCCTTATGAGAGATACCACTGCCCATGATGGTAAGTAGTCATGATATAGAAATGAAGCATATATTGGTATTATCCGATGATTCTATTATTGGGAGAATGCTGCAAATCTTAAATAAGAAGATGATGAAATTGATGATGATGATGATTATTGCACAAATAAATTCCAAAGCATCTGTATTATACTAAGTTTTAGGTTCGATTCGCTCCCACCAATCTATATATATTGGATGCAAACAGGTTAACTGGCGAATCCCCTTAAGAATACTTTGAAATCCTTGAAGTGAATTACACATTCACATCAAGCTTATTGATCAATGATAGTTTACAGAATAAAGTTCTTTCATTTACTCTCGTACACTAGAGAAAAAAAGAAAAGACTCAGAAATATTTTTGGTAGAAATTTGATTCATGTAATATGAAAATTGTGTTATATTTTCTGCCTCTAAAGTATCTCTATTTATAGATAAACTCATACCAATTGATCAAAGAAAACAACTCTTATACCAATTGGTGAAAGAAAACAACTCTTGAAAAAGATTGTAACATTTGGTAACTTAACAGATGCATTGGTTTGAATTAAACCCAAGTATTGCAACCACTTGACCAAGTGATACATTAAATTATTTGATTTTGCTACATTAATATAGCTATTAGAGAATTTCAAATATATTTTGGAAATCTCCCTCACAATCCCCCACAATTTTCAAAATATATCTAAGCCCGTTATTCCGGAAATCTCATGGTTTCAGATTAAAGTATCTTGCGATTTGAACCATTATTTAATAAATTAAGTTTTCACTCATTCCCGAATAGACTGGTATACAAACTTTGAACCAACCATTCATTAGAACAAGTGTGCATAACTCACACATGAGATCTCGGTACCATTGATCGAATTATAAATATGCCATATTTGATAAGGCTATGTGTCTCATATCCTTTTCATGAGAATTTAAGAGTCAAGCTGTAAGACTATTAATTTTAAATTATTTTACGAATTAAGTATCAACAATATATTTTGAGATATTTGTAATATGTTTAATATATGTATATATTTATATATATTTTTGAGACCCGACTAAAATTATTTGTCGATGAATAATTTAATTATTACGAGAAATTTAATACCTTACAGTTATCAAAATTCTATCTGTCAATAGAGTTGCGACGAGAGTAGCTATTTTATCAAAATAGTTTGAGATGTGAGTAAAATAATGTGTGTGAGGGTATTTAGATATTTGTGGGTTAGTTTTAATTATAATATATATATATATATATATATATATAACCTGAGTAAGTAAGTAATGTATATATATATACATGTGAGAAGGAAGGCAAGCGGAAGCAAAACAGAAAGAGAAAGAAACATTTTTTCTCACCTACCTCGCGAAACCACTTATTTTTCTTTTTCTTCTTCTTCTCTTTTGTTTCTAAAAGTGTTCGTAGAAACCGCAAACACAAATCCTAGATTACTTCGAGATTGAAACTTCCATTCAAGTATTGGCAAGAGGGAAAGTTACTTCTCTCCATGTTACGGTGCTTGTGAGCTAACTTAGGAGGCGACAACGCGAGCGAGAGTTTCGCCGTATTTGGTCGCGGTAACGAAAAACAGTTGAGAAAGCGTTAACGAAGGTAAGAGACTCTTTCCAACTTTTTAGTTTGCATATAGGAACTCTATATGTGTATTTGATGGATGATTAATGTGTTATATTTGTTGAAAACATTATTGATGAGTTGTTATTGATAAAGATGTCATTGTTGTGTTGTTGATGATAAAGACTCATTGTTGTTGATGAAGTTGTTGTTGTGTTGTTGTGTTAAAGATGTTATTGTTGTTGTTGAAGACGTTGTTGTTGTGTTGTTGTGTTGAGAGATTGATTGTTGTTGGGTTTGTAGTTGTTTTCAAATAAAAGAGTTTGAACTGAAGTGAAATTTACTTGAAACATTACACTATTTTCGAAGATGTATTCGAATACGGCACTAGTGTATTCGAATACACTCGCTTAGTTTTTATTTAAAATTTGAACTTTGTATTCGAATACGACACCTCATATTCGAATACTAATACGTGATTTTTGCTATTGATTTGTCATATGTATTCAGCTACGACTCTTTGTATTCGAATACAGAACTGGAAATTTTGCTACTGACTTGTCATCTGTATTCGGCTACGACTCTTCGTATTCAAATACCGAACTAGAAATTTTGCTACTGACTTAGTATCTGTATTTGACTATGACTCTTCATATTCGAATACAGAACTGTAGATTTTGTTTCTGACTTAACATCTGTATTCGACTACGACTCTTCGTATTCGAATACAAAACTGCAGATTTTGCTACTGACTTAGCATTTGTATTCAGCTACAAGAAACTGTATTCGAATACAACCTGAATTTTTGTCAAAAATTTCTTTTTTTAAATATTTGTTTATGCATTTAATTACTTGGAAATTTTTTTTAAGGCATATGCTAAATTATATGAGGTTCTCATACTATTGTTCTATAACGGTTATGAAGTATTCGGGTTTCATAGTTACATTTACGTACTGATTACAGGGAAAAGAGTCAGAGTACGCTCATGCATTTCATAGTTAAGTGGTGACCACGATGTGCCACAAAGTTAAGCGGTGACTGTGATGGGCCGAAAGTTAAGTAGTGACCGTGATGGGCTACGAGGTGGTTCCACATGATTAGATGGTCAATCTTATCCTTACGAGGATTTAACTTATGTGTAGTGTCTGCGATAGGCTACACTTTAAGTAAATCGTGCTAGTCTGTGATGCGACTGCACCTCGGTAATTGGTACTAAGGCCTTTGATAGGTGGTACAATTAAGATATTGTACATTATCAATAAGTGTGTATACTTATTTTGTCACTGTTGTTATCTTACTGGAACTGCTAAGTGGTTATTGTTGTCTTTGACATAATTGTTAATTGTTAACTGTTATTTTCGGTTGGTGACCCTTTACATTATTGTGGAAAATTGGGTTTTGCCCTAAGATGATACCCGAGTTCGTTTCACCAACGGTTACCCTGACGACAGAGACGTCGTTAGACTTCCCTGATCGACAAACGCCGACTGCTTGGGTATACGACCCCATCTCAAGCAGGGCTACTTATATAGGGAGGGTGGTGAGAACTAGTAGGAGTGTCGGGGCAGTGTCGTATGTGGAATACACTCACGGGCAGATCGACTTTCATGTACCTTCAGGTTTGGTACTCGAGGCGAATGGAGTATTTACGGATGCAGAGGGTCCTACAGTTGGAGGTGAGACGGAGGCCACCGTAGGTGTGGTGACTCCTACTATAGTAGCAGGGGATGCGGTGCTTGAATCAGGAACGGGTGAGAAGGGCAACGGGCCGATGTCAGTGGGGGTTGATAATCCAGGTCCGTCTAGACCGGTAGAGGACTATTTTGAGATTCCAGCGCCGCCGAAGCGACCTATATCGTGAGTGGATCTGACTTCATAGGAGAATGATCCTTCTATGGCTGATAAGGAGGATGAGGTCTTCGTGGGGAGATACTGCGTTGGACGAGACTTGTGCAGAGTGTGGTGGTCCCCCTTTTTACTGTAGTTGTTAGTGGATGATCAAATTAGTTTTTGTTGTATAGGACATTAGTTTTTGGTGGTTGTACTTATTTTGTGTTGGGATGACTGTACCTATGACTTACTTGGACAATGACTATTGTTGGTGGGTCCATGTTCCATCTTTTTGACGTGATCATGGGGGGATAACATTCTTGGAGCAGTACTTCTGTGTAGGTGTCTGCCGAGAATACCCCAAGGGTATGAGCGATATCTGACAGGTCTCATAGTCCCGGTGTATTTTCTATTTGTATATTTTGAATATTAATTTCGAAAACTATTTTAGCTTATTTACATTTATAATGATATCAATTATTTCTCTTGTCGTTTTATGACACGACGTATTATTTTAATATGAGGTTTTCTTAATATTATTTCATTAAGTGGTTTTTTAAAAAAAAAATTCACTCGCGCTATTAAAAATCGGGGTGTTACACAAGCGCTTGAACTCTATGAAGCAACCCACTTCATTCTTTTATAGGTGAACTATATCAGAAATGCACCCATAATTATACATTCCATCAAATATATGCTATATGTCCATTAAGAGGAGACTTCATCCTACCACTTTTAATTTATGGTCAAGGTACTTTTACCCTTTGAGATGTATCTATTGTCAAGTACTTCGATCACTCTAATAGTGTACTTTCATCATTGAACTCAAGACTTAATACTACTCAAGTGTGAGTTGATCGTTTCTACCATTGGTGATTATTTAGATATGAACTTGTTTCACATCCCTAATGATGCCTTCAACACCATGTCGTTTGAAGATCCATCCACTTGTGGAAGCATGATCCTTAACATAAGTTACCCAACTGACATCTGTATATGCTTCCAAAACTGAAGGATATCCACCTGAGATTAAACTATAGTTAATAGTTTCATTTAAATATTTTAATACTTTACTAATAACATGTCAATGTTCTTTACTTGAATTGCTTGTATACCGACTTAATCTTTCAACATCATATGCTATATTAGGTCTGGAACAAGACATGACTTACATCAAACATCAAATTACCTTTTATATTCTTAATAGTGTTGACCAACTATCATCAAACCATGACACTTTTGCCATTTAATTTCTAGACATTGTATCACATACCATTGATAAACATCTCAATTATCATATACACAAACTTTTATGTCATTTTACTTTTTACTATATTTAATTAGCATTTCAATTTAAAATTCTAATTTTCTTTTCAATATACCAATTCTAAGATATAATACATTGAATGCATTAAATATATATTGCCACAAGTTAACAAAGCATGATCATAAAAATTTCTCATAATCAAATATCATAAGATATGCTCAAACATGTAAGTCATCTACTCCTTAACAAATAAGAATTCATTTCATTTCTATTAAAGAAACCATTTATTCATAGTTATATTATAACTAATACATTTATCATGAGTTTTATTTGTTAATTCAAATTTCATATTTAAATATATTCTATGGTAAATTCAAATAAGTATCACAATAGAAAATAAACAATTAATAAAATTATTAAGATTTTCTATTACTTTCTTCCACAAACATTTGTCAATTTATAATAATTTTAAAATATATACCCAAATTATTTTTAATATCAAAATAAGCAAAAATTTGAGAGATACTTTCATACTATCATGCACATATAATATGAGTTAATCAATTCTAGATTTAATAACTTCTCACACGAAACATCACTATTATTGAGACATACACTTGATATCTATGACAATTTATTTACATTACTTTAAATAAATTAATGTATTAAATATGCATCTTAAACCATACATACCAAAATTATAAATAAATTTTCTTTCACTGGTTAATCATAAATTCTTGTTCTTAGTCTAAAAACATCAACCATAGAAAAACAAAAATTTCATTAAAACATATTATCTCTAACTTCATATTATTAATTTTCCACATCCTATCTCCATATTATTATATATGCATCCGAAAATGAAAATTTATTATATATGCATTTCAAACATAAATATAATATACAAATGTATTAACACTAAATAACTTTCGATGTCCAACCATGAATTTTCATGTGATTATTTTCAAGACTTTAATTAATTTTTAAAATCCAAACAAGCAAAATTCATGCATAAACCATATTAAATTCACATACTTGAATATATTCTAAATCGTGCATATCAATCTAACCACATGTTAAGTTTAACATAAACAAATATAATTACTTTGGAGAACCACATATGAATTTATAACTTCAAACATATCATATATATTAATATAAATTAAATGTGTACCTTTCACCATAATCAAGAAAGTCCATCTCCGTTAAAAGTTGCAGTCATAAATAAATTTGATAATCGAAAATCAAACCTAAAGATTGTTGGATCTATTGTTGGGGGTATCCTTCAAATCTTGAACAACAAAGATGATGATTGTTGCACAAATAAATTTCAAAGCGTTTGTATCACACTAAGCTTTAGGTTTGATTCGTCTCACCAATCTATATATATTATATGCAAACGGGTTAACCGGCGAATCCCCTTCATGATACTTTAGAATCCTTGAAGTGAATTGCACATTTACATCAAGTCTATCGATCAATGATAGTTTACAGAATAAAATTCATTCATTTACTCTCGTGCACTAGAGAAAAGAAAAAATGACTTAGAAATATTTTTTCATGTAACATAAAAATTGTGTTATATTTTCTACCTCTAAATTATTTCTATTTATAGAGAAACTCATACCAATTGGTAAAATAAAACAACTCTTGAACTCATACCTATTAGTAAAAGAAAACAACTCTTGAAAAATATTGTAACTTTTGGTAACTTAACATATGTGTTGGTTTGAACAAATCAAAAACATTGCAACCACTTGACCAAGTGATACATTAAGTTATTTAATTTTGCAACATTAATATAGTTTTTAGAAAATTCCAAATATATTTTGGAAATTTCCCTCACATTATCTAACAATATTTTTTGCATTTAACTGTTTCACTTATGATAATAAAAAAATATATGTATATATTTATCAATTTATCTTTATCATTTAGTGATGTATATTAATTACAATAAATACAAAGTGAATAATAATAATAATAATAATTTATGAATAACATAAATTATATTAAATAGAAGGTATAGTTGAAAGAAAAAATAATTAATTATATTGAAATAAAAAGAGAAAACTTTTTTAGACAAATATTTTTTTATTGTATATGTTACAATTAGTGTGAAATTGAGGAGTACAGTGTTAGTTTTATATTAGTTAGTTTTATTGCCTTTATTTTTGGGGTTGTTATAACTATTTTGTTAGTAGTCTTATTACAAAGCTACTATTATAAATAGACACATATTGTATTATTTTCTTAATCAATGTAGATGTATATTTAGAAAATAATTTACAATATGGTATCAGAAGTTTCTTTTTCTTTCTCTAAAATTCCAAAATTCCTAGCTTCTCATTTGAGGGTTCATAAAGTTTAAAGAATAGCAACAACTCCTCTTTCAACTTCTCCTCTTAACTGTCCAACCGACTGTGTTTCTTCCTGAGCTGTCACTGGTCTATTTGCTCCAAAATTCCAAAATCCTTTTCCTTCTCCTTTTCATTTCCATTTTCCACAGAAACATTTACAACAAACATTTCACAAGCACAACAACGGAACCCGGAATCCTCCTCTCGAGTTTCTCAGAAACCATGGATTCTTTGACCGTCGAAACCCATGATCGTGTAGGCGCTTGCAGTTCCTTCACCATCTTCCGGAATCAAGTTCTTTGCGTTAATCACTTCTACAACGAGTTCAGAAACCAGCTCTTTTCCTTCATCCAACTCTTCAATGGCAGATTCTGACGACAATTCATCCTCACCTACCTCTGCAACAGTTTCTCCAGATGAATCGCGAAATCCAGCATCGCCGTATTATCTTCATCATGGCAAAAATCCGGGCGCATTACTTATAAATCTGACCTTACAAGGGCCAAATTATTACAGTTGGAGCCGTTTGATGAAATGTGAGTTGATCTCCAAGAACAAAGCGAAATTCATCAATGGCAAGTTATCGATGCCGGCAGAGAACGATGCGTTATTTGATGCTTGGGAGCGCTGCAATATGATGGTAATTTCTTGGATTACTCGTACTCTTTCTCCTTCTATTGCTCAAAGTACTATACACATTGAGAATTCAACAACTTTATGGGATCATCTAAAGAATCGATTTTCTAAAGGAGACCATTTTCGTTTTTCCGATCTTCTTCAAGATTTACATTCTATCAAACAGGGTGATAAATCAGTCTCTGATTTCTTTACTGAATGGAGTATTCTTTGGGAGGAGTTAGAGGTTTTACAGCCCATCACCGATTGTTCTTGCTCTAATTCTTCTGCGTGTAGTTTACACAAATTAGTCTTAGGTTATCGTTCCTCTGACGCGCTTACGTGTTTTTTAAAGGGCCTCAATGACAATTTTAATATGGTAAAAACTCAGATTTTGATGATGGATCATCTACCTGATATAACCACAACATTTTCTTTAATTTTACAGTAAGAACGACAAATTATGGGTCCTTCTGTTGATGCCAAGGTTCTAATGAACTCTTCCATCAATGGTACATCTAATGCTAATCCTAGAAATGGTTCAGGTCGTGGTAAGGGTCGCGGATCTGTTCGAGGCAGAGGTGGAGGTCTTCAACGACAATGTACTTTTTGCAACAGGCTAGGACACACTGTTGATCATTGCTATTTTAAACATGGTTTTCCGCCTGGATATTCTCCTAGATACAAGAACACCAAATCTATTAATTCTTCAATTACTGATGCTGATTATGGGACTGCTCCTCAAGATCATAGTTCTCCTTAATCCAATCCATCTGATGGCAATGTCTCTCAATTCACTGCTGACCAAATTAATCAACTCAAACATTTACTTCAACAATCTGCTTCTCTACTGGAGATCAATCTCAACCTGCAAGTTCAATTTCTCAAATTGGTGGAGTTTCCTCTAATCAATTGAATTCTGTTTTAGGTAATATCTCTCCAAACTATTGGATTCTTGATACTGGTGCTACTGATCATGTCACTTGTAATTCCAAAATTTTTATTACCTTTCATGAAATTAAACCAATTCATGTTACATTACCAAATGGAAATACTGTTATGGCCACACATTCAGGAACTGTATATTTTACAAATGAATTTAAACTTTTCAATGTTTTATACATTCCTGATTTTACCTTGAACATTATTTCCGTTCAGCAATTAATTATTTCTTTGAATTGTAAATTAACTTTTGTTAACTCTCAATGTGACATTTAGGACCATACATCCAAGATGATTGGGCATGCTAAGCTTTTGAATGGTTTATATCATCTGCAACAACCTATTCATGATGTTAACTATTCTGTGTTGTATTCTTTAAATTCTAGAACATCACATGCTACTATTGATCTATGGCATCTTAGATTAGGACACCCTTCTAATAATGTTCTTACTCATATTTGTAAACATTTTCCATATGTGAGTTTCCATTCTAATAACATTTGTGATTCTTGCTATCTTGCCAAACAATCTAGATTACCTTTTCATGCTAGTAATACTATTTCTGATAACGCTTTTGATTTAATTCATATGGATATTTGGGGACCCTTGTCCTATTCTTCTATTCATGGTCACAAATATTTTCTAACTATTGTTGATGATTGTACTAGACACACTTGGATTTATCTTATGAAAGCTAAATCTGAAACTCGAAAGTTAATGCATGATTTTGTTGTTTTAATTAAAAATCAGTTTGACAAAGTTGTCAAAGTTATTAGAACTGATAATGGTGTTGAGTTCTTGTATCCTGAATTTTATGCAAAATTTGGAATTCTACATCCAACATCATGTGTTGAAACTCCACAACAAAACTCTGTTGTGGAAAGAAAACATAGACATATTTTAAATGTTACTAGATGCTTGCTTTTTCATGGTAATCTTCCAAAAATATTTTGGTTTTTTGCTGTTAATTTATGCCATTTATCTTATTAATAGATTACCATCAACGTCCATTGATAATCATAGCCCTTATGAGTTGTTATATAAACATCTCCCTGATCTTAATGAATTGAAAGTTTTTGGATCTCTTTGCTTTGTTTCTACTTTGCAACAACATAGGACTAAATTAGATCATAGATCTTGAAAATGTCTATTTCTTGGATATAAATTTGGCACTAAAGGATTTATTTGTTATGATTTACATACTAGGGAAATTTTAGTTTCTAGACATGTTATTTTTCATGAAAATGTTTTTCCAAACTTATCTAGTAATGATTCTTCTAAAAGTGATTTGTCCTCTTGCGGTGATTTCGGTACGTTTAATTTCCTTCTTGAACCTATAGAACTAGATTATGTCAATAGTAAATTGAATCATTCTAATTTGAATGATATTAATATCATGCCTACTTGTGATGAAAATAATTCTGTACATGAAGAGGCTTTTATACCACCTAGTATTAGCAAATCAACAAGGACAAGAAATCCTCCTGTTTACCTTCAGGACTTTCATTGCAATCTTTTAAACACTTCAGGTACGGCTACTAACTCTACAGCTGATTCTGTTTTATATCCTTTGTTTTCTGTTTTGTCTTATAAATCTTTTTCTTCTACTCATTTAAAATACATTCATGTCATGACTAGTGCTGTTGAACCCCAAACTTATCATGAAGCTATTAAATCTAAGGATTGGGTCATTGCTATGCAACAAGAAATTACAGTTTTAGAATCTAATAACACTTGGGAATTAGTTGATTTGCCTAAAGATAAACATGTCATAGGATGTAGGTGGGTATATAAGATTAAGCATAGGGCTGATGGTACTATTGAAAGACACAAGGCTAGACTTGTTGCCAAAGGTTTCACTCAATTAGAAGGTGTTGATTTTCTAGACACATTTTCTCCTGTGGCCAAATTAACTACTGTTAGATTACTTCTTGCTTTGGCTGCTACTAATAATTGGTTTCTAAAACAATTAGATGTTAGTAACGCTTTTCTTCATGGTGATCTTCATGAGGAAGTTTATATGAAACTTCCTCCTGGTTATCTGAGTCATCATAGTAATAAGGTTTGTCGTTTAAAAAAAATCTTTATATGGTTTAAAACAAGCGAGTCGACAATGGTTTGCCAAACTGTCTTTTGCTTTAATATCATTTGGTTTTCAACATTCACAACATGATCATTCCTTATTCGTTCTCAGGAAATTAAATTCCTTTACTGTTTTGTTGATTTACGTAGATGATATTATTATTGCAGGTAATTCTGAATTGGAGATCGATATGATTAAAACTTTTTTAAATTCTTCTTTTCAGATTAGAGACCTTGGGGACTTAAAGTTTTTTCTTGGATTGGAGATCTCTCGTTCAAAGGAGGGTATTCACATATGTCAACGTAAATATGCTCTCGATATCTTGTCAGACGCTGGATTATTAGGCGCTAAACCTTGCAATACACCTATGATCAAGGACTGCAAATTTCTATACAACTCAAAGGCACAATCTCATGATCCGACCTCATTTAGAAGAATTATTGGACGTCTTATCTACTTGACCAACACACGGCCTGATATCACTTTCGCCGTACAACAACTTAGCCAATTTATGCAATCACCGACTGAAGACCATTACATGGCAGCCATGAGGATCCTCAAATACATAAAAACTGCACCAGCCCAAGGATTGTTTTACTCATCAGCGTCCAGACCTCAACTGCGAGTGTTTAGCGATTCTGATTGGGCAACCTGTCCAGAAACGAGAAGGTCTGTAACTGGATTTTGTATATTTCTTGGATCATCATTGATTTCGTGGAGGTCTAAAAAACAAAGCACTGTATCTCGTTCATCTTCAGAAGCAGAGTATAGAGCATTAGTATCAACAACTTGTGAAATTCAATGGATAACATTTCTTTTGCAAGAATTAAACATTTTTTTTCTGCCCCTACAACTCTTTATTGCGATAATCAATCAGCCATGACCATTGCATCAAACCCAATATTCCATGAGAGAACAAAACATATTGAAATTGATTGTCACATTGTTCGAGACAAACTGCAAACTGGATTGTTCAAACTCTTGCCCATCTCTTCATCAAATATGCTGGCAGATTTTTTTACTAAGTCACTTGAACCTGCAGCATTCAATTCAATTCTTAACAAGTTGGGAATTCTTAACATACATTCTCCATCTTGAAGGGGATGTTAGTTTTATATTAGTTAGTTTTATTGCCTTTATTTTTGGGGTTGTTATAACTATTTTATTAGTAGTCTTATTACAAAGCTACTATTATAAATAGACACATATTGTATTATTTTCTTAATCAATGTAGATGTATATTCAGAAAATAATTTCCAATATACAATTTTTTTTTGCTGCTAATTTTCACTTTTCCAACTATGTCTTGCTCTAGCTAGGACGGTCTCTGCTGGTTCCTAATTATTTTCATCCTAAATCAAAGTGTTATGCGTATCTTAAACCGAAAGTGTAAGTGACGGTTGATTGGGTTTGTGGTAGTTATTATAGTTTTAATATCTGATATGCCTTTACCACTTCAAAGAATAAGAATATGCGAGGAATTCAAAATCCCACGAAATTAAAGCTAATTGTTCTGGGCTTATATTCGAATTTGAGTGTGTAACATAATTGGATTTTTTAAAACAGATATATAAAGTAAAATGTGAGTATAAGATAGAAGTCTAAGATTTAGCACATTATTCAAAAAAATATTTTTTTTATCACACTAGAGGTTCATTTGATCCCTAAAATATGATATAAAGTTAAAAAAAATATCATATAAATGTTTATAATAATATAATATAAAATTGAATAACGATATAATAATAAAATAATAATACATTAATGCAAAAAATATAAATATATTTTATATAGGGTAACGATATAATGTGCTTGTTGTCAACGTAATATCTACATACATTTCACATTAAGCATCAACAAATGTGATATATAATTTTTCACATCGGATGGATATTTAACATATGCGATATCTCATTTATTTAATGATCATTTTTTAAAGTTTTTCACATGAGTAACAATCGACGTGAAATCTCTATTTTTTATATTTTTTTCTTTCAAATTTTACTTTTACAAGTCAACGTGAAAGCACATGTTATAACCAATCACAAAATATTACTAAATAAAACACATAATGAAAGTGAATATCTAAAAACAATACAAATTCAATAATAACATACTAATATATTGAAATTCACTATTACCATTGTATAACCAACTTATGCAATAAACATTACAATAATAAACACTAACAACTCAACTATAAACTCAAATGTCAACTGATAATAAAACAAAAATATTCTTTCAAAATGGAAACAACTATCACTGCCACAAACATAGCGCAAATAGCCATTATATTTCAACCTTGACTTTAATTGCAAGCAAACACAAACTTTAATTTTAAAAAAACTATATTAAAAATTACTAGCAGACTCAAGAAAACCAGTTGCTCACTCTAGTTAGACTTCATATAACTCCTCATCTGTGAATCTTGTAGAACTATTAAAATCTACGAGTTGTACAAATATAAATAAATTATTTATGAAATAATATATAGTTCACTAAAATATATAATTATTACAACTTGTTAATAAATTTATCACATGCATCCAAGAATCAATAAAATGTGTAATCCTTTTAGGAAACAAACACAAACACATATCCGTGAAGAATTCATCTCTAACATGTATAATTTGATTTTTTTTTCACATGAACAAGATAAATAATATTATATTATGCGTTCGATTTGTATGTGATAATAAATATAATAGTATTATTTTATTGTCATATATTTAGTATACATTTTATCATGAAATGATATATTATTTATCACATTTAAGTGACAATTATCATTATTATTGTGAAATAATTATATACCATTTTTTTTCTCCAAATTCATTTATAAAAACTTTTAAATATTATAAAATAACAAAAATTATTTGAAGTATTGTAAAATCACTTGATACATTATTAATGCACATCAAGATTAACGTCATAATAAATATAAACTTTCAATTAAACGATCAAATTTAAAAATATGTATTGAGTAAAATATTATTAAATGGTATAACATTATTACAGTATTATATTAATATAATTTGATCTCTCCTAATTATTTGCTTGCTTAAATATTATTCTACCTCTTCTTTATTATATTATTCTATATTATATTTTAATTATAAATCAAAAGATTCAAATTTAGTGTGTGTTATACTTTTAAATGAAGAAAAATATATTTTATATAATTATTTATTTTAACTATAATTAGTTAATTAATCACCATATATATATATA
>JBBPBO010000005.1:6638800-6824739 GCA_037974295.1 Cicer cuneatum
AAATACTACCATTAAATTGACTATGAGTTATGAAATTCTCTATCTATATTACAATGATATGCTATATATATATATATATATATATATATTACCAAACAATATCCAACTACTATTTTTTATGTTCTTTAATAAAAAATCCAACAACTATATATAGATAAAAATATGTTAAAAATTAACGAACAATAATCATCACGGTTCTGTTAATATAGCTGTCAACCAATATTTGATGTCCAATTATTACTTAAGGACATTGGTTTTTCTTGAAACTTATGATTATAAAATAATTTTCTTTTTTTCACCCTCAAATTTTGTTAAAAGTCTTTAAATATTATTATAATTGATTAATTCAGGTGTGTATTTTATACATTCATATTGATCAATATAATTATATATATATATATATATATATATTTTTATGTATTTAAAAACATTAAAAATAGAAGAATAAATATCCTTACAAAATACCTACACCATTTTAAACATTCTAGGTATTTTAGGTTTTGGTCAAGCCACTTTAGATTCAAAGCCCTGAGTTTCTTTGTTTCTTTCGGTCTTGCTATTATTATTTTTCTAGTAAATATTTTAGACTCTCAATGATGTCACAATCAAATGTATTGGGTCTCACCGTAGGCCGACACTCCAAGTACATTCGCTTCCCACGCGCAACCGGACTACAGTTTTTATTCCTTTAATGATATGTGCCCTACAACTCTCATTTTTGTGAGATTCTTTTCCCACGTCCACTTGCACTTCCAACTACCCATACAAAATATACGGAAATTAAATCATTTTAAAATGCAACATAAAATTAAGTAAAATTTGATTAAAAATCTTTTTATTTTAATTTAAGTTTAAAATTTATTTTTTTTAAATAATTTATATTTAATTAAACAATCAACCTCTCTCAGAGGTTAGTTACAACTTTTGTGTTTTTAAGCTTCACCAAGCTTACAATATCTTCTCACGAATTTCAACTATTTCTAAGTGTAACTCACTTAGAAATTACTGTATAGTTTGAAGGTGTTTTGATGTTTCTCTTAAATAGCACTTTCTAAAAGAATGATTCAAAGATCTAGTGTAATACAATAGAAAATGTGAAGAGAGGATGATAATGATACTTAATAGCTCTTAGCCTTTTTTCTTTGATTGTTGTAGTTGTGTATCTAACGAAGAAGTGCATCAATCCTTTTATAGAGTTGTAAGATAGACTAAAAATGGTTCTTGATGCTTCATATCTGTTGGGCACAGTGATAAAAAAAGGTCAACGTCTAGTATTCTGAATTACAGAAATGCCATCCAGCTGTCTTTTGTCTTGTTTGATTGCAGGAGGATGAGAGTGCAGTTCATCCTCGTATGGCAGATGCAAGCCTTTTGGAAGTCCGTGTCTTGGCTATCCTTTCTCTTTCTCTTTCTCCAAGGCATGTTAGGTTCTATTTTAGGCTTTGTTTAGTTTAACCTTTATGTGTAGGTGTAAAGGTAGAACCATTTTTATCATAAGCCTATGTATTAGAGCTAGAAGTCCATTCTACTATATTCCAAATATCTGCGCTCATCCTCTGCCTTCCTTTGTTGCTTCAGTTGACTTGTTTCTCTTTCAAACATTAAATACTGAATTGACTTTGCACATGGAAGGAAAGTACAGTTAACGTGATTCTTGACATTTTGGCTTATAGACGGTTCATCCTCTTTGAGGGGTTCATCCTCTGGTCCATCCTCTTGTTTGAAACTTTGTTGACTTACATAGTTTTTATCTCATTTGAAGAATAACATGTTTTCTAATTATAAAACACTCAAGAGCACAAATTAGATTTAACAAGAGTCATAATCAATCAATTTTGTTATCATTAAAATCATATGAGAGAGATTTTGTCTCAACAATCCCCCCATTTTTGATGATGACAAAATTATTTTTAGATTATGATGGATATTGAGAGAACAGAATATAAGCTCCCCCTCAATATTATCAGAAATGTTTTAAACAATTTCTTTTTTCAAATAATTTTCTTAAAAAAAAAAACTTTTGAAATTTTTTGATAAGAACTAACTAAAAAAGGACAAATAATTATAAGGAATGAACCACAGAGTAATAACAAACATAAGTCAAAGTTATTACAGACCATAAGCAGAATGTTTTTAACAAGACAAAGAAATTGCAAATAAGACACATTTAACAATCTTCAAACAGTCTTCATAATCTTACTCCCCCTGAATTGAGGCAGCAACAAAAAGAAGAAGTCAGATGAATGAAGAAAGATTAAGTAGAGGATGATGAGTCATCTGAGGAGGTAGAAGGTTGAGATGCAGCATTCGGAGGTGGTTGAGCTTGTGGAACTGGAGGACGGTCTCCTGGGAGAATGGTAGGAATGAAGTGATTTGTGATCCAATTTAGAAGGAGGCCAAAATGAGTCAGTTGATGTTGAAAATTTGTGAAGCTTTCCAACATCTTCTTCTGGTTCTTACGAATCTTTTTCAGCATTTTCATATGTTTCAGTTCTTTGTGCTCTTTCTTCGAGTGGTTGGAGCCATCTTCTTTGGGAACATCAGAGGTTTCCAAGAAGGAGTGAGTGGAGTCAACCTGCCTAGGTACCTCGGGAGGAGGTTTGGAGGACTCACCAGCAAGAGGATTAAAAGATGATGAACCCAAAGTGTGAGGAGTAGGGACAGACGGAGTACCTGTGGGTAATTCTTCATGAAGCGACAGTGGAGAGAATGAGTCAAGTGTGACTGGTTCAGATAGATCCATGCCAGCAGAGTCTTTTTCACCAGGAACTCGTGGGGAGAACGTATGATGTTGCAGAATTAGATCATGATAGAGTTCGGCCCATCCTCCATAAGTTGAAGAGGATCATCTTCTGATGGTTCTGGAGTAGTAGTGCCATAGTTGAATGTAGATGGAATTATAGCTAGTGGTGAAGAATAGGTGGGACATGGAATGTCATAATCTCGTGGAGGAGATGGAGTTGTTTCAGGATTTACCATAGGTTCCAGATTAGGAGATGGAGTCTCATCAGTAGGAGGATGGATTTTTTCTAATGAGGGTTGTGAAGTGGCAGGAGTAGATTTTTTGAGTTTTTTCAACTTTTTGGCTGGTGGAGTTTTGGATGATTTTCGTTTTGGAGGAATGGATGTTTTGGTGGAGGAAGGTATATCTAGAGGTTTGAGTTTCATTTGTTTGATGTTACGCATGGAAAAACAGTTGTTGAAGAAGATAGAGGGTTCGTCCTCAAGAGGTAATTTAAAAAATTTAAAAATTTTGGTCAAGAGCATCCCATAGGGGGCAGACCTTCCCAGAACAACAGCATTTAACATGAAATTGAAAATGATATTCCCAAATGAAGAGGAGTACCTGTTGTGAGATGATGAATGAGGAGGAGGTCGAGTTCAGTAACTTTTTCAAAGCTGCCTGCTCTTGGGATAATAGAATGGACACAGATGTTATGGAGAATTCTGCATAAGGGCTGAAGATTAGAGGCGACTTGAGGCTTAGGCGAATTAAGGAGTGTGTTTTGAAGCACCTCAGTTCTTGAGACATGGCACTGAGAGTACCATTTTTTAGAAAAGCATAGGGAGCCTTCATCTGGAATGTCCAGAATGTGACATAAGGAGATAGGGTTAATCTCCATATGCACACCTTTAAGTACAATGCTGAACCCAGAATCACCTTTGGACCCAGAAGCCGCAGCGTAGAACGCTCGCACAAGGCGAGGATATTGAGGTTCATTGATTTTTAAAACAGAAGTCCAGCCAAGTTGATCAAAAATATCTTCAATATTAAATCCTCCTTTCCTAAGGTCAGAAAAATCAATGAACTTCCCGTTTACAACTGATTTGTCCAGCCATTTAAAAATATACACTTTCTCTAATGCAGGAGATTCAAATAGAGAGCCAGAGGAAGAATGTTGGGGTTTGGAAGAGGGTTTTTTAATGGATGATTTTTTAGGTGAGGGAGATGAGGTGTTGCTGAGGGGTGGTTGTGGAATGGAGTCAGCGGAAACAGTTTTCTCTGAATCATCAGAGTCAATAACATGAATTGTGTTATCCTGTTGAGTTGGTTTTTTGGATGAGAGGATTCCAGACATAATTCTGGAAGAACGTCGAACAGGAGCGGGAAAGGAGGTCTTGGATGAAGAAGGATGGGTTCGTTTTAGGTGAGGAGGAGTAGAGGCAATATTAGGGATAATGGCTGTATGAAGAGGAGGATGAATGGTGGTCATAGGTTCAGGTTGAAGGATTTCTTCATCCTCTTCGTTCGTACTTGAATACTTATCGTATTCATCTTTAGAGTACTGTTCAACAATTTTGCGTTTTGCAGAGAACTTGGTGCAAGCCATGAGAAAATTTGCTAAGTTTTTTGACAGAAAAGGATGAGAGGATTTTTGAAGGAGAAAGGATAAAAGGATTTATGAAAGAGAAAGGATGAAACGATTTCAAAGTAGAGAGTTTTAACGATTTGATGAAAGGGAGACGGAAGGGATTTTTGGAAGAGAGAGGTTACGGCAGTTGAGGATTGGACGTGAGAGAATGATGAGATAGGCAGGAGACTAGGCTGCGCGTGATAGGAGCAGTAACTTTTTCAGCCTTCAGCATTTAATGCATGACGGATGCCAAGGAGTTTGGCTGGAAAATTGCTCATAGAGGGAAGCGTGCTGGCAATTTGTTGTCTCTGGTTCGTTTCATCAAAAAGATCAAACATTTTCATGTTTTGAAACTTGCAGAATTAGTTTGGGCACATTAATTTACATTTTGACCCACACACTTGGTTTTACAAAATAAGGAATTTGAAAGGGACAAGCTTACGGCCTTATTTAGTGAAAGAACCTCTTGATACCTTTTAGACTCACATGGATTTTTCCAAGAAGTTTATACTAGAAATAAATAGTACGTTTTTTTGGATAAACATAAGTAATACTAGAAATAAATAGTACGTTTTTTTTGGATAAAATTAATGAATTTTGGCCAGACTTATGACAGAGAGGTTTTCCAAAATATTTTTGAATCTGTCCTCCTGAAGAGGTTTGGTAAAAACATCAGCTAATTGTTTTTCAGTTTCAATGAAAATTAGCTCAATATCACCCTTCTGAACATGATCTCGTATGAAATGATGTTTGATTTCGATATGCTTGGAACGAGAATGTTGTATGGGATTTTTTGAAAGATTTATGGCACTTATATTATCACAGATGATGGGAATTTTTGCGTACCTTAGTTAATAGTCCTCCAATTGATTTCTTACCCAAAGTATTTGTGAACAACATTGGGCAGTTGATACATATTCTGCTTCAGTAGTTGACAGAGCAATTGTGCTTTGTTTTTTGCATGACCAACTTATGAGAGACTCCCCAAGAAATTGACAAGTTCCACTTGTACTCTTTCGTTCAACTTTATCTCCTGCATAGTCTGCATCACAGTATGCTAAGAGGTTAAGGTTTGAACTATTTTTATACCAAATTCCAACATCAGTTGTAGCAATTAGCTATCTGAAGATTCTTTTAACAGCTATACGATGTGATTCCTTTGGAGAGGATTGAAATCTTGCACAAAGTGCAACAACAAATACAATGTCTGGTCTGCTTGCAGTTAAGTATAGTAAGGATCCAATCATCCCTCGGTACTCCTTTTCAGATATGGAGGTTCCTTCATCATCTTTATGTAATATGGAGGATGGATGCATAGGAGTCCCCATGGGTTTTGCTGAATCCATGTTATATTTTTTTAGAAGATCTTTGGTGTATTTTTCTTGGGAAATAAAGATGCGAGACTTTATTTGTTTAATTTGTAACAAGAGTCATAATCAATCAATTTTGTTATCATTAAAATCATATGAGAGAGATTTTGTCTCAACAATACCTTCAAGTCTACAAAACTCTGTGAACTCCTTGGAGGTGAACTCCCCTCCTCTATCTGTCCTTAATCCACAAATAGATAGACCAGACTCCTTCTCCACAACATTTTTAAAGCTTTTGAATGTTGTGATGGCTTCACTCTTTTCATTCAGAAAATAAACCCAAAGCTTGCGGCTCAAGTCATCAATAAAAGTTAATAAATACCTTTTGTTGCCATATGACTTTGGAGTGATAGGTCTGCAAATGTCTGAGTGTACAAGTTGTAGCTTTTGTGTTGCTCTCCACTTGCTTTTCTTTGGAATGATCTTCCGATGTTGTTTCCCTTTCATGCAGCTTGTACACACATTGGTTGGCATCTGAAACTTGGGAAGTCCTCGGACAAGTTCCTTCTGTTGCAATAAATTCAGACTTGTAATACTCAAATGACCATACCTCTTATGCCACAAATCACCAATATCATCACTTCTCACACTTAGACATGTAGATGATGTATGCACCACAACATTAGCCAGAACTACAAACATCCTATTAGATGTCATAAATGTATGCATGATTAGTCCCCTTCTAGGATGATAGACTCTACATTCTCCATTTTGTATCAAGATAGCCAACCCTTTCTCTTGTAACTGACCCATAGTCAACAGGTTATTTTTCAACTCAGGAACATAATAAACTTCTGAAATTACCTGAGTTGCACCTTCTACTTCATGTTTGATGTTGCTCTTCCCTTTCACTGGCATTCTGAGATTTTTCCAAGTTTCACTGAATGACTGAATTGCTCATCTAGCTCCACAAACCATTGCCTGTTTTCTGTCATATGGTTAGAACAACCAGAGTCAAGAAACCATACTACCTCTCTCTTTGAATTATTGATCTCAACATAGAACATCAATAAAAGCTCTTCCTCCCCATCCAATTCTGCATAATTGGCTCTTTTCTCCCATTCAGGACACTCATTTTGGAAGTGTCCCAATTTATGACAATTAAAACATTCAACTGTAGCTTTGTTGAAAGTTTGTCTGCCTCGTCCTCCTCTATTCATGCCTCTACCTCTTCCTCTGCCTGATCTCTCATCATATGTCACTTTCAACACTTGTTCTTCTTCCTGGTATCCCTGCATCCTTTGTTCATGAACAAACAGACTTCCATGTAATTCATCGATGCTCAAGGTACTTAGATCATTCGACTCATCTATTGAGCAAACAACATAGTTGAATTTGGAGGTCAATGATCTAAGTATCTTACTAACCACTGTGCTTTGTTCCATCACTTCACCATTTGTCTTCATTTTGTTAACCACGGTTAGAGTCCGCCCCAAGAAACTATCTACTTTCTCTCCTTCTTTCATGGCTAGTAACTCAAATTCCTTCATCGAGGCTTGAAGTTGTGCTCTTCGTACTTTCGTGGACCCTTGATACTTCTGTTTCATTGAATCCCAAATCGCCTTCGATGTTCCCTTGTCAAGAATTGTTTCCAATATTTCTCTGTCAATAGCCTGAAACAAGAAATTTTTCACCTTTAAATCCTTGAGTCTAGCCTCCTCTACACTCTTTCTCTGTGCCTCACTTGCTGGTGTGTTTCCAACTGCTGGTGCTGGAATTCCCTCGTCCACCAAGTTCCACATCTCCTTGCTCCTAAGGAGATTCTCCATTGTCATTGACCAGTAATCATAATGGCCATCAAATTTGGGAATGGATGGTTGCACAAACCTTTCTGAGATTGACATCTTAATCTCTTTGTGTTTACTCACACACACTCAAGCTCTCGTGTTTGCCCTAGACTTCACAGTCCACACACTCTCACACTATCAGGCTTCTTTCGAAGCTCTGATACCAATTGTTAAAGTAATTGGTATAGAACAATAATCTCAATGCTTGAATGAAAAACTTGTGTTTATTAATCAGAAACTAAAGCTATTAAATAGCCAAAAATACAAAGCAGAAGTACCAGAAGGAACGGAACAGTAAAACAGAAGAAACCAGAAGCAGAAGCAGAAGTACCAGAAGGAACGAAACAGTAAAACAGAAGAAACCAGAAGCAAAAGCAGAAGTACCTTTCTGAGATTGACATCTTAATCTCTTTGTGTTTACTCACACACACTCAAGCTCTCGTGTTTGCCCTAGACTTCACAGTCCACACACTATCAGGCTTCTTTCGAAGCTCTAATACCAATTGTTAAAGTAATTGGTATAGAACAATAATCTCAATGCTTGAATGAAAAACTTGTGTTTATTAATCAGAAACTAAAGCTATTAAATAGCCAAAAATACAAAGCAGAAGTACAAGAAGGAACAGAACAGTAAAACAGAAGAAACCAGAAGCAGAAGCAGAAAAGCGCTGCTTAAGACTCGGTCTTCTAACAATAGAATCAAATGTTAACTACACTATCCTATTAATTATGATATTTATTAACCAAAATAGAAGACTAAATCAACAATTGTTGATGTCATTGTCATATCAATCGATCTAACAACACATTCATTAGATATCATAAAAGATATAAAAATAAAGAGAGTGATGTAATAAATGTGATATATTGGTGATGTGATATGAATGGAGAGATAGAGAGAAAATGAAGTGTTGAATAAGTATAAGAAAATTGTGGGTGTTCAAATATAACAACCTTATATTATATATATGCTCATATATATTGTGTTAAATATTGTAAATTAAAAAAGAAAATAAATGGACAATTCAACAGAAATATGGGCACGGACCAGTTTATAAAAACCTTGCTTTGAAGGTTGTTATAATATATCAAGAGAATGTTAACTTTTCTGTAACTCTTTTTTTTTTTTTAATTTTATCTTTTATTTAAATTATTTTATTTATAATTTTATTATTATTTAAAAAATCAAATAATTAAATTTTATATTAGTTTTAATATATATAAAGAGGATACAAAATTTTGGTATAGTTTTTTTCTTTTAATTTTATTATTAATTTAAAATCTTTTCTTTTACAATTTTGTCATTATTTACTCAAATATGAAACCGAAAAAAGACAAATATGAAACCCAAAAAAAGTAGACGCATATACACTTAGCCAGATGGATGCTAGTTTAAATTAAGAATATTAATATGATGACTTTCCAATTGCATAAGTTAATTAAAATAATATGTATTCTCTTTTAAAAAATATATATATATATTCATTTTGTTGTATGGTTTATGTTTCTCTTCCTCCCACCTTTTGCTCAGTCAAACAAGGCGAATAGAAAAAAAATATTTATTTTTTCAAATAATTTTACAAGATATCTAATATTCAACTTCTATTTTATTATAACAATAGATAAAGGAATATGAGTTTTTGGTGTGGCTCTTTTTATTCACTGTTGCCTTTATAAAACTGCCATTTTTTGTCATACTTTTAATTACCCTCAAATTTCTACATTTATTTAATTGAAAAAGAAATCCAGAAGTTACGGAGAAAATGTAAGATGGATGAGAAGTTGAGTAGTTAATCAATTAAGCGTTTAATCTATCTATCCTTCGTATTGTTGTTTGTTCTAATCATCATTTAGAAGTAAATGAAATAAATATAAATACACTTTAACTATAAAAAACGGACATATAGAAAAATAGAAGAAAAAAAATTATTCTTTTATTTTTATCCTTCCAAATTATTTTTACAAAGTATGTAATATTCAACTTTTTCTTATTAAATACTTATTTTCTATCTTGTTTCTTTTCTGGACGAAACAAGGCATAAGTTTAAGAAAATAAATACAATAGATGACTGGATTCTCTGTCAACAAATCAATATTAAAGCAATTAATTGGTTGTAGGTTTTATTTTATCACTGATCAATCATGAAAACAATAAAAGAAAAGTATGAAAGCTACTTAGTTTGGTGTGTCGGCATATATAAATAATGGGATACTTTTAAAAATTGTCATATTTTATGATTCTGTTTTCTGGTATTGACAAATCAAGTCATGCAACTCCAACCATCAATGTAGCCATGTGCTTATTATAATTAATTAATTGGAGTAATTAATCACTGAATCAATTCATATAATAATATAACCGACCTAAGAAAACCGAATAATGAAACCATAAATTTAAAAGTGTAAACTTAATTGTTATATAAGATGGACACATATTAGCTCAAACTGCATGCAACGTTACATTTGTATGCTATTGAATACCAAATTAAACCAGCAGAAACATTGAACATGATAGATGCCCAATTTCTGACTTGGCAGCAGCAGTGTTAATTTGGTGTTATTTATAGAGACCTAATTAAAGTGAACGTTACATTTCATGTGATATTTATTTTAATATTACCAAAAAGTTATACTTAGTAATTTAAAATAAAATATTTAATTTAATAATATTGTTACATTTATTTAATAAATATATTTTAAATTTAACTAATAATATTATATTTTTATTTAATGGCGGTATAAAATTAATTTAAAAGTATTTTTCTTTCTCTCTATTTATTTCATAATTAACGTTTTTGAGTCTTATGAATCAGCATAATTAGCCGACCAGAACACCTCATAGTTTTTTGTTTTTATACGATCCATCGTTGCATTAAACTTGGCACGTGTCTTTTACCTTCCTTAATTCCTTTGTATACCATTCATTTCCCCGTCAACGTTTAAATTTTCTTAAAATATTTATTTAAGGCAATTCTTCAACATGCACGCTAGAAAAGAGAGAGAAATTTTAAAAGTTATATATTTGCGCTAACATTTGTGGTTTTATGCCACTTTTTGATTCGAAATAATTCTTCCTAAATTATTTTTTATTTTCTTTTTAATTTAAATTAGTAATTTTTATATATTTAATTTATCTTTTGTATTTTTTTATAGTTTTTTAGTAGAATGTTGTGTTTGTTCGCCGTCTTAGTATAATAATTTGTTTTCTGTTTTGTTATGAAATTTTTTTTATTTAAATTAACATATCAACTTTAATTAATTTCAAATTCAAATAATAATTTTGGTGTCATGTTACAATTCTATAAACATAAATATTCAATTTTATTATATTTATGGACTTTGTCACATTTTTAGATATATTTTATTGTATACTATCAATCCGAGATTATTTTAATTTGAATAATTTTGAATTGTAATATTTTTTATATATATAAGTTTGATCGATTTAAGTAATTTAGTTATGAAAAAAAGAAAAAACAAATCCCATGTGTAGTGTCTAGCATCGTGTATGAGTCTTGTCACGTAGTGCTAAGTTAAGTAGCATGAGTCTTTGACAGTGAGACACGTTTACAGCACGTCGGTTTGCACTTCTCATTGACTTGGGGATGCGTGCGGATATGTTTTTCGTCGGGAAGACTTAAAACATTATGCTATTTTAAGTTTATAAAAGAGAGTGGAAAAAAAAAACAAAAGAAAGAAAAAGTCGAAAGAAAATAATCGAAAATATATTGATTATTTAGTTGTTTAGATAAAATAATAATAATAATAATTTATTTTTGTTTTTTTTATTCATATCAAAAATAAAACAAAAGAAAGTGAAAGATTTTTAAATTAAAATGAGTATGACAAAAAAATGTAAAAGTAAAATATAAAATAATAATAGCGATGCATTTCTTTTTAAAATGGAGAAGACAAATATTTGTGGGACTCATATTATTTATGAGAAACTAATCAATGAAATATATATATATATATATATATATATATATATATATATATATATATATATATTCTCTCATTTTTTCCAAACATAGACTTCAGCTCCTCGCATCCAATGAGAAGAAAATAAGGAATATAGTTACATTATGATTGTTTGTTTGAAGAAAGGGGAGAGCAACAGAATTTTTAATTTTTATGATAATATTTTTTTTAAATACTAAAATGTCTCATTCTCAAATTTATATATGGGAAATCGTTTCTCTATGGAACGAACATCTAAAGAACATTTTTTTTTGTCTCGTAAGAGGTCGCTTCCCTATGGAGTGACATCTTTAAATATTTTTTCTTCATATTTTAAAAATTTATATAATTATATTTAATAAATTTAAAATAGTTAAAATTTTTGAAAAATAAAAATACTAATAATAATAATAAAATAAAATAAAATACATCAATAAATAATAATGAATAATAATTATAATTAAAAATGACTAAAAATAAAAATAATTATAATTAAAAATAGTAAATTATATTATAAATTTATAAAAAAATACATTAAAATGGAAGAAAAAATAAATAATAATAATAATTTTTTAAAAAATATATTAATTAACATGAAACAAAATACATTAAATTAAAGAAAAAAGTACATCACATTTGAAGAAAAAAAAATATATCAAATTTGACTTTAATGATATCCACCTAAATGACCTCCAGTTTCACATCTACATGTCGTCGAACTCGTCTAGGTCTTTGAACGAGTTGAGGATGTTCTGGTTCATTCTCAACTTGATCGTTGTCTTCGTTGTAATTTATAGGTGGAATAGAGCCACTACCACCTGACTCCATATAATTTTGACTATGTGTGTTGTACATCGAATCAAATACTGCATAAGCCGACTCAGAAGTTGTGTATTGAGTTCCAAACAAATTATAGAAAATCCCACTTTCTATCAGATGAGCGGGGGTTGGTATGTCTGGCATCGACGGAACATAATACTGAGTTGACATTTCTGCAAATACACGTACATGTGGTGGTGGTGGTGATGGACCATAATATGGAACTTCTGTATGAGTTGATTGGGAGATTGACTGCATTTGAGAATATGATGACAGTTGCAAATGGGAATCATGCCTAATGTTTAATCTCTTATCTCCAAACTCAGTTCCAATTATCATCAACACCACGCCTCATGTCGATCTCATGGTAGATTCTCACGTCCTCGGGTGGTTGTGGTATTTGTTGATAGAAACCGAACTGAAGTGCGACTCTATCTGTATGATGTTTTTCAACAATATGAAGGCAATGCAGATAAGTACATGCAGTCCATGTCTCCATCTCTTCTTTGAGAACTTGTTGTTGGAACCCGATGTAAGGTCTCCAATAAAACTTATATGAAAAAATTTAGCTAAAGTAAATATAAGAAGTATAAAAAATAATATAAATAAAAATTTCAAATAAATGTGAATGAATATATTACTTCCTCAACCATCATGTGATCAATTGTTTTTCGGTATCTTTCGATGTCGTTATTAGGAACTTTACTGAAATTTAGTCACCAGAATTAAACCTGTCCAAATGCTGCTGGCACATCTAGTTAAATTTGATGTATTTTTTTTTCTTCAATTGTGATGTATTTTTTTTTCTTCAATTGTGATGTACTTTTTTTCTTTAATTTAATGTATTTTATTTCATGTTAATTAATATAATTTTCTTTTTTTTTAAATTATTATTATTTAGTATTTTTTCTTCCATTTTAATGTATTCTTTTTTAAATTTATAATATAATTTACTAATTTTAATTATAATTATTTTTAGTTTATTTATTTTTAATTATAATTATTATTAATTATTAATGTATTTTATATTACTTTATTATTATTTTTAGTATTTTTAATTTTCAAAATTTTTAACTATTTTTAATTTATTAAATATAATTATATAAGTTTTTAAAATGTGCATAAACAAGATTAAACTCATTCAACATATTACTCCTTAGGGAAGCGACCTCTCACTAGACAAAAAAAAAAAAACAAATTCTTCAGCTAGTTGCTCCCTAAAAAAACACCTACTACTAACCCTAAAAAGTAGGATAATTCTATATATAAATATGATAGCGAGACGTTTTAATATTAAAAAAAAAATATTGACATAAAAAATTCAGAAAAACACAAGTGAGAGGAAATAATAAAAGCTAAAATATGTTTTAGATGTTTGATTGTATAAAAGGTGGAGGACAAAAAGTATAGCAGATTTTTTCTTTTGTTTAATTTGGTCGCAAATGAAAGAAAAGAGAAATATCTACTTCAAAATAATAATAAAAATCTTTCAAAAGAATTTAAATATAGATGGTATAATAAGTTAAGGACGAAATACTTTTTACTCCTAATATATATAGATAATTGCACTTTAACACTAATTTATCAAATTAAGTGCTTTACATAAAAACAAACAATCTACCAGAAAACAAACCGAAAGAAAAGAAAAAATTATCCAAACCTTAAATTTAATTCTACTATATACCATGTCCTCAATGAGTTTCACCAAAATCTTCTTTTAGTTTTCATTAATCATCAACCTTAGTCTAGTGTGTTTTGAAGTTATTGGGTTTAAGGATTGAAACTCAATCTATACCAGTACACATGCAAATTGAGATCAGTGCTGGCCTTAAGCGTTAAAGCGAAATTATCGTGAGAAGAAAATAGTATGTATCAATGTTGTACTACACCACCAAATTCATGTTAATAATCTGATAATTACTTGTTTTATGATTTTTTAATTTATAATTAATAATTTTTATGTTAAGTAATGTGTTCACTAACTAATTAATAATTTCTAAATTTATAAATAATATTTTTTCAATTCCTACTATTTTCATTAACCAATTTCTTATGCTAGGAATAACATTAAATAATTCGACACAAAAATAAAATAAGATTGAATTTTGGTTAAATCTATTTTAAGTTGCATTCAAAATTACATGGCCTATGGAATAAAGTACTAGTATATGAACTATTATCTATCAACAGTATTTTAAAACTATCCTCATAAGAAAAATTACTCACGGTGTTTTGTACGATAATTTTGGTGGATTACTTAAAAGAACTTTTTAAACACAAATTATACAATATTAAAATGTAGTCCTAAAAATTTAACTATAAATCTTGAAAATAATTAAAATTTAACTATAAATATTTAGGTTTTTTTTTCTAAAAATAATGCAGATGAAATTAAAAATTTCATTTTAATTTTTGTAAGTATTTAAAAAAAATAGAAATTCTTTTACAAATTTTTGAAATAAATTAGAATATTATACTATTTAAAACTTTTAAACAATCTTTAAATGAGAGGTAATTAAACTATAAACTTTAAAATAAACTGAAGACATAATCGAACTTCCACTCACGACGTTGAATGACTAATGAGTAATTGGGATAAAAATGTTTTTTATAAAAAATCTTTTCGACAATCTATATTTCAATTTACTATTTCTTCGTATACTATATTCAAATATTTATCTTTGATTGAAACCAAACAGATAACGGTTCTCTAATTAAGTCTTCCATGTTTCCCTTCATCGCCTTTCTTTCCTATATTTAATTTTGAATTTTAAACAATTTGAATATTTTAAATAAATTTATTTTTATTTTTAAATTTTGTTATTTGTACACCCCTATAACAACTATTTAATCATTTGAAAAATTGTAGTTTTTTATTTAAAAAGGACAAATTTATAATAGATTGACAAATTTATAGTCATTAAAATTAAAATAAACATCTAGATTAATAACATAAAATAATAAAATACCTACAAATTAATTAAAGTATACAAATATAATAAAATTGAAGTGTTCAGAATATTTATATTTTTAAATCTGCAACGTTGATGACACAACCATTAGATGAATCTGCAGTTAATCAGAGCTAATTTATCGATATGAATTAAATAAATATCTCATTAAAACAACAAAATTACAAAAAACACAAAATAAAAACTATATATATATCACTTATTTATATAAAAAAGAAGGAAACCATCAATTTAAAGAAATAATTAAGACAAAACAACTTGACGATTAGATTTATTATATGGGAGAACTCAACCAATATGTGTACAACCACATTAATTGAAAAAAAAATATAATTAATTAAGTCATATAATTGAATTAATAACTTTTTACTCGATTAATTAAGAGTCTGTATAAAAAAAAGGTAGATATTTACAAAACATTATATTCATTTATTAATCACATATGCAGGTTCTAGCTACCCACTTATGGCTTACAATGTCTTGGGGAGACCGTCGTGGTGCAGGTGGTTTTGCCTTACATTATTCAATTGATATGAATCTTTTATTTTTATTCTCTTATTTTCTTCTTCATATTTAAAGAGATAGATAGAGATATAAACAACACAAAAATATTTTTATAAATTTTACATACATACACAAAATTTGATTGGTGTTTATCTCTCTTATAATATAATAGAAAAAAGAAGTGTAAAAAGAGACATCTAAATTTTTATTCAATTAACTAACTGATGTAAATTTTAACAAAATAAATAAAGTGTGTTGCTAATGTTCCTTTTAAGAACAATATATTTTTAATAAATACTTATAATTAGAGATATAAGTAGTAATAATATTGTGAATCTAGGCCATAGTTAAAATGGTGAGAGGTGTTTTTGGTGTTTGAATGGCTGAGAGATTCTCAAGGAAGATGATTAATTCTCATACTTCTTAGCAATAAGTGTTATTGATAGAGTATACAATTAGTTTTAAATAAATAAGTTAGATATATAGATATTTAAAATTAATTGCATTTGCTGTCTATTATACTTTATCAAAATCAAATATAAATAAAAATAATAATTAAATAATTGATGTATTTGTCTTAAATTATCATTTTTGTTTATGTTTTATTTAAAAAGGAGTATTAATTGAAAAATTATCTTTAAATAAATGTTATTTTTACTTCTTAGTACTATATATATATATATATATATTAATTTTTTCAATTTTATTATTTGATTAGTAGTATGTGCATCTCTCAAAAGATGTAACTCCAATTATTTATTTTACATTTATGATAACATGAATGCACTACAAAAGTTTAGTAAGATTAAGACTTGAATGTAGCGGTGTACATGGGCGCGCGAGTCAACCCGTCGACTCACTCTTGATCGGGTTGATTCGGGTTTAATGAAAAAAATACGGGTTTTGAAATTAACTCAATCCAAAGATAATCGATTAGGTGGATATCAAATTTTGTGAAAACCAGTCGAACCCAACCCACGTACACCCCAAAAAATATGAAAATTCATCAATTCTAAGCAATGTCAACTTCAAGTCCAAGCATTTACTTGAAGTTAACATTGTTTATAATTGATGAATTTTCATATTTTATTGATTTACTGTTGTTGAATTTATTTATGTATTTGAAAATTGTTGGTTTTTTTTTTTTTGTGAGAGGTTGTTAGCTTTTTTAAAGAATTGAATGATGTGATTGAAATTTTATAGTTCTTGAGACATTCAAATATTAAATATATTTTCATTTCATATATTTTTTCGTAAAATAAAAACAGGTTATTATTTATGTATAACCCGCTAACCCAATCTAACCCAACCCGTTCTTGATCGGGGCAGTTCGGTTCAGTTCGGGTTAAATGAAAAAATACGAATTTAGAATTTAACCCAACCCAAAGATAATCGATCAGGTCAGATATCGAATTTTGTCAAAATCGACTCAACCCAACCCGCATACACCCTACCCTTACTTGAATGAACTTTTAGTCTTCAAATTAGTCAAAATTGAATTTTTAGTCCCCTTATTTCTAAAATTGTTTTTTGGTCCTATTGACTAATTATTGTAATTTTTTTCTGTCTCTATTGTTTTTTATGATTTGACACTCTTATTAACGTCATGACACTTATATGACATTTGTGAGTTGGATAAAATATTTTTTATATTAGAATTGTTATAATTATTTTATTTTTATATTAAAATATTTAAATTTATTTATTTTATTTAACTTTTTTAAAATATTTATATAAATTATTTAAAATATTATTTATTTTATTTTAACTATTGTTTTAAATATTTAAATTTATTACATTTTTAGTATTTACTTTATTTATAAATTAAAATATCTAAATTTCAAGTTAAAACTTAAAATATTTAAATTTTATTTTTTATTCAACAATAATTTAAAATTTTAAAATATATAGATAAAAAATATCTATTTTTTTCATTTTTAATATTAAATAAGTTAAATAACAAAATTAATTAAAACTATAATGATATGAGAAATATTTTATTCAACTCATAAATATGATTTAAATGTCATGTCATTAATGAGAGTGTAATATTCATAAAAAATGGTATGAGATAAAAAAAAATTTCAAGAATTAATTAACAGGGAAACAAAAATATCTATTTTAGAAGTGAAGAGACTAAAAATTCATTTTAAGCAAAATAAAAAGACAAAAAATGAATCTAAGTTTAAAATTAATTAATTTTCTTATTTTGTTATACATGTTTTTTTTCTTTTATTTATAGTTTTTGTGGGGATAAATCCAAGCTTCACTTTCAAAAATAGATACCACTTAAAAAGATTTTATAAAATGTTTCACTCCCCAGCTACATATGATATCAGGTCAATCTATTTGTATAACATACCAAATTATCCACGCATTAAATTTAATATTCTTGAGCTTGACGAGTGCAATAAAGAGAAAGATATTTCTCAGTTTACACATCAACAATTATGTACTGGTTAATTAAATTAATTGCATCACAACTCTAACTCTTTCTGACATGTCACACGGTTCTATCTTTAAAACAATTTGATTTTCATTATATCTAACTTAAAAATCATACACATGATATTTTGGAATTCGTTAGCATACATTATAAGTGAATCAAAATTATTCTGTACATAATCTTGATTTGTATTGTTGCATCTTTTAACTCTTGCAAACGTCATTTGGACTCGCCCCCTCACAGACTCATATTTGTAGTGACTAATAAAAATAAAGAATAAATAGTACATGTGATCCATTAACTTAATTTCAGTTAACGTTTTAATTCTTTATCTTTTTTTTTTCGGTTTGGTCATTTATTTTAATTTTAAGGGACAATTTAATATTTTAAAATGTCAACAATATTATCCTTTTATTTTACAAAAATTCATCAAAATTTTCAACCAAAACCCATAAAATTAATTATATTCTTTCATATAACACAATCTTCATCAGATTCGTAACTCAAATCTTCAAATAAACTCATATTTTCTTTCTTTATTTCACTTAAAATTAAAATAAAGGACCAAATCGAGAAAAAAAAAGATAAAGACTAAAACGTTAACTAAAATTAAGTTAAGGAATCAGGGGTGTTATTTAGAAAAAATAAATTGCTTAACAAATTTGTAACTGATTTAGAAATCAATTTGTAAATATTTGCTAAATCATTAAGAGTGCGATTGATCACCTAATAATTAATCATCATGTCAAATAAGCATCTCTTTGTTGAGTCAAAATTTTGGATGTTTCTATGGAGATGTTGGCTATAAAACATCATCTCCTTGTCTTCACTTATTTCTCAAGTCTCACTCAACAAATTGTAATAAAATAAATTAGTCTTATTGAAATGTAATAATATAGAATAAAATTATTATTAATGATATTCATTTAGTTTTTTTTAGGTGGTGGATTGAAGAGATTAATGGTCTTTATTAAATACTATAATTAAAAAATAAAAGATGTACTATACACTTAAGACCTATTTAAGTACCTAAATTTTGAGTGCTCCATTTTAGATCACTCACCAAATAATGGATTTTGTGTCTTTGTTCAATAGAGTAGGACGTAAAATAACTCGGTCAATGGAGTTATAATTTCTTGGTAAAGCAAAAATCAAAAGTCAATTGATCATTATGTTAGTTCTTTTGGGAATACTTATGCTCTTCTAGAACTTTGAGGCCTCCAGCTTTGACCAGTAAACTATTTAATTGAGTCAAGGAAATAATTACCAACCGAATCCATATATTTATAGTTAAATATTTTAAAAGATACCCCGACGAAGGTATAGAGTTTTCAAAGACCAAAGATAATTAAAATTAGAATTCCCTATGCTTGCATGTGAAATAGTGTGAACGAGACGACCATATGCCTATTAGGAAGTAGAATGGAATCTCGTGCTTTTATTATAGTCTAAACAAATTAACTAATGTACAATTAATTAAAAATTCGAATAGTTCTAAACAACAACGTTATGAGAGATACTAAGAATCTCCTAGTGCTTTTGATAGAGAAACTTGACGTGCAAGGAAACACGGTCAACAAATTCTTTGGCTTTTCTTATTTACTTATTCATATAGCTAACTAGTTATAGGTTGCATACTATGCATGCATGCGCTTCAATTTACATGTAGTGTCTTAAACGTACATGTTGAACTTTCCTTTTTCAGAACACACAAAGAAGGACACAGATCTAGAAAGACAAAAAAAAAAAGTGATTGTGTTGTTGTGTATGTCTTGTATTCCTTTGCTTTTGACAAATGAGGGGGGGTACGAATTCGCACACGCACACACATTTCGTAGTGTTGCGTTCCAGGGAATAGTTTTAGGGACCTAGGTAAAGAGAATGAAGCCAATTAGCTAGAGGACGAATAATCTATACTTTATTTTTGACTGAAGACACAAAATGACTTGTCGACAAAAGAAAACTATATGCATTTCGTGACATTAATTAATTCATTATCAACAAGGGTATGTAGTACAATGTTAATATACACTAGGTGGCTTGTGGATCCTGGTTTGGGCGTTGCCCAAATTGAAAGGCCACATTGCATTTCTCGATTCACGGACACGCAATTCTTCTTTAGTTAATTAATTCTTCATGCATGTAGTCAATTGATTCATCATCCGATCATGTGCATATGCTTATGACTTAAAAATAATTGATTTTTTTTCTAAATTTTGAATTAAATACTTCAACTATATTTAACATTACTTTTGTTTATATATTTAAGACAAAAGAAAGCGTATATCACTTTAAAACAAAAATTGTCTTAAATTATATATCATTTTTTTAATATTAATAAAACAATAATATTACTCTATTTTTCCAAGTTATAATAATTTCTCTTTTCTATAATTTTGTAAAATAATCTATAATTTCTCTTTTTTTAATATAAAATTAATTATATTTTTTAATTTACGTGAAATGAGTAAAATGATATATAATTTAAGACGAAAAGAATACAATGTGTAGCATAAACTTGTAGAATATAAAAGATATTCTAACCCGTTGCAAAGATTCTTCTAGATCTGATATATGAGAACTTCATGAAATATATTACACTATTTTATTTTTTTTGGTTGAAGATATATTTACACTATTGAAGAGGGTAAAATATGATTAATTAAATATGTATAGAACTTATTTAAACTTGTCAATTGTCATAGTATATGTTTATAGTATAATTGTATCCGTACTAATTAACCCTTGGTGTTTTTATTTAATATATAGTTGTCTTTAATACGATCTCATGCATATTTTGATACTACGTAGTTGTAGACTTACATTATTCCGTATAAGCACGAAATGCATGCGGCTGCTGGTATCGCTCAGTGTGATAATTATTAGCATTTGGTTTTCGGATGGAGCTGGTTGTTTTGGTTTAATTTATAGTGGTTCAATGGGCGTTCAAGATTCTTCTTGTAGTACTAGTAAAAGGAATTTTTTTTAGGCAAGTTAAAGGAATTTGTAACTACTAACTATCCAACATAGAATACCACTACCCCGGTTATTACCGTTTATTTAGCGTTTACATTTATAAATTAAAAAGTTTTGATATATTATTTTTTAAATCAATAAATTAATGATTATTTTTAATAATTAGAATTATTTGTTGACTTTTTTGTTTTAAAAAAGATTATTTTATAAAAAAAATATTATTTTATTGTTTATATGTATTTTACTATTTTCTCAAAATTTTATCATAAAAATATTTAATATTTACTATTATAAATATTAAAAATTCAAAAATAATTAAATTTTAATTCACTAATATTCAACCCTATGATATCAATTAATGTACTTCAACACATGTTTCTTAATACAATTTACGTTGTGTGTTGTATGTGCAAATATCAATGAAGAGAATAATTATATTTGAATCAAATAACTTAAAATGGATGGTTTGCAAAATAAAAATGATAAAATAATATAAAAGTATTTTTTTCTGGGGCCTGCAAATGCACACTCTCAGCTTTACATGTAAGCTCGTGAGGTTTAATTACACTTTTACTTTTTTAAGTTTCATTTTCGTCTCTTCGATTTTTTTAATTTTTTTATATTTCATTAAGTTATAAATATTAAATATTATGATAATTAATATCAAATTTTTGCTTAAATATATCAAATGTTTCAAATGAAATATTGACTATTATATTGTCTAATATTTATAATTTAAGAGATTTAAATAAAATTTAAAAGACTAAATTTAGGTTAGGGAACAAATGAAACTCAAAAAACCAAGTTATAACTTTTTTTTTATAAGGTTTGTTACTTTAAACGGCTGTTTGAGTGGAAGGATTTTGAAGAACATGGAAAGGAAGGTTTTGTTAATATATATCTAGTTTTATTTTATGTAAACATTTATATGATAATACTGTCTTTAAAATGAAATATGATTTAAAACAATAAAAAAATAGAAATATAAAAAAAAACCACTTGAAAAATTGATGTATCATATGTAATTTCTGAATACTATCTTGTTTATATTTAATTTCTGAATATTATCTTGTTTATATTTTATTTCATACGAAAAACATATCTTAATAAAACTATTTATTTTAAAAAAGGTATATTATAATATACACATTTTAATTTTCTTTTGAATATTCAGTCATTTAAAATATAGTTACCTAAATACCACTTTTGTTCGGATGATGATTTATTATTATTAGTATAGAAAATAAAATGTAAACATTCACTAAAGAAAATCTTCTTTTATTTTCTCTCTTTCACTTATTTTTCTCTACGATTCTTGTTTCCTGTCTTCTTTTAGAACCGGGGATTCTAATTTGTACAAATTCATTACTTCTCTTAATCAGAAAAAAACAAAAAGACAAAATTTCAGCTTTTATACAGCCTTTACATCTATCTAAGAGCATAAAAATCACATGATAAAATTATTTTATATTAATAATTAATTATAATATGTGAACACTTTAAATAAAAGTTGAAAAAGTAATGTTATATAATTTTTTATATAATATTAAATTGTGGTTAATTATCAATGTAATTAGACGGTCGAAAATGTAAATCTTTTTCTAATCTATCTAATAATATTTACATCTTTTAATTATATCCCATCCTATCCTATATATTTATATACAGAATTAACGATAATTTAATAAATCAAACATTAAGATTGTTAATGCAAGTTGTTTTGCTGAAACATAGTGCTTATGCAACGTGTACGTGGCAGAAAGCCCTTTTAATGAGTCGGCTAAAGGATATTGGCACGTGTAGAGATTTTATTCTTTAGCCGGAAAATAAAATTAAAAATTAAAAAAGTTGGAACTAAACTTGATGAGAAGTGTCTTATTATGTCTCTACTACTATTTTCCTGGTTACTATTTCTAAATAAAAGTGTATGAAGCTTATGTATTTGGTTTAATTCACGAATAATTTTAATTGTTGAGTTTAATTTATATTTATAAATAAAATTCGGTATATCTGTTAGAAAGAAAGTAGTAGTAGTAGTTGTTTGAAGCAGTTCAGTTGTGAAGAAGAAAAGAATATGGAATAGAGAATAGAGAATAGAGAATAGAGATATATAGATAGTGCAGTGTGTGTGGTGGCGGGGACCTCAAGGATATCGAGGCCAAAGTTGTAGGGTCATATACTTGTGTTTTTTTTTCAAACGTGGGTCCCACAGTGAATTTTGGTCCTTTTGGAGTTTCTGATTTTTCTAACTTATAAATCAAACCCACAGGCTATGTCCTCTTCCCCCACTCCTACCCTTTCTATCTCTCTCTCGAGTTCTGTTATTCCTTCCTCTTTCTCGCGATCTGTTTTTCCACTCCATTGCAATTGCCACATCTCTGTTTCTAGTCCTAACAAACTAACTTCAGGTTTTTAATTAATTCTTCGACATTCTAAGTGATTAATTATAAAAATTTGATAAGATGTGTGATATTAATATTAATATACATATATTTAAATTTTACAGTGAAGATGACTCAGCAGAATGTGGTAGTGTCTGAAACAAAATCAGGAATTAACGGTCCTATTACAATGACACAAAAGCCACCGGCAGCACCCGGTGGATACATTCCAATTCCAAGAAGGAGAATTTTGAAGAACCTTGAAATCAACGGTGGACAGAGAATCAATACATGCATTGATTCTATGAGAGCCTCTTCTCCAACTCATGTTAAATCAACTCCTTCATTGGCTGAAGAATACAACTCATGGATTGTGAGCATCATTCATAACTCTGTTACATACAAATTAAATACTGGATCTTAATTTTATTATAACTTGTTGTTTATAACAGCTTAGGCACCCATCAGCAATAGACATGTTTGATCAAATTATGGATGCATCAAAGGGAAAACAAATTGTCATGTTTTTGGACTATGATGGTACTTTGTCTCCTATTGTTGATGATCCTGACCGTGCTTTCATGTCGGAATCGGTTAGTTAATTAATCTTTTATGCTCATAATTATGTTTTTTTTTTTTTTTGTGAATCATGTATCAATTCAATTCTAACAAATTTTATTATTATCAGATGAGGAAAACAGTGAGGAAACTTGCAAGGTGTTTTCCTACTGCAATTGTTACTGGAAGATGCATAGACAAAGTAAGCTTTCAAATTTCGATTTTAATTCTACCCTTTTTTTTTATTAAGTAGAAAAATTTAATTATTTTTTATTTTTTATTTTTTATTTTCAAACAATCAGGTGTACAATTTCATTCGGTTGGCTGAGCTATATTATGCTGGAAGCCATGGTATGGATATTAAAGGCCCAACAAAAGAGTCCAAATACAACAAAGTGAGTGACTAGCTCTAGTGTATGATTACCTATATAGTGCAGTTAAATTAATAAGGCTATAAATTTTATTAATTTTAAAAAATAAATAAATAAAAAGTTAATATTTGTTATGTTTTGTAGAATAACAAAGCAGAGGCAGTTCTTTTTCAACCTGCCAGAGAATTTGTTCCTATGATAAATGAGGTTAGTCACACTCATACACTTCTTAATCTATTATAAATATATACATTTTTTTAACTTTGTGATCAATTTTCAGGTATACCAACAATTAGTTGAGAAAACAAAATCAACTCCTGGTGTCATAGTCGAGAATCACAAATTTTGCGCCTCTGTTCATTTTCGCTGTGTTGATGAAAAGGTATAATATAAGTTTAAAACAATCACTGTAATTTATTGATCCATTAGTGAAAGAGTTCTAACTCAAAATTTACAATACACAGAGATGGATTGAATTAGCACAGCAAGTAAAATCAGTGTTAAAAGAATACCCGAAGCTTCATATTACCCATGGAAGAAAGGTGGGTCATAGTTCTATTAATTAATTTTGTTGATTTTTTTTTTTTACTTTGTTATATGGTGGGATGTGATTTAATTAGTTTAAAGACGACAATGACATGAATTAAGAATAAGAAATAAGAGATGTCTCACTTTCAATGTCACCTTTGTTTAATACAGGTATTGGAGATTCGTCCCTCTATTAAATGGGACAAGGGGAAAGCCTTGGAATTTTTGTTAGACACACTCGGTGAGTTAATTTTTTAATCTTTGATTTCATTTGGTTCTTCCTTTGTCACAATCGTACATGTAATACATTTATTTCATTCAACATTTAATAATTACACAAAATTATTAATAAAGCTACTGCTCATGGTGATTCGTTGGTGATTCGTTGGATAATTCTTCTAAGTGTTTGACCATTACAAACAATTAAGAGAACGACACCTACACCTTGTGGGATTAGTTTATTAATTGAACATTATTTTATATCCATGCTAGTAATTTTTTAATTTGTCCTTCAATATCTAACTAATAAATCGTTTTCAACAGGATTTGCCAACTGTAACGATGTATTTCCTGTATATATTGGTGATGATAAAACCGATGAAGATGCATTCAAGGTATCCAATGATCTTAATTAAATGTTTTTTCTCCAATTTTTATTTCTCTAAATGAATAATGCTTAATTAATTAAAAAAATCAATTTTCTTTAATTTTTTTTTTTTTGACTATTTGAGATAATTTGAGCTATAACTAGTTGTTTTAATTCGTTTTATCATAAACAGAAATTAAGTGACAGAGGACAAGGTTTTGGAATTTTGGTCTCTAAATTTCCAAAGGAAACCACTGCATCATACTCTTTACAAGAACCCAATGAGGCAAGGATAATTTCATATATATATATATATTTTTACCATCATATCATATTCTTTAATTAGAATTTTTTTTTTCTAAATTGGATTTCAAATACTCATCAGAATTTAAATAAAATATTTTATTGATTGATTTGTTTAATTTCATACAGGTTATGGAATTCCTTCAACGTTTGGCGGTGGAGTGGAAAAAACTAACTCCACGATCACGTTCCCGGGTGTAAATGAAAATAAAACATTGTACATCCCTATCTACGGACATAAAATACATGATGACTTTTTTTTCTCTACTATGTTTTGTTTAGATTAGAACAAATTAAGAGCAAAAATGTATTGAAAGAAAGACAAAAGTGTCTTTCTGAGTATGATGCTCGATTGTCTAAATTGATGTAATTAGTACGGGGAAAAGTATATGTATGTACCATGATCAGATGTAATGTAATTCTGAATGGATTAAATTTGTGCTCTTCCAATATGATTAAATAAATATATTATAAGTTACTTATCAAAAGATATGTTTAATTCTGTCGTGACATGGTTATTAATTACTTAGTATGGTTTGACAATCTAGTTTAACTAATTGCACGTTCGATCGTACGAATTGATTTGTTTGTTGTTTTGTGGTCAAGAGAACATTGAAAATACCGTCTATAAGTACCATAACAAATAAAATAACCAATCACAAGGTAAGAAATACAATACATGGATGGAGACATTAAGAGACAAAAATTGATAATCCATTGCTTAATGGAGAGTACTTTCGTTCTCAAGTACTAATTAACGGATTATGACATCTTAAATTTAAGTGCATGAAGTGAAACTAGATTACAAGTCTTTTAACCTTTTCAGACCAAGAAGTGAAAGCACTAATAACTTCTTTCACATTTTTTTTCAGGTAATGTGTATCCACGTATTGTTTCAATTAGAATTATAATTTAGATATTTTTTCTGAACATTTCATCTATAATTCAAATTCATTTAATTTAACCTTTTCATAAAATTATTCTACCTATTAAACAATAGATAGTTAGTTGATATAGTTAACTATATCAACTAACAAACTAATTATTGTTTAATACTATTAATTCAAAATTTGATTGATAATAAATCAAATCTGATTAATAATTATTTCAATCAAAATTTAAATACAGTAACTTTGTTCGAAAGTCCATAATGCTCATGATAAGTAACTCTTATGATAAGTAACTCTTATTTTAATCACAATTATTGTTTTCCTTTTAGGAATCTTTGCCATAATTTGGTTTGGATGAAATATTACACCAACACTAGTGAACGGTATTAATTTGGGTAACAATTGATTATTATAATTTATACTTATCTGATTTGATTCATTGAACAAGGCTGCAATGTTAATGTACATAGCAATGTCAAAAAGAAATTAATCTCCCACCTACCCATAGAAGGCTACAAATAATTCACTTGTGTTAAACTTAGGACCACTTGTCACACGTGCATACAAACAAGTAAGTAAGTAACAAGAACCTGTATTTATCATGCAATAGTAGGAAAAACGGAGTTCCTATTTATATATATATATATATATATATATATATATATATATATATATATATATATATATATATATCTGAGTAAGATATCCTTAATGTATAGATAATATCATCATAACCATCAATGATTGGATACTTGGGAGATTCAGGTAATTATAAGAGTAAGAGGGGTCCCCTTATATTAGAATATTTCTATCTTATATCTGAAGCTGACTCAAAAGTTATGCAGTTGTGGTCTAAACTTTATTGGTGCTCAAAATAACTCAAACACTTTGTGTTATATGTCATTATTCAATGTTCACATCAATGCTTCTTTGCCCATTCCAGTGACACCACAAGTAGCTTTAGCTCTGTCATGCAGTAAACTGACATTTCTGTACACCATATAGAGTATATATTGGAAATGGTTTAATTTCTATTTGTACATTACCATAAATCCAACTCATAAATAACCACATAGGCCTTAGAGATGGGACTCAAAATAGCCTGCTACAAAAAATTCAAACACTTTTAGTTTTTATATATTACAAAATATCTAATTTTATTATCACACAATCTATTGTGATTCTAGATTATAAATTAGAAATTAGTTGGTTTTAGAAGTAAAACTAAATTTCATAGTTTTAAATTGCAGTTTATAAAGACAATTGCGGATATTTAACTGCATTTTCCGTAATGTGGAAGATCAATATAATCAAAAGCCATTTTTCTTAAAGTGATTTTAGATAAAATATTTTTACTATTATTTATATAGATTCTAGCTAGGTTTGATAATTGAGTTCTCTCATCACATGCAGTTTGGTGATATTAAAAAAGAAAGAAGGTTTCCTCTGTCCCATGTATAGAAAAGGTGTTTCATTTTTCATATAGAAAACAGAAACCAATGCTAGATCCATTTAATTATTTTTTCTATAAAAGAAAGGGAAGAAAGGTTTGGGAGAATTCCATTATACAGTTTGGTGTCCACTATTTTATGAACCTTATGCATGCTTTGTTTTAGTAGATTTGTGAGGTGGCACGATATACAATAAGAAATGGTAGAGACTAATGTAATAAAAAACAACCACAAATCATGTGAAACGACCACAGATATTGTACACATGGAAAAGGCTGTGCCCTTGTTATTGAAACAACAAACATGCAGAAAAGCTATACAATAAGGTTATGGCTTAGATTCTGTGATTTTTGAACATATAACAAAGTTCAGAAAAGAAAAAAAGAAGAATAGGGACTGGTGGAATAATGGGTGCTTATGTTCGAAGAAACCAATTCCTCTCTTTGTTTTTATTTATTTATTTATTTATTTTGTAAGGAGAATAGATGAAAAAGGTTAATGTTTTTGTTTTATTTACTCAAAATGTGTTAATTGAGAGTTACACATGAGAGGAAGAAAAATAAAATCTAAAAATTTGTTTATAAGGTTTAGTATAAATTTTTGAATCATATACAATAACATTCGTTAATAAATTTTATTTATATTTTAAATAGGAACTACAAATTTGTTATGTAAAGTTGAGTTACACTTAATTAAAATTGTAAAATGGTATCATTGTTTAATTAAAAAAATTTATTGAGTTATCAACTATCAGTCACTCGAATTATGATCGGACACCATGAGAAAATGAAAGTTAACGTTGAGTTAGGAATCTATAATGGTTGAAGGAAGAGTTGGAATCCACTCCAAAAGGAGATGTTTGATGGGAGGAATAAACATAGATATTTGGAATAGTAGATGGAGACATCAACATAGGTCCAACCTTAATTTGACAACCCTCTCAGCTGTTAATTTGTGTCGGACGTGGAAAGAAGGAGTCCACCAGAGTTATCTATCTATGATTGATGTCTAAGTTTAAATAAACTAAGTTATTCAAAGTTTCAATTATTGGCGATGGAGAGCCAAAAGTTGAACACCATTTATCTCCCAATTGTCTTCTTTATTTTTCACTATGGTTTTGTAATTTAGTAATTATTAATCTCCATCTCCATCTAGCTATTCTTTTAATATAATACTATGGCTTTCTGATCACTTAATTATTAATCCCCTTCTCCATCGACTTGCTTCTCTTTTAGTATATTATTCATTGGCTCGTGATCTTAGGAGGAGAAACTATATAAATGCATAGTGAGATGCTAACTGAAAAGTTATAAGAAATTTTATGGATGGTCGATCACATTTATTGTAAGTATAAATATTTGATAGTCTTTTTTATTTTTATCGTTAAAAAGATTATATAATTAATGTTAGTTTAATAAAAATAAGAGAAAATAAAATGATCGTAAAACTTAACTTATTTATTAAATTACTTTTTTAATCGTAAATACGAAAATAATTGTTAATATATATTTTAATAAAGATCAACAAGATGTAATTTACTATAAAATTTGCTCATTAAATATTACTTTTATTAACTTATGGAGAGGATAATATAATATGGAGTATTAATTTGAGGTACTTGAAGAGTTAAAGTATAAGTTTCACCCTTGGTCACCCATTATGCCCTCTTGCTCCCACCAACCCCAACCTTGAAGATTAAAATTAGAAAAAATTAATGAATGCAAAAGCAAAAGCAAAAGCAGTACTATATTAATTAATAAAGGCATAAAATCAAAGAGTGGATGATATGTAATGAGAATCATATTATATGAGCAATGTATATGAATGTGAATCTGGATCACACGCAGTGACTGAGCTCAAAATAAAGCAGCATGGAGAAATAGAGATGTTGGAACCTCTTGTCTTAGCATGGTGTCAGAAACTAATGCTAGTGAGTGATGGTCCTTAAGTACACGTGTATGGTTCACACCGAGAATAGATGCAATATTATTACACGTGTCCTTGTTTTAAGAATCGGTCCCCGCATCGAGGGTCGAGCCCACACAACAATGCTCTCTTATTTAATATGGATATTCTCTTCAAATATAAATAAAAAAATAAATATTTAAATTTTCAATTAAATATATTAATTTTTAAATACTATTTTTTGTTATATTTTATTGCAGAAATAATATAATTGAAAATTTGATAAGTTAAAATCAGATATAATATTATTTTTTATATTTAGGAAGTATAGCATAAAAATTTAAGAGTATGCATTATATTAAGATTATAAGAATAAATAATAGGTGAGGTAGGTTGAGCGTTGCAGTTGTTGGATATGGTGAAGTTCTTTAGCCACATGGGTGTCCATGTGACTCTAAGATGCCCTGTTATTGGGGAGCAAAGAAATAATGGTTTTGTGTTCAGAGCAGTTATGCCTATTCATGATCTGAAAACTCTATGAATAATAATAGTATGTGTGGAAACATTTGGAGGAGTGATTCAGAATGTGCCACAAGGGGTCCTGTAGTCATGTACTGCCAATGTTTATGTCTTGTATCCCATGTGTTTGAGAACATTTTTTTTTCCTTCATTCATTTTTTCTTATCATACGTGTTCATGAACCAATACCACTGCACTTTCAATCTTTATTCCTTTTTTATACTTTTAATAAAACAATTGTATTCTCACTTCTGCTTCCAATTATTGTGTTCACAATAAGTGTATTAACTTTTATATTAAATAATTTATTTATGAATCAAAGCAAACTTTTCCATTAAATAATTGACAACACTATCACATGACTGACGTTATATGAATAATAATATTTCACAAAAGTGTTCAATGTTGAAGAATACTAAATCTCGTATTCGATAAAATCGAGAAGTTAAAGTATTTTATGGGGTCAAAATGTTTATAAGTAATTAGTAAGGGGATGTAAAGTTGAGTAGTTTGGACTTTTTAGAGATTGGACCTTGTAAGCTAACCCAATCTTGTGTAGAGACTGAACCTTCTTTGGCCTAACAGCTACAAAGAATAAATGGGGATTCCTTCTCCTCCTAGGGTCCCAAAAGTCTCCACACATAATTGAGGAAATTTAGAAAAATGGCACAACATATGTTTCTAACTGTTTGAAGGAACTCTATTATAATATATTAAAAATAGAAAAAATGAATTTACCGACAACTCATTATTTATAAGACTATAATTGTAACGGTGTCAATTCATTGATATTTTGAATAGTCTAAAATCTCTCTCTTTTTTTTTTTTATCAGTTACTATTTTAGTATAGTACATAAATTATAAACGTGAGTTTCATAGAAAAATTAAACCTTATATTGTAATAAATATTTCTTCTTACTCACCTTTTTCTATACTTGTCTTTATGTATGTCTTCTTCAATTTAATATATTTAATTCTTAATTTCATACTTCTATTACTAGTGCTATACTTAAATCTCATTTCATTTCAAATAATTCTCACAATCTATTTTCGACCTTAACCTTCCATGCCTTGCACATATACATATATGTTGCTTGATTAGGGAGTCAAACAAAGCATAACAAATAATTTCTTTTCGAGAGGGTCTCAATGCTCACATATTGGATTAGAAGTGTAAGTAAGGTTACTATTTTGATAATAATTTGCACAATTTTTCATTTGTTTTTAACAACTCTTGGATGAAGAGTTGCTATTGTGTTTTGGAGTTCTGTTTTATTTTATTTGTTCTTAGTTTTTTTTCTTCCTAAAAACAATTAGAACCAATGTTTCACATTTCTCATAAAGTACATTTAACTATGTATATATAGTAAATATTCGATGTTAAAAATTACACTTTGATGTACACACTTCATAACAGGTTATCGTAGAAACTATATGTATAAACACATTTTATAATATATATATATATATATATATATATATAAATAAATTTTGCTTTTAGTGATCAAATTAAAGACAAAAAAAAATTAATCGACATAAAGACTGATTTAGAGACCAAATATTTATAATAGTTAACTAAAATGGTGACAAATATAAGATTTTAGGAACCCATTTAATTTATCATCGTCGCCTCCTCATTTCATATACCGCAGTAAGAGAAACTTTTGGTTTACCACTGCCATGCCAGACCTTCCTTCTTCCAATGTCGTCTGAGTTTTTGTTTTCTAAATTTATGAGTTTGAGTTTTATTAAGACCAATTTTTATGAAACCCTAATCTTCCATTTTCTCTAAAATTTCTTGGTTATTGGAACTAGTTAACTTGATCTTTGTTTTGATTATGAGTATAAAATCCTAAACCCCATATTTTAGAAAGCATTATTCTTACATTGTTGTTTAAATATGATGGTTGAAATTCATTTTCCAACCTTTTTATTCAAATTCATAGTAAATGGAAAAATTCCAATGGTTTGGTTTCTAACTCTCCTATCTACTCTCGTTACTCCCAAATTCTTAATCGGTGTGTATCAATACGATCTCTCATGCATAACTGACGCAATTAAGTGTTAAACTGTTAATCTTTTTCACCTCAATAATTTTCCCAATTCTACTCTCTCTACTGCATTACCCCAACAAAAATAACTTTGATTAATTAATTTTCATTTGCACATTTAAAATGAAAAAGACAACGAGAGAAGAAGAAATATATTATGAGCAATAAGTAATATTCAAGTAAAAGAGAATAAATTAAGATCAAAAGGGATGATCAATTTAAAGTTTAATTGATGTTGCAACCATATATGCATGTATGTTTCCATCGTCATCAAATACAACTTCTTGAACATTAACATGTTGATCCCATAACCCCATATATCCCAATAAATCCATCAATATTGTCTGAAATTTGTATCACATTCTTGTGACAAGATTTGTGGGTCGCTCCCAAGATTGTTTACCTCAAACCTACAGACAACATTAGACTTCATAATCCACGTGTTAAGTTCCGCAGCCGTGATCCTTAACCAAAGTCTCATATCCAATTCAAAAGTCAACGGTGTGTTTGATTTTGCATCACCCGTATGGTTTACCATTTTCTTGGGCAATGCTCTATTCGTTCCCATTACATCAACATTAAACATTGTCGAAGCATCTCGTCCTTGTTCCAACAACTTTGGAAATTTTCCCGTTGCAACCTTAGTATCCTCAAAAAGCATGTTAACCTCGGAATTTTCGTAAATAATTCCCAATTTTTTGTTAGGATTTTTAGCCCTTAAAGAAATTTCATAATGTGGGGGCCTAGAAATATTTTTCACGTCAAAATGTGTAATAGAAAATGTGGGTGCCGTTGGGTTGAAAATAAAGAACAAAGTAGCTAACGTGATTGCAACAACGGCAATGATTGCAACGAGGATAAGAGCAATGGTAAGCAAAACACGAGGACTACAACAACAACAGCCTCGTCGACCGTTTTTATCGTTAGTTTTTGTTGGTTTGCGGTATCGTTCAACGATCAATGCATTCTCACGTGGAGGAATACGGTAGACTTGATCTTTAGGGAATTGAACTATGTACATGTTGTCATGGTTGGCGCGGCCTGGAGGTAGTGGCAACGGCGATGCATCGTCCATGGCTACGATGGCGGTGCCGTTGTTGTTTTGTGATGGGGCCTGCCCTTCCATGGACAATCGTGGAATTGGCTACGTGCACGCGTAGTGTGATTGACGCAGCTTCAAATTCAACGAATGCATGGATGGGAACATGAATATTAAGGTGGTGACAGCTTGGAAATTAACATGTATCACATAATTACTTTTCGTGGATTAAGTTATCTATTATTAGTATATATGTGTATAAACAATTTTCTCCATTTTGTGCTTTCAGTGTAATTGTCATAATTACTGTGGCAACAAAACTATGGTTGCTGTTGCGTTTGCGTTTGCGTTTCTTATAACTTTATTTGTAAAATAATCATTTTCAAAAGTTCTCATATGTTTGTTATAGTTTTTCAAAATTCTTTAAAATAAAAAGTTGTTTTTAATAGTTGCTTAAAAAAATCATTTTTATAATTGATTAATTAAAAAAAATTGATTTTTTAGTGTGATAGATAAACAAAAAATAGTTTTTTTTTTAAATCTCTAAAAATTGTCCTAAAATTTACCTCAACTGACATATACCAATATTGTTAAGTTGAATCTCGTGTACTGAGTTTGAACGTTAATTATGATAACATCGCAATTGTATGAGGTAATTTTTATGATATTTATCATTTCTTCTAAAACAAGATAAAAAAATATCTAACTAAAGATGATATAATGAAAATTGCAATATACAAAGACATAAAAATTATAGAGATGAAGAAATTGTTGATGAAATGAATCCGTCGGGAAAATATTTGAGGAAAAAAAAAATTGACACAAGTAATTCAGAAATGAAAAGAAAAAAATACAAAGCAATATGCCAAAGAAAATTACGAGTAAATATAATTGATGACGTGCGTTATTTCTGTTTGGCTTTTGGTCCACATATGTGTGTGCATTGTCCATATCCCGACATGCCCAATGCTCGTGTAAAACAATAGGCCCAATTCTAATAACGAAATCGTATTCGGCCCATAAGTCCAACATAGCTCAGCCAAGGTCTAAACTCCGTTGTATGTACTATTATCACCTAAATTTACCTGTTTGCGTTCGGTCAGACCAACATTATTATTATTATTATTATTATTATTATTATTATTATTATTATTATTATTATTATTATTATTATTATTATTATTATTATTATTATTATTATTATTATTATTATTATTATTTATTTTTTTTATTAAAAGACCAACATTATTTTATGTAAGCGTGTAACGTTCCAAAGATTATAATATACTCGAAAATATCTAAATAATATTTCAAACATTGTTTTAGTATTTTTATTTTTTTGCAATTAAGTGTGGGAATGGCATATCTAAGAGATTTATATTCTAATATACTATTGAAAAACTTCCAAAACATTACATGGGAATGAAATTGAAAAAAAGTTAAAATATTTTTATATGGATAAATTTAATTGGTTGTGTACTCCAATCCAATAGTTGAGAGATTATTAGATATAGATAAAGATTCTTTTAGACCTCGAAAAAATGATAAAGAGCTACTTAATTCTGAAATATCATATTTTATTTTTCTAATTACATGTTATGATATATGAATCTATTAACAAAATATAATTTTCAAACATATACTAAGTTACCGTTTCAAAGAAATTTGCAATTTCAAATAAATACATAATGAGATAGAGGAGTAATATTTCAGATAAAAAAAAGTAGGAAATATTATTTTAAGAAATTCTTTGAGGCGAATCGTGCGACCATGTGTCCCTCGCGCTATTTATGAATGCCTCTTACTTTCTAGTTGTGTCTCACATCATTTTGATCCAAATGGCAACCAAGACACTGTTTCTCGCTCTTCTCTTTCTCTTCTCGCTCTTCTTCACCGGAAGCGTTAGATCCGTAAGAATCATCATCCCTCTCTTTCAGTATTCTTATTTATCTTTCTTTTTGGCTCTCTAATCTTCATCTTTAAATCATCAACACCTATTTTATAACATTGTATAATTTATTTATTTATTTATTTCTCACTGAATGCAGGACCCTGATTATGATTGCGTCTACACCGTCTACGTTCGAACCGGTTCGGTTTTAAAAGGAGGAACCGACTCCAAGATCGGATTAAAGTTATACGACAAGTATGGTTACTACATCTACATTAAAAACCTCGTTTCATGGGGCGGGTTAATGGGTTCGGGTTATAACTACTTCGAGCGTGGTAACCTTGATATCTTCAGTGGTATAGGACCTTGTCTAGACGGACCCGTTTGTGCCGTTAACGTTACTTCTGACGGCGACGGTCCACATCACGGTTGGTATTGTAACTACGTGGAAGTCACTAGTACTGGGCCCCACATATCGTGTGCTCAGGAGCAATTTACGGTCGAACAGTGGCTCGCTACTGACACTAGCCCTTATGAGCTTTGGGCCGTTAGGAATCTCTGCCATTATAATTTGGATCAGGCCCGGCCCAAATCTGGTCCACGTCATAGCAACACAATCGGATCTGAGTTTTCTATTTTGAATGCACGCGCGTGAGAAATTGTTTCAAGATAGTGCTGTTTTTGTTGAGTGAGTTTATCGTGTTTATGTGTCTGTTCCTTTCCGTACCATATCATTATTTGGAATCGGGTTTCACCGTTTATGTTTTACAATCTTCAATAATAATGGCACTATATATGTATTAATATGTGATGTGATGTGATTGTTCTGGACAAATACCATGTTTAAAAGGAAATATTAGACACTCTTTTTTGGTTCAAGGTGACATTGCAGCTTGTTAATGTTTCTTGTTTATGATTTTACAGTGATTTGGTTGTGCATTAAATGATTTAGACACTCTTTGACTTGGTTGTGCATTAAATGGTTTTCAATAGGGAAACAAACAAATGCTCAGATTTTTATAGGAGTGAATGGATAAGTTTGTTTCTTAAACAAGTGTCGAATTAATTTGATTTTGAATTTTACAAATTGACAATTAAGAGCATGATATATAAAATATCAATAAAAATAATTATTCGGTACATTTTTTTAGTTAGATATTTTGATGTAATACAATAATTGAATACGTAAATTATTTACGTTAATTTTACATCAATATGCTCTTTTCATAGATAAATTTGTGAGTAATTGTAAATATGCATAGATTAATTATTGACAAATTAGTTTACGAAAATTAGTTAATATTCTGATTACATTAATATGACATGTCATAATCTTTAACTATAAAAATTTAAATATCACTATTTTGGTTAATAATTTAAATTTTAAAAATATTTTTGACAATTTACAAAGTTCAGATTCTAATGTGACCAATGCTTACAATTTCATATACTAATTTATTTATTTATTCATTTTTATAGTAACTTTCAAAATAAATACTAGACTTAGTTTTTCAGTAATTTTTCAAAAAGACTTACTTTTTTAGTTAAATAAAATGGTTTTTTCCAATAGTAATTACTATGTATTGTTGCTGTTGCCATAAACATTTTCCTTTTGTACTTAAGCAAATTGGGCTTAATGTCTCCTAAGTGGGCGTCAATCAATCATTCTCTATCTTTTTCTCCTCAAGAGAATCGATCAAATTCATCATTATGTGTATCGATCGTCTTTGCCAGCGCAGATGACTTTTTTTTTTTCCAGCATGTAACAGCCTTCCATCACAATTTTTTGTGGTTGAAAATCTTCACAATACTCATAACCATCTCCCTTCAATCAACTGGCTGATTTTTAAACTACTATTTTGTATGTTGGGTTAGTCCCAATTTCCCTTGCAACCAAAACTAGTACATTATGGATGATTGCTCTCATATCACCCTTCAACTTATTCACAATATGCAAAATACACTACCGGATTCACACTTCCGGTAGTGCATGTACACTTTCTTTTAATTTCCGGAATCTACTATCCGATAAAACCGCACATTTGTTGATGGGCGATTTCCTACATTATTTCTATCTACTGGGCCTTATTCTAAATTATCAGCTTTTTGGCCCATTATGTATTTACCTTAGCTCATGGTGAGTTTGCACCGTGGGTTTTACGGTTTATGTTCTCTTAGTGGAGATGAAAACAGAAGGGAGATTAGGTCTGTATGTGTTAATGTGAGGAAACCATATCCTCCATTTTTGTAACACAACTTTTCTCAGTTTAATGGAAGTTTTGACGACCACACATCACCATAGGATAATTTAATCAAATTTTATAAATTTTATAAATTGATATAACAACTAATAAGGCTAAGCGCCACAAACATGGAGAAACGACAAATAAACTGAAGAAACAATACAAGGTTGAAGAAGAAAAAGACATCCGGTAAAGATAGGGGTAAAGGGGTCATTATATAATTAAAATGCTCCAAACCATTGCATACCTCCCAAATTGGGGGTAATGAAAAATAAGGTGGGAGGACGGTATGGGATGAAATGGGTTCCTCATATTTCATGTCACTCCATTTTTTAGAAATCCAAACAATTGAACGCCACTCCATATCACACCACTCCATTCCATTATATACCATCAATCCAAACAAAGCCTAACTCAACCCACCACCGACGACCACAAAATCGTGGCTAGAGTTAGAAGAAAGGAACCAACTTACAAGTAGGAAAGTTGGTAACATAACTCTCTCTTTAAGAAAGAACCAAGTTTTATTATTTGAGCGCCTAGTTGAGAGACAACAAAACCACACATCCCACTGCTGACTTGGAAACTAAGTTATGGGAATATTCTGGAGTGCCTATTCAAGGTCTCAAGACCTTAATTACGATGGATTACCATAAAAAAAGTTTGAAGAGAGGATATTATACTCCAAGTAAAACATCCAGTTGACAATTGAGATTTCCGAAAAACTAGTTTCTTGAAAGAATTGATATCACTTTAACTAAAAATCACAACCTTTAAAAATGGAAAATAAATTCTTGTTATGCAACAGCTTGAAAATGTTGGCCCTTAGAACAGTAATGAATTTAAGCACAAAATTTCTACTCTAAAGCATCAAGAGGGTTTTTTGCTCATCTCTTTCCATATCGCTTCTGACAACTCCTCTGCATTATACTCAGTTCCGAAGCATCTCACAACCTCCATGTTAGGGTTCAACAAATACCTGATTTTTTTAACATAACTTATATCTATGTTAAGTGCAACCATACAGAGGGAAGGATACGTGAGGGTAGAACAAGGACTTACATGTTGTGAGAACTGTCAACAAGATAATCACCACCATCCTCTTCTACCTTTTTAAAATAAACACGGTATTCTTGTGTCATCTGCCTAATAGCTGCAACTGGTCCAGTTAATCCTATGATTCTTGAGTCAAACTCTACAGTACAAGTACATTAGAAGGAAAGAGAGATTAGAGAAATTAATAGGGCAAAATTCATTGAGGGAGAGGGCAAGTGTAGAGCATAAAACATAATTGAACAAAGGCAAAGGTTTCAGTATTATTTTTCCACCGAGACAATCTAACCTTTAAGGTATGCACGAAGTTGTGAGGGAGTATCACGTTGAGGATCAATCGTAACAAAGACTGGTAGAATTTTAAGATTCTGCTTGGATTCTAGATCCAAATAAAATGCATAATGTTAAGGTTGATCGGAAAAGAAACTTATAATTAAAATACAGTAAACTGAGATAGCAGTGCCAAACCTAAGATATCAATTTCCTTAGCCATAAGTTGAACTTGTTCTGGCCCAATATCAGGGGATGAGGTATATCCAAAGTAGAGGAGAACCCAATTACCAAGAAAATTACGTTCGGTAACTGTTTGTTTCTCTGTATTAACCAGTGTAAAGGGACCACCAATTATGGGTCCACTGACTATATTTCTATTGCGGCTATCTCCCTGGTGACCTGATCCAATAAACACAGCAATTAAGACAACAGACATAAAAACTCCTTATGATGTGATCACACTCATCAAATCAAGTGACTCACCAAGATTTGATGTCTAAAACTGGAAAGTTAGAAGTACAAAATGAAAAGGTTCAATTCACCCTGAAGTCACAAGTGGTTCCATAAATAATCGTTGATAAGAGTAAGGACATAATTTAGTAGATTAGGTGGTTCTTACAAAGTATTGGCACAACCATCTCAACTTCATGCTTTACTTTTGCAAGTCATGGATCAATTTATTAAGTAGTCAGTACAATACCACTCAAATCATAAAACAAAAAGAACTCGGATCTACCCCTAACTCCAATTTTGAGTCCCAATAAGTGCCTACTTTGTAAAACAGTAGACCCACGAAAAAAGTGTAAAATTTTAGAGACATAAAAATGGATCCACAATAGGAAGTAGCAACTAATGATATCGGCAACACTTCATGTTTGTATATTCAGTTATACAACTCGATCCATATGATGAATCTGATAGCAAAACTGCAACATATTAAGTTATGCACCTAATATTCTGTTATGATTTTTTGTTCTTGGTATACTAAATGTCCAAATATAGTCATCAAAGATATGCAGCTCACTGAGAACTGGCTTAATACACATGAAGAGACCAAATAGAAACACTTTATTTTTTTGAGAGATTTGAGTTTCATCAGAAGCAGAAACTAAGCTGGATTGAACTAAGAGAAATACATACAGCATCTAAATGAATGCATTTGTCTAGTCTAGCATTTTAGCAGAAGCCCTCCCCAAATATAGTTTACAAGCTCACGTGAGTAACCATGAAATGGCACTAAAAGTGACTTGAACAGGTATGGGGCATTGATATGATCCAACACTTAATGTATATTATAAACTTGGGTGAAAAAATGAGCAGAATATAAATAGCTCCTCATTCGTAGATGCTTATCGGCAGCCAACTATAATGTACTTTGGAAGTTTGAACATCTTATTGCAGCTGGACTCAGAAGTAAACTATGTCTAGCAACAATTAAATATAACAACACTCCAGATAATAATAATTAACAAATCAAATTCTCTCTTATTTATTATTTTGATCAGCCAAAGTTAATTGTTAGTATTTGTTAGAAAGTTAGTGGGTGGAAACCAAACTCGAAACCTTATACCTCCCAATCTCTATGTCTCTCACCCAATACCACCGAGCCATCTTATATCTCTCTCATATATTGTCTTATGATGTGATGTAATCTTCTTTTACAAAATCTCTCTACTTCTTATTAATAAGAGAGGGATAAAAGCAAACTTTACTTATGATGCAGAAGAACAAGGACAACCGGCAATAAAACAAACACTTGGCACCAAATATTGGAACTTCATACTATCTAAATTAGACCAGTTGAGAACACTAGCTTGGAATTTGGAAATACCTTTTGGAACAGCTCTCCTCTCATCGTTATAATGAAAAAAAGCCGCAATCCCAGCAAATCCTAAAACAACAGCTGACTACATGAAAATCAAGAGTGGCAATGTTACACTACAATCCAATCCACTTGAAACAAGATAAACAATCATACACTTGTTGCATAGTGATGATGGTAATGGAAAAAATAAAAATAAAAAATAAAAAAAACAGATAAAAAGAAAAAAGGGAACATACAACAGCATAAGCTCCCCATGAGCGAGAAGACTCCGATTGTGCAGAAAATACAGGATGAAGATCATGTCTTGTTGTATCATGTTTTGTAGATTTTGTATAGCTAACAAATTGAGTTGTATTAGAAGGAACACACCTATTACAAAAAAAGAAACAAAATAAAAAAATATATAAGAATAACAACAACTGCTCAGAAATCACACTGATTACATTTTCAATAATGTGAAACCACAAAATGTACCAAGATTCGAAATGCCTGTGGTGCATATCTAAGTTTGTCGTATTATTGTGATGTTTTGAAGTCAAAATTAATGAATGAATGAATTAAAAGGGAAAACATAAAATCCCCAAATTAAAGAATGAATAATTGGGGAGGGTATAGAGAATAACCTTGGAAGAAGAAGAAGAGCGAGAGCTTCGCGAGTGGAACGATGTTTAGATGAAAAGAGTAAAAATCTTGATACAGGCATGACTAATGGTAATTAAATTCTAAGTTGTTGTGAGAATAATAATATGGTGGAAAGAGTTTTTTATTTTGGTGTGGAAGTTTGAATTGCAAAAGGTAAAACCCATGACATGCGCCTATTTCAGCTGAATTAATAATTATACTATATTTGCTATTTGCTTGCTCTCTCAAACTTATTATGCTGCCGATACAAGTTTTGAGTTTCATATTTGAATTAAATGGATTGATTCCTACGCTTACCACGCTGACGCTGACGCTCTCGCCGACCTTCATTAGCCACTCCGCAATTTCATCTCTGCAAGACTAGGACACTTATTTAATTTTTACCAAAAATTACTTTATATTAGTAAATATTTGTGATGTCACGACGGCATAGAAAAAAATTACCTGAATTATTAATGGAGAGGGTAGAGTGTTTTTGTGTAGTTTTAGCAAAGTCTATTTGGAAGTCAACCCCTCTTCCATTAAGCAACTGTGTGTCCCTCCACCGTTTCCATGTATTCGTATGTTTTTGGGTGGTAAACACTGAACACAGAAAACAAAGATGAAATCAGAGACATTGACATTAGTGGTGGTGAATCTGGCAGGCATTATGGAGAGAGCCGACGAATCATTACTTCCAGGAGTGTACAAAGAAGTCGGTGCTGCTCTCAACGCTGACCCCACCGCATTAGGTTCTCTCACTCTTTACCGATCCCTTGTTCAATCACTCTGTTACCCTCTCGCTGCTTATCTCTCCACCCGACACAATCGTGCTCATGTTATTGCTCTCGATGCTTTTCTCTGGGCTGCCGCCACTTTCCTCGTTGCCATTTCCTCTACCTTCTTACAGGTCCTCACTTCTACTGTTTCTATTTTACCCTTATTTATTTAATTAATTTTTACTGAATGTTCTATATACTTGCCATTCAAAAGCTATTTTACCCTTTATATGGATTATTAGGTGGCAATTTCAAGAGGTTTAAATGGGATTGGACTTGCCATTGTTACTCCAGCAATTCAGTCCCTAATTGCTGACTCCACTGTTGATAGCAATCGTGGTGTGGCTTTTGGGTGGCTGCAACTAACAGGAAACCTTGGAACCATTTTTGGTAGTCTCTTTTCTGTACTTCTAGCCTCAACATCAATCTTTGGCATACCTGGTTGGACAATAGCTTTTCATCTAGTTGCATTGATTAGTGTTATAGTTGGTATATTAGTACGAGTCTTCGCTAACGATCCACACTTTTCAAAAACCGATGAAAGAGCTACTACATATCAAGCTCCTAACAAGTCCTTTTATTCTGAAATGAAAGATCTAATGAAACAAGCAAAGTTTGTTATGAAAATTCCATCATTTCAAATAATTGTTGCTCAGGGTGTCTCTGGATAATTTCCTTGGTCTGCCTTGTCATTTGCCACTCTTTGGTTAGAACTCATAGGCTTTTCCCACATGACAACAGCATTGCTTTGGTCCCTATTTATAGTTGCTGTTTCATTTGGGGGTCTGTTTGGAGGATGGATGGGTGATAATTTATCCCAAAGGTTACCGAATTCCGGACGGATAATGTTGTCACAAATAAGCTCTGGTTCGGCCGTTCCTCTAGCAGCAATTTTGTTGTTGGCATTGCCTGATGATCCATCCACTGCCTTCATGCACGGTTTGATTCTATTCATCATGGGATTGTGCATATCCTGGAATGGTGCCGCAACTAATAAGTACGTCTCAACGGACATTCTTGTTTGTTTTCTTTTGTTTTAGAATTAATATGATTTAGGGAGCTTTAGTATACAACACAGACTCATTGCATTTGCTCTCTTCTAAAGTGAGTAATATCAACCGTTGATAAATAAGTCAATGATTGATGTTATATGCACATACATAATCAGAAGAATTGTGACATGTTCAAGTTTTAACTCTGTCAATTTTCATATAAATCTCTTAGCAAACTTTTTACAAATGAAAAGATTGCATACATTGCATAAAGTTGCACTGAATGGGGGTTCTGCTTTATCCTTGTTCTAAGTTTTTCACATATAGAAGGCATCAACAGTTTTCTCTCATTGTAGAGCTTTTGATGCAGCTAACCTTCTGCAAATTTATGTGCGTAGGGCTTCTATATATTTAGATTTATGTAACACAATTAAATCATTCAAGCATAGCTAATAACTATTGGTCATATGCATGGTCATATGCACTTTGTTTAGTTTTCATTGAAATTTAACAGTGTGGACACTGGACAGTCCAATATTTGCAGAAATAGTCCCTGAGAAATCCCGGACGGCTATATATGCTTTGGATCGATCTTTTGAATCTATATTGGCATCCTTCGCTCCACCTGTTGTTGGAGTTTTGGCTCAACATGTTTATGGTTATAAACCAATTCCAAAAGGATCATCGAACTCCATTGAGATTGAAACAGATAGGGAAAATGCTGCATCACTTGCCAAGGCACTTTATACTGCAATTGGTATTCCTATTGCAATTTGCTGCTTCATCTACTCATTCCTTTACTGCACATACCCGAGAGACAGAGAGCGAGCAAGAATGGTTGCATTAGAGGAATCAGAAATGCAGCAACTAGAGGTGGAAGATTGCACAAGAGAAGAATATTGTGAAATTCATGTTTTAGAATCAAATGAGTTGAAGGGTAAAGAAAGTAGTAGTAAGATTGATCATATAGATTATCCAAGTGAAGAGAACATAGACTCAGATGACAATGATGAGAAAGTTTTGCTGTCTCGATAGTTAACGCTTGCAGGAATGGTGAAGCTTCATTCATCAGCTTGTTCAATTGAAAAATCAAGTTATTTGATGAGTTCTATAAACTTGTATAGCTTTTTTGTTACTGGTCCTTATTGAGTTATTGTACATCAAAAAAAGAAGTTTCTTACTTGAAGACATGAAGTGTCGAGAAAAGCATGTTCTCGTTTAAATTTTGAGACAAATATGCTGTAATTTCAAAACATGATACATTCTCATTAAGATTTAAGAAGTTAAATCCCTAAAAGAAAAAAAAAATCAGATATAACCAATGTGATCATTTTTTGACCCCTTCTGCTAGAAATGATAAAAAAATAAATGAACATAGAAAAATAATAATAAGATGACTGCAGTTTGTTGGTTGTAAGGGATCAACTTGTTATTTTTCAAATTCACCAACTTGTTGTATTTTATAGTTATAGTTATTATATTCACATATCACATACATTTGCACATGGGTTAGCAGGACTTTTGTATATAGAAAGGGGCATGCGCACATATTGAGGCAACAAAAGAAAATACCGTTGACCATCCAAAGCCATCTCCAGTATGCAGCAGTTGAATTCCCGGTTGTTGTCATCACCATTTCCACTGAACATACAGAGTGGTAATTGGAACTGTTATTTATTAATTTAAAGGAAGATGAAGGCAGAGACAGTGACACTGGTGCTGGTGAATCTGGCAGGTATTATGCAGAGAGCTGATGAGTCATTGTTGCCAGGAGTATACAAAGAGGTTGGTGCTGAACTCAACGCTAACCCAACTGCGTTAGGTTCTCTCACTCTTTACCGATCACTTGTTCAATCATTGTGTTACCCTCTCGCTGCTTACCTCGCCACGCGGCACAATCGTGCACATGTTATAGCTCTAGGTGCTTTTCTTTGGGCTGCTGCCACTTTCCTGGTCGCCATCTCCTCCACCTTCTTACAGGTTCTTTCCTCTCCTTTCACTGTCACCTTTTTTTTATTATTACTGTTTGGGTTGTTTCAGTAAATCTGTATTGTTTGAATGACCACATGCAATTTTGGTACAAAATCAACTAATAGTTACAAAACCAACATGGTGTGGAACAAGTGGTAGATGATTGAATCCTTAACTATTTAGTCCGGGTTCAATCTCTTACCAGTGCACATGCAAAGACATTTCTGGAGATGTCAACTCTTTAAATCCATCTGAGTTACGTCGAAGGAGTAGTGCCCGTTGTTGCGCACTGGGAGACCTTTGGTTTATAAAAAAAACTGAAACTCCTTTTGTTTTTCCTTTTTCACAATGGAAAGGAAAATAGTTAATGACGTCTCTTTTTTATATTTACTTGCTTGTTTGAAAAAACTAAAAAGATAATACAAGTAAATCTCTCGATCTCTTATCATTAATTATAAGGAAAACAAGTACAGATTGCTTAAAATAATAACATAGAGCCAAGTAAAAAAATGTATCTATACACACACACTAATATTATTACTATTCATTATTCATTTATTTGAGTTTACGAAGTTCTTATAATTCAGTTACTTAAGGATCTGATTTTTTTAGAACTTTCCATTGGCAATTTTTTTATCACATTATTCACATCATATTTATTACTTTCTTTGTTTTTCTCTCTATGCTGTTTATTTCTGTCCTCCAAGAAGTTCAAGACAATCATTATTTTTTGTTGAAGAATTAATTTTTGTTGAAGAATTAAGGAAAATCATATTTGATTTTATTTTATTTTATATTATTCTATTTATTTGTATTTTATGATTATGTCATTATTACTCAGTATTACTATTGTAATTTTATTTTCTATATAAACAGCTTAGAGCTGTAGTAATAAAATATGAAAGTATTTTGTCTTTTACTTTCTCCATGGTATCAAGAGCTATTGGTTAGGGTTTTGTAAAGCTTTTCACAACCCACTAGGGTTTGTTGCGTTCTAACCAACAACTGAATTATAGCACACAATACCTCATGGAAGGCATCCCTTACGGGTAGCGGCGACTATGGTTTGGGTGAAAAATCAGAAGTAGCCAACAACATCGGTTTAGGCACTGGCGGCGGCTCAGGCGACAACACTGGATTAGGCACTGGCGGCGGCCCAAGGGGCAGTGGTAGTTGGAATGGTTTATCTAACAACGGTTTTTCCAATTTTTTTGGCCATGAGGGAACTTCTAATGCCCTCAAAGTTGAAATCCAAAAACTTAATGGAAAAAATTATGTCGAATGGTCCCAAACCGCAAGATTGATCCTAGATGGTAAGGGAAAATACGGTTTCCTCACAAGAGAGGTGCAAATACCTGCCACAACTGATCCTAATTACAGGTTTTGGAAATCTGAGAACTCTGTTATTATTGCTTGACTGCTTAGTAATATGGAATCAACGATTAGAAAACCTTTTATGTTCTTGCCTACTGCGAAGGAAGTTTGGGAGGCTGTCAAAGAAACATATTCTGATATTCAGAATTCTTCTCAAATCTTTGATCTCAAATCACGATTGTGGCATGCCAAACAAGGAGATAGAGATGTCACTACCTATTATAATGAGTTGATGACACTATGGCAAGAATTGGATCTCTGCTATGATGATCATTGGAAGGGTTGTGAGGACAGTGTTTTGTTTCTTAAGAGACAGGAGAACGACCGAGTATTCATGTTTTTGGTTGGGCTTAATAAGCGACTTGATGAAGTCCGAGGCAGAATATTGGGAAAGATTCCATTGCCATCACTTCGGGAAGCGTTCTCAGAAGTTAGAAGAGAAGAGGCAAGACAAGGTGTTATGATGGGTAAGTCACCTTCTGTTGTTGAGGTTGAAAGCTCTGCCCTAGTCACTAAGAATGAAGACGGGAAGAGAGATGGCAAGAAACCATGGTGCGAACATTGCAAACGTTCATGGCACACACGTGATACATGTTGGAAGCTCCATGGAAAACCTCTAAATTGGAAGAAAAAAGGAGGAAATGAAGGTCATGCCCTCCAAGCTGGTACCTCTGATCAAGAGAAGCAGTCTCCTTCAAGCCCATCTCCTTTCAGCAAGGAACAATTAGATCAATTGTACAAACTCCTTGAGTCTCAAACTCCTTCTTGCTCTATAGCTCAGAGAGGTAATTTTCCAAATACTGCTCTACTTAGTGTCTCCCCCAGCCACACTTGGATTATCGATTCTGGTGCTATTGATCATATGACTGGGGACTCGAGTCTGTTTTCTTCTTATAGTCCTTGTGCAGGTAACCACAAAATTAAAATTGCAGATGGCTCTCTTTCAACCATTGCAGGGAAAGGTTTTGTTATTCTGTCACCTGTGTTAACCTTAAAAGATGTCTTACATGTTCCCAATTTATCATGTAATTTGTTATCCATTACTAAATTAACAAAGGATATAAATTGTCAAGCTAACTTCTTTCATTCTCATTGCACTTTTAAGGATTTGAGCACGAGGAAGATGATTGGCAATGCTAAGGAGAGTGGAGGACTCTATTATCTTAACAATGGACTCGACTTCAAAGACCAACCAAAAACAAGTACCTGCTTTGAATCTATTTTTGTTTCTTCTAATAATGATGATATTATGTTATGGCATTTACGGTTAGGACATCCTAGTTTTCCGTATTTGAAACATTTGTTTCCTAAATTATTTTCTAAGAAGGATCCGTCTTTATTTCATTGTGAAACTTGTGAATTTGCTAAACATCACCGTTCTTCTTTCTCTACACAACCATATAAAAAATCAAAACCGTTTGCAGTTATTCATAGTGATGTTTGGGGTCCTAATAGAATAAACACTTTTTCTAATAAAAGATGGTTTATAACCTTTATTGATGATCATACTAGAATTTGTTGGGTTTATCTATCGAAAGAAAAATCAGAAGTTGGACAAGTTGTCAAAAATTTCTTTAAAATGGTGCACACTCAATACCAAACAAATATTCAAGTCTTCAGAAGTGACAATGGTAAAGAATATTTTAATATATTTTTGTCTGATTTTTTTCTTGCCAATGGAGTTGTTCATCAAAGTTCTTGTGTTAATACACCCCAACAAAATGGAATTGCAGAGAGAAAGAATAGGCATCTTCTTGAGGTTGCTAGAGCTTTACTATTTGCAAATAAGGTTCCAAAATATTTGTGGGGTGAAGCTGTTTTAACTGCATCATATTTAATTAATCAAATGCCATCTAAAGTTTTAAATTTTCATACCCCTCTTGATGTTTTTCGAAATTATTTTCCTTTGACTAGTGTATCTGCTGATTTGCCACTAAAAGTTTTTGGTTGCACTGCTTTTGTTCATGAACATAAACAACTTGACAAACTCGAGCCAAGAGCAATAAAATGTGTGTTTACCGGTTACTCTCCAACTCAGAAGGGGTATCGGTGTTTTGAACCAAAATTAAAAAGAATTTTTGTAACCATGGATGTTACTTTTGTGGAAAATCAACCATTTTTTACTGACATTCATCTTCAGGGAGGAAATTATAAGGAAGATTCATCTTTTACTTATGAAAACATCATTACTTTAAGTGATATAGTGTCGCAAAATTCTGAGACTTATATTGATGCATCAAAAGAAAATGCTCAAGAATCCATATTGGAACTCAATCAACTTATGAATGAGGTTTCGATAGATTCGGGGGCGACAATTTTAAATCAAAATCACACCGATCAAATTCTTGATCTCAATAATAATGAAGGACCACCTGAAATGCCACAACATAATGACTCAGATAAAGAGACACAAAGCAGGTTTACTACCATTGACCCTACTTGGAAGGGAAATGTCTTTGAAAGAAGAAACCATAAACAGAGTAATGAAGGACCCATTCTCCGACCCTTCCAAGATTTCGAACCAATAGATAATCCAACACATCATCTTGATACAGGTAAGTCCTCTTCTGTTCTTAAGAGTCATGTCGAGTATCCTGATATAGACCTTCCTATTGCAATTAGAAAACCTGTTAGATCATGCACTAAATATCCTTTGTCTAATTATGTGTCATACTCAAAATTGTCTTCTTCATTTGCTGCATTTACCTCTAAATTGTCTGCTGTAGAAATTCCAAAAAATATACAGGAGGGTCTAAAAATTCCAAAGTGGAAGGAAGCTGTTCTTGAGGAGATGAGAGCTCTTGAGAAGAATCAAACTTGGAGAGTCATGACGTTACCTACAGGAAAGAATACCGTTGGCTGTAAATGGGTATTTACTGTGAAATATAATTCTGATAACACAATTGAAAGATACAAGGCACGCTTGGTTGCTAAAGGGTTTACTCAGACATATGGCATTGATTACTTAGAGACTTTTGCTCCTGTTGCCAAGTTAAACACTATTAGAGTTCTCTTATCCTTGGCAGTGAATTTAGATTGGTCTCTTAACCAACTTGATGTAAAAAATGTTTTCCTGAATGGTGATTTGGAAGAGGAAGTATACATGGATAGTCCACCTGGCTTTGAAGATAAGTTTGGTTCAAATGTATGCAAACTACAAAAATCCCTTTATGGTCTCAAGCAATCTCCAAGGGCTTGGTTTGAGAAATTCACTCGGTCTGTCAAAAAGCAAGGATATATGCAGGGACAATCAGACCATACGCTGTTCGTGAAGTTCTCTAATGTTGGTAAAATTGCAATTTTAATTGTATATGTAGATGATATTATTCTCACAGGAGATGACATTATTGAGATGGAAAGATTGAAGAAAAACTTGACAAAAGAATTTGAGATCAAAGATTTATGCGCACTCAAATATTTTCTTGGTATGGAAGTTGCTCGCTCAAAGAAGGGAATTGTTGTTTCTCAAAGGAAATACATCATAGATCTTTTGGAAGAAACTGGGATGAGTGAGTGTAGACCAGCAGATACTCCTATGGAATTAAATACTAAACTTTGGGAGAAAGGCAGTGTTCCTGTTGAGATTGGAAGATACCAGGGGTTGGTTGACAAACTTATTTATCTAGCCCACACTAGACCTGACATCGCTTTCTCTGTGAGTGTTGTAAGCCAATTCATGCATTCTCCCTATGAAGAACACTTGGAGGCAGTTTATCGAATCTTAAGGTACTTGAAATCCGATCCTGGAAAGGATTTGTACTTCAAGAAAACTAATGACAGAGAAGTCTCTATATTTACAGATGCTGATTGGGCAAGATCAGTTACTGATAGAAAATCCACTACTGGATATTGTGCCTATGTTTGGGGAAATTTAGTCACTTGGAGAAGTAAGAAACAAGGGGTTGTTACTCGAAGCAGTGCAGAAGCTGAATTTAGAGCAATGGCTCAAGGAATTTGTGAACTTTTGTGGATTCGTAAACTCTTGGATGAACTGAAAATGAAAGTTGACTCACCCTTAAAATTGTTCTGTGATAGCAAAGCAGCAATAAGTATAGCTCACAACCCCGTACAACATGATATAACCAAACACATTGAGATTGACCGCCATTTCATAAAAGAAAAAATTGATGCCGGAATTATATGTCTGCCATTTGTGACTTCCAACCAGCAAACTGCTGATATCTTGACAAAAAGTTTGGCAAGACCCAATTTTGAGCGACTTATAGCCAAGTTGGGCATGACAGATATCTATGCACCAACTTGAGAGGGGGTGTTGAAGAATTAAGGAAAATCAGATTTGATTTTATTTTATTTTATATTATTCTATTTATTTGTATTTTATGATTATGTCATTATTACTCAGTATTACTATTGTAATTTTATTTTCTATATAAACAGCTTAGGGCTGTAGTAATAAAATATGAAAGTATTTTGTCTTTTACTTTCTTCATTTTTCTTTCTCATTCGTGTTTTCTGAACTCCTACATCATCAGGTTGCAATCTCAAGAGGCTTAAATGGCATTGGACTCGCCATTGTTATTCCAGCAATTCAGTCCTTAGTTGCTGACTCCACCATTGATAGCAATCGTGGTGTGGCTTTTGGGTGGCTTCAACTAACAGGAAACCTTGGAAGCATTATTGGTGGTCTCTTCTCTGTACTACTAGCCTCAACATCAATCTTTGGCATATCTGGTTGGAGAATAGCTTTTCATCTGGTTGCACTGATTAGTGTTATAGTTGGTATATTAGTACGCATTTTCGCTAACGATCCACACTTTTCGAACAACAAAGCTGCCTATCAAACTCCAAACAAGCTCTTTTATTATGAAATGAAAGATCTATTAAAAGAAGCAAAAGCAGTTATAAAAATTCCATCATTTCAGATAATTGTGGCTCAGGGAGTATTTGGATCATTCCCATGGTCAGGTTTGTCATTTGCCACTCTTTGGTTAGAACTAATAGGCTTCTCCCATGGAACAACAGCAATTCTTTGGACCTTATTTATAGTTTCTGCTTCATTTGGGGCTCTGTTTGGAGGATGGTTTGGAGATTTTTTATCCCTAAGGTTACCAAACACTGGGAGAATAATGCTATCACAAATAAGTGCCGGTTCAGCTATTCCTTTATCAGCAATTCTACTTTTATCACTGCCTGATGATCCATCCACCGCCTTCATGCATGGTCTTGTTTTAGTCATCATGGGATTTGCTACAGCCTGGAATGCTCCAGCAACTAACAAGTATGTAAATTCAAACTAACAACTACTACCTCCTTCCTCCATCGCTTTTTATAATCCCGTTTGACACTTTTCACATATACAAGTAGGTAGCTTATTTAATGTGTATTTTGTGTATGAATTTTCCTAAATTATCATTTTGTATATCGTGTACAATTCTGAGTTTTCATCTTCCAAGAGACTTAGTATTATTAATTAAGGGTGCATTTGGAATAAAATAATAATATATTAAGGAATTTGAAATGAATGTTATATTTAGAGACAATTTTTTGGCTAATAAATTGGGACAAAGGTACTATTGAGTATTGATCATATGCTTGTCACTAATTAGTGTTTTTTTCTTTCAAAATGTAACTGTGTGGACAGTCCAATATTTGCAGAAATAGTTCCTGAGAAGTCGCGAACAGCTATATATGCTTTGGATCAATCTTTTGAGTCTATATTGCAGTCATTTGCTCCTCCTTTTGTTGGATTATTGGCACAGCATGTTTATGGTTATAGACCAGTTCCAAAAGGATCCTCTGATTCTGTTGAAATTGAAACTGATAGGGAAAATGCTGCATCACTCGCCAAGGCACTTTGTACTGCTTTTGTAATTCCTATGACACTCTGTGTTATCATCTACTCATTACTTTACTGCACGTACCCAAGAGACAGAGAGCGAGCGAGAATGGTTGCATTAGAGGAATCAGAAATGCAGCAACTAGATGTGGAAGATTGCACAAGAGAAGAATATTTTGAAATCCATGTTTTAGAATCAAATGGACTGAATGGCAAAGAAAGTAGCAAGATTGATCATGTAGATTATTCAAGGGAAGAGAACATAGACTTAGAGGACAATGATGAGAAAGTTTTGCTGTCATAGTTCACATTTGCAAGGAATTGTGGAGCCTCAGTGGACAATTCAAGCCTTTTGATGAGTTATATGATATCATGGGGAACTTACATAGCTTTTTTTTGTTCTGATACGTAATCACACAAACACAAGGAGGGGGATCTCTTATATGACTCTGAAAAACTATTTATACAATGTTCATCCCTTGATTTTAGACTGATTCTTAATGATTGAAAAGTATCCTGGCATAATGAATTCATGTTATGGCTTTTTAAATCCTTTTCTGCCCCAAAGGGGCACTTAGGCTACACCTTTGATGTATTATTAAACATTTTAATGATTATTTTATTTACAACATGATACATAGTAAACAAGTGATTTTCTTTTTCTATTATTACTTGTGTATGGTAATTACATCTAAAGCCAATCAAACTCAGTTTCAGTGAACATAGTCGTACCAGTCTAAATTATATATATAAACAATATATAATTAAAATTATATTCAAATAAAAAATTAACAATTTCTCCAATTAATATGAGGATTTTTTTTTTTAGTATTAAGAGTTAGTACATTAATCGATAACAACTTAAAAATATATTATAAACATTTTGAAACTTACGAAAATATAAGAATTGCTCTAATTTGGATGGTGAAATTTTCTACGAAGAATTAAAATTCATTTGATAAATTTTAACAAATGAATTACAATCAAACTATATAAAATTGAGTTACTTGAATACATTTATTAGTTTTTCCAAACGTATGTACAACTTAATTCTTAAAGAATAACATAAAAAAAAAAAAAATTAACTTAAAATTGTTAAAAAAATATTTTTATTGGCTCAGAACACTTAAATTCTAAATAATAGTCCTCTCAATATCAATTTCAGTTCAAGGGTTATACTGACATTTGGTATCATAACAATTAGGAAATGGATGGTGGTTACTTTTATGATCATATCCTATCATGTTTTAGATTAATGATGAGATAACTTGTGTCTTTGATGGGAATATTTCATTTTTCTCAAAATATTATGTAGACTTTGATGTGCTAGCTTCATTTATAACAACTAATTTCTAAATAATGCAAGTAATTTATAAGTAATAATATCTAACTAAATAAAGGAACTAATTTGTAAGTAGTCTTTCCATAGTCTATCTATCCTGCTGCATCAGCGGTGCATTTATTAGATCGCATCGTATTCCACTGCACCCCTATGTACCGTTATATAGGATTGGAAGATTTACTTGTTCATACGGCATGTATGAAAATGGCATACACAGTGAAGAAGTTTCGGTGCATGATACCCTCCTCTTCACATTGAATTGGATAAAAACAAGTGAATCAGCAATAGGAGTGGGTCCCAAAAGCAGAATAGGTACAAGGTCTCCGTAAGCCATGTGACAGCGTCTCCGTCTCCCTACTCCCTCCAATTCTCTTCCATGTAGCCCCCTCAAATTTATTTTTATTTTTTCAATATTAGTCTAACCCTTTAACTCTAATCAATTTACTAAGTAGATCTCATTATTTAATAACTCTATGTCTTTATATTTTATTAATAATTAATTCATTAATCTAAAGTGTGGATCTCACAAAAACAAGAGATCGAGGAGCTATAGAGATACTTTCATTGATTAAGTACTATTGAAATAATATGCTTACAATGACAAGTATCCATTTATGCCTCATGACTTAATTGACATGTATCCATCCATTTATACACCACATGCTCTTGCTACTTTGGCAGCACACACTTCCAATCAAAATTTGTTTCACCTCTCTTAAACAAACAAGTTAAAATTGCATTGTACAATTAAATACTTCACTACTCTATTACACTCCCCCTTCACTAGATCTTCAAGGAGCCACAACCCTGTAGCTCTTGAAGGAAGCCAGAGTACCCTTGGCTTACAACCATGGCTCATCTAATCTACTCGTGCTACAGAAAGGTATTCCTACTCTCTATTCTTCTATTGCTCTTTGTCTCTCTTTCCTCTTGTTCCTACTGGTCCGAACCTCAACTCAAGAGCAACACACAATTGTCTATTAGTACAAGAAGAATGCTAGAGGTAGAAAAAGAAGAACAACCTTTGAAGAAGAAAACCACCACACAATTCACCAAAAACCAAACCAAACTAATCAAGCCCAATAGTTTCTCTTCCAAAAACCAAACCAAACCTATCAAATCCAACACCGTTCCCATAAAAAACCAAACCAAAACTATTAAATCCAGTAACAATTCCACCAAAATCGTCAAATTCAATAACCTTAATTCCTCCAAAAACCAAACCAATGTTAGCTCCAATTCCATCACCAAGTTCAAGAAGCTGAACTCCACATCAAATTCATCAAAACAAACCTCATTTTCCACTTCAACCAAAAAACCATTTGATCTCATGAAACCAACAAACAAAACTACAAAAACCACCGCCACCACAAAAGACAAAAACAACAAGAAGCAAACAAAACCTCAAACTCACGAGACAAACAGTAAACCAAAGAAACAACAACAAGATGATGATGAGGACGACGACGATGATGATTTGGTTTCAGAATTCAAAGATCTACCGAACAAATTTCACCGCACACTCATCCCAGACCTAGAAAGAATCTCAACAACTTCCAAAGCTTACATAACAAAAGCCAACAACGAAATGACAAAAGGATTCAAACCCTACGTTGGCAAAAAATACGCACCCACCATAGCAACCATAGTTTCATCTTTTTTCGTATTAATCCCTCTTTTCTTAGTCTCTCTCCTTTGCAACAAAATCAAAACCTATTTCTCACTTCAAAAAATCTTAATCTTCATCCAAGTTTACCTCTCAATTTACTTCACAATTCTATGCATCTCAACATTAATCACTGGAATTGAACCCTTGAAGTTTCTATTCTCTACTTCGCAGTCCACCTATATCTGCTTTCAGGTTCTTCAAACTCTCGCTTATGTTTTCTATCTACTGTTACTCGTAATGTACCTTGTTCTTGTGTTTTCAACTGAATGTGGGCTGGGTTCCAAGTTTTTGGGCTTGGCCCAGATATTTGTTGGCTTTTGTGTTGGGCTTCATTATTATGTGACGGTGTTTCATAAAGTGGTGTTGCGGCAACCCCCTAAGAGTAGTTGGAAGGTTCACGGGATTTATGCTGCGTCTTTTTTTCTTGTTTGTTTCTTTGCGATGGCTGATAGAAGGAAAAAAGCTTACGTGGAAAATGATGGAGGAGAAGGCAAGAAGAATTAAACTAAAAATATATTTATTTATTTTTATTTGTTTCCGTTTCCATTTCCATTTGATTTAATTTTAAAAAATAAAGTTACCAAAAGCATCAAATTCAGGATAGCATGAGTACTTTTAATGCCTCCTCATTTTGCTCAAATTTTTGCATTTTTATTTTGAGTTGAGAATAGGAAGGATTCAATTAATTAATTAATTTTTTTTCTTCATTTTTTAATGTCTTCTGCATCGCCATAACTATCAAATACTAGCATGTGTTAAATCATCTCTTCTAATATATAATATTGGTTAAATTGATGGAGATATATTATCGCGTTATGAGTAATTAATAGAATAGTTATTATATACCTCTAACTTTTTCTAACTGATATCACCATGCAAAAAGATTCACTCCTCCATATAGAATGATTATGTCGGATTAATCAAACAAATTTTTACGTAAAAAGTATCAACACGTGAAATTTGAAATATTTTATACGAGGCTATTGTAGTAGTTTGCGTTACCCACCGACAATTTCTAACACAAGTGGTACTAGTATAGAAGTATTATGTGTACGCTCAGAAAACCAGTTTTTTTTTTCTTTCATAAAGATAAATTTAAAGCGAAGGAATAATAATGAAACGTAAATGTTAAATTTTTATGTACTCCTTTAATACACAACAAACTTTTTTCTTAAAAAAGTTCTCTTTTTGTCCTTGACCACATAGACTAGTCCCTTTCTCGAAAAGAAACCCTCCTCCAAGCTGGAGTCTTGCAATTAATTCAACAACTACGTACTTTTTTTTTTATATATAAAAGTACTTTTCTAAATAATGGTCTTATTTCTTAATGTTTTTTCACATGCAATATAATAATATACCAATAAAGTTACAGCTCTAATTCTCTAAGTAATCTATATTTTAAATTATTATTTAAGGTTTTATTCCACTTCATCAAAAAAAAAATTGTTTTATAAAAGCTCATGTGATGCTGACGTGAGGATCAAAATAATCAAATCAACCGTGACTGAGTTTTTAAAATTGATTCATATTCATACTCTTTTTAAGAAAAAAATTATATTTTCAAGTACAGTTCAAAATGGAGTAAACTTTTACCATCATTATTTTGGATTTAAAGGACAAATATGGAGTAAAAAAACATAAATGAAGGTATGAGACAAAAAATTCAAATTTGGTGTCGGCTTATTTTGGATTTTTTAAACAAAGTTAAGTCTAAATTCAAAAAAAAAAAACTACAAGGTACATGTTTTAATACTCATAAAGTATTTATATATAGAAAAAACTTAAACAACCGATTCTTAAAATTGATTCAAAGTTTAAGGATCACGTGCACAATTTTTCTTATTAATCTTAATTAGTATATATTTAGATTCATAGAATCACAATATCTCGTTATGATTTTGTCAAATTCATCCGTTGATTTAAACATACACTTAATAATAAAATTCAAGGCACAAAATAGAGTACATATAGTCACAATTGAAAAATACTCGAATATAAACAAGAGAATTATGTTTGACGGTCAAAGCAAATGTTAGTTAATTACTTTTACCATACATATTTAATGTTATTTTTTTAATTACTCTTCAAATTAATTTAGATTTTATTTTATAATAAACATCTTATTCTTATGAATAAGTTCCTTAAAAGGTAATTTAAAAATTACAATTTCTATTTTTAATTACTTTTAAAATGTAAATAAAATTAATTAAAAATGTGTGAAAATAGCTCCACTCTTATGATCAGCTACATAGGTTATAATAACTTAAAGATAAACATATATCAAATCTCCATGGACACACATCAACAGCAGCTCCATTTTATCATTGATGATCCAACAATAGGAATTCTTATCCACATTCCCCTATTAACGTGGATCTGCAGCAAGCACTAAAACTAGTACGGAAATGTGATATACCTTCAAAATTAAGAATTTGTGTGTGGCACCTTCTCCTTGAAAGGAAAAATTAGCATCCTCTTGCATTGTTTATTATGAATAAGAAAATGCTAGTTAATTACTTCTCATTGCTACTATTATATGTTGTGGATTGCTAGAGGTTTGGTCCATTGACCTTGTTGTATGTGGATTGAAGTACTCCTTGTATTCTCTGATCTATTTAATTTGTTTATTAAAAAAAAAAAAACAAATATAAGAATATATGTTTGAATTTGGATAGTGGGATGGCCAAACATTTATCTAGTAATTATACTTGTAAGAGATGTGTGGCAACTTGTGAAACTTCTCTTCAAATTTGGATGGGGTTGGAGGTTATTTCTTCAAATGTCTTCTTCAGCTCTCATGTGGGTTTTCATTGGTTTGTTTTCAATGTTTTGTATAACTTGTTGGGTCATTTGGAAGTCTAGAAAGAAATGACATTGTTTTATTTCATAAATTTTGACCTGTACGGAAGTGAGTCAACCTTATTCCCATGCAACATTATTTGGTTGTTCATAATTTGGGTTGTAAATATAGGCAACGTATTACATTTACTATAGAGAAGTTGAGTGGCTGCCCCTATGTATAATTTCATCAAAATGAACGTAGATTAGATTACTCTTTAAATAACCTAGGTTTGGTTTTGGTGATATTTTGCTTATAAACAAGGTTGAAAGAAGTATTTGTTAATGTTTTTGTGGCGCACTTTGTGTTTTTAGTAAAACTATTTATATTATAGCTAAAAATCTAAAAATATACAAGTATTATTTATATCTTAGTTAATTTGAATCAATACTATATCGGATTCAAAAATCACTTTTGATTTAAAAAATTAAAATGGCAGTCGACTTTAAATGTAAAATAAAATTTAATAGAAATATTAACAACATACTCTATAATACTTAATTTATAGCATTTTTTTTTATCAATTGGAGTTTAAATGAATTTCACTTAATTTTATTTATTTCGCCTAGATTTAGTTAATGAATAGTAATTTTTTGACTTTATTCATAAGAAAAAAATTATTTCACATACTAAAAAATTAGTTATAATTAGTAAAATGTCCTTTATTAAAATAGTTATAGTAAATTTGCATTGAAACTATACACTCGACTTAGAAAATAAAAGAATTAATAGAAGCTATTTTTAGAATAATAATATTAAATATATTTAAATTTGGTGACTTTTATTTTATACTTGAGGTTAAGAAATTACGATAATTTTTGTTTATAAACAAGGCCTAATAAAATATGTTGTTTGATTTTTTTTTAAATTATAAATCATAAATATATTTTATTATAGATTTAATTTATGTAAAGTGAATTATCCACCTTATAAAATAAAAGTGAATAGTACCACTTTATAGAATATTATGTGCAAATAGTATCACGACCAATCATAAGTATAATATATTTACTCCAACCTTTCACTTTTGTTCAATTTTAAATAGTGAAATTTCTCCTTAATTTATAATTTCTAATATATGATATATTGTGTTTCGGCGTGACCCCATTAAGGGGGCCAACCGGCCACATGCAAGTTGCGTATAAATATGAGACATGGGCCAATGCGAATCGAACCCACCCGTTCAATAACGGGACAAAAATAAAAAAGTGAACAACTCATATGGCCCACTGCATGTCATTTTTCAACACATTATTATTAAAAAATTAATATTTGAAATTTTATTGACATTACAAATTTATTATTATTATATTAATTTTGTCTAATTTATAAATTAAAGTTCTAAATTTTTCACTCAATTTGTATTTTTTTATTTATTTGAAAATATAGTAAATGTCACCATAAACTTACACAACAAGATCTTTTAAATTTGAAATTAGATGTCTAACTTAACAATATTTAAAATTTAAAGTTTGATTAAAATGTTATTTAATTATCTATTATAGTATTCTTTTAATTTTTTTTTAAAATCTCAAATATAGACTTAAACCTTTAAAACCATCAATCCAAATACCATATAAAAAAGGACGGTACAATAATTTTTTCTATAATTTAATATTTAATTAAATATTTTTTGTGACAAGTATTTAAAATAAACAAATTTTAAGTTCTATTTGTTACACATTAATTTTTTAAAATATAAAACTTAGAATGTACTTTTAGTGTTCTTATTTTTATAAATTTGTAATTTTAGTTTTCGTAGTTCTAAATTTTAAAATAGACTTTCAAGTTTTAAACTTATAACTTTTTATAAATAAATATTTTTAGCTTAATGTTGACAATATTTAGCATTAATCGATTAATTAAAATTTTAATTTTGTGTATTGTTTTTACCCTTTTTTACTATCTAATAGGCTGAATATGTGGTCCTTTAATTTAATTTTAGGTAACGTTTTAGTCTTTTATCTTTTTTTTTTCTCGATTTGGTCTTTTATTTTAATTTTAAGTGACAATTTAATCCTTTATGTTTTAAAATGTTAACAATATTATCCTTTTTTTTACAAAAATTCATAAAAAAATTTCAACCAAAATCCATAAAATTAATTATATTCTTTAATATAATACAAATTTTATCAAATTCGTAACTCAAATATTTAAATAAATTCATATTTTTATTCTTTATTAGATGAAATTTTAAAAATCAAATAAAAAATGAAAATATGAGTTTATTTGAATACTTGGGTTACGAATTTGATAAAATTTGTATTATATTAAAGAATGTCATTAATTTTATGGGTTTTGGTTGAAAATTTTGATGAATTTTTGTAAAAAAAAAGGATAATATTGTTAACATTTTAAAATATAAAGGATTAAATTGTCACTTAAAATTAAAATAAATGAGCAAATCGGAAAAAAAAAAAGATAAAGGACGTTACCTGAAATTAATTTTGTGTATTGTTTTTACCCTTTTTTACTATCTAATATTATGTATAATAAAAAAAAATTATAATAAGAGTAAAAAATCAATGAATTTTGATCACATATTAAATTATAAAAAAATTCATATAACGAATTTAATTGATCATATGAATTTTCAATCATAAGTATTCACTTATGATTGTCCAAATTATCCTCTCACTTTAATTTTTATTTTTTTATAACAAATGAAGTTTTGGTGATATTTTTAATTTCTATTTAAAGAAAGTATTTTCCTTAAAACAAAATCAATTATGCGGAAATTTTACCGGAGTAGTGAAGTGTCTTGTCGGGTAGTAAACCCCCCATACCCTGTCTCCACTTTCCGTTGTCTGCTCTTCTCCCCATTGATGCGCGCACACACACACTCTCTGGAATCTTAACCTAATCAAATTGACGATGATACGAGAAAAGAGTGAGAGAATCAGATAAAGAAAAAATATCACCAAATAATCCGAAATTGACAACAACAAAATCACCAACTTGGATCTGTCGCCTACATTCGTCCCCGATCTCCGCCCAAAATTGCTTCAGTGTTACTACTACACGCTAACTTCACTATTATCTCCATTCAATTTTCCTTCTACAAACACACTTCAACTTCTACTTCCTACCGTTGATCTCCCTCGTTACTTCACAGGTACTTTGTTCTTCTTTTTTTAGTAATTGTCAATTTTAACCCTAACAAGAAGACCGTTGAGCAATGAGGGAAATTCAGCACTCATTTTTTTGTCAATTGATGCATTGTTGAATCGGTTGTGGCCATTTGCGAAGTAGGTTTTACTTTTATTTGCTTATTGCAGAATTAATTATTCGAGACACCCAAAGACTTAAAAAAATTGTTTTTTTTTTTTTTCTAAATCTGTTTGATTTGAATTGACTAAACGTGAGAATTTTATGTATTGACTGGTTTATTTATTTATAGCTAGGAGCCTAGTATCTTGATTCTCTGTTACTTTGTTTAACTTCTTGTGTGAGAATATTCCTGAGATTTTCATTTTCTGTTTCAGCAACTGTTTCTTTACACTTACTGTTTTAGTTGGAAAAGTAAATATGCAAAATTAGATGTTTTCTATTAATTAAAATAATATAATAAAACATTTGATTATATGGGTGTTTGTCTTCTTCCAGTTTCAATGCTGATGCAGGATATGTCATTTTGCTTATATGAAAGTTTTTTGTCTTTTGCCTATTAATTTGTGATAAATAGTTGTCTATTGATGCAATTTTAACTATATGTCAAGGTTTTTCAGTAAGTTGGACTTATTTTTAGCATAAAAATTGATTATGAATTTGAAAACAATGCCATGCTATTTTAAACTTTTTTCTTCTTGATAATGTAAGTTATTGTGATTATTTTTTTTTTAGTATTTTTCGACGTAGTAAAAGCTATACAATGTTCTGCTGAATGCTAATCCATCATGTTACATATGTTCAGTTTTGAAGTGGTTTCATTGCTTGAGTGAGGTACCTGGTGTGAATTGACTTGTTGATCTGTGCGACTATTGTTCTAAATTACAAAGCATGGATAAAGTTTCATCAGATTGTCCATACCCAGGATGCTTCTTTTGTGTCATGAAGGAAGCAAATCCAAGCAAACGCAGAGCAAGCGTACTGAAGTTCTTTAGAGAACTTCCATGTCAAGATGATGATGGTCAGGTTCTCCCTATTAGTGGCCTTTGGAACACAGCAATGGCACATCCGAATGACCCTGAATTCATAGAGCTGGGAATATTTGAATGCATGTCTGCTCTCATATGGAAAGGACTGAAGAATCGGCGTTGGCTTTCTCATGACCAAAATATATATATTCCTTATTATGCAGCTCATATCATTGGTTCATACACAATGAATATGGAAGAATTTGCTGAAAGTGCCGTGCATGCTGGGGTCATTCCTCCTTTGGTTGAGCTTTTAAGAGGTAGATTGACTTGGGTTGAGCAGAGGGTAGCAGTTAGAGCTTTGGGACATTTAGCTACATATGCTAGCACTTTTCCCGCTGTAGCAAGCCATGGTGAAATTCTCGAGCTCTCTATCCAATTAGCAATGAGTTCCTTGGAAATAGTTTATTCGCACTTTTACCAATATGCTGATAGAAGGCTAAGTTATCACTGTGATCTGCTTACACGCGGCATGGGTGGTGTTGAAATGGAGTCCAGGAAGGCCGAGGAATGGGCTAGCCAGCTGCAATGTTGGTCCCTTCAGCTCATCAATTGCTTTGCTTTCAAACCAGAATTTCTTCCTACCATATGCAAACAAGAATTTCTAACCAAACTACCTGGCATGTGGGGTGGACTTGTTAATGAAAATTCACCGGCTGGTATTGGCTTATTAAGAACCATTTGTCATCAGAAGCTTGGTAGGGGACCTGTTGCCAGTTGCCCTGGAATTATTGAAGCATTGTGTAATATTGCTCGGTCTTCAGATGACTGGCAGTATATGGCTATTGATTGTCTGCTGTGGCTGCTTCAAGATCCGAATACATGTCACAAGGTAAAGCCTTTGCAACTTTGCATTACCTCAAGGTTCTGTTGCTTCACGTAGTCTTATCCGATGTGTTCATTTGCACGGATGAATACTAAGGAACTCTACTGGCTGTCTGGGGATGAGGCTTTGATTAGCATGTGAATGGAAGCTAATTCTTATGCCTTAATACCAACTTTAATTCATTTAGGAAATAAAAGTAGGAACTGTTGTCTCAATTTCTAGTTCTTCAATTAGGCACGAATCTTCATTTTGAGATATATCAGTAATACACACTGCTTGTGGCAACCTTCACTTTAAGACTATAATGGTGGTGTCCTAAAGACATAGCTGTATTTTTGTTTTATATTTAATTCAATCGAAGATCTTAAGACATAGCTGTATGGAAATGAATTTTCATGTTTGGGCTCATCTGTAGGCTGCTTAAACTTACTTAGCACTGCGGCAATTGTTAACTAAGTTTAGACTCATGCTTGGTCTACGATTTCATGTTTGGGCTCATGATTTTTTAATTCCTCCTTTTTTCCCTTATTGCTTTCTTTTTCCCTTATTGCTTTCATTTGTCCAAGCACCAATTGGTGTTGACTGTTGAGTTCACTTCAATTGGGTAGTATCTTGAATTTCTCTGTTTGATTTAATGCCTTGGCTTATATTATGTAGGTGATTGATAAAGTGGTGCCTTCATTAGTTGACCTTGCGGAGATTACAACTCTTGGTGATCATAAAAAGCTTGGTGATTCCATTGTCAATGTTCTTCAAGATTGCATCCAATCACAAGGATCAGGAAGAAACTCAATTAGTAGTCGCACTAAAGAACAGATAGAGGATCTATTAAGTTCGAAGCAGAGATTAAAATGGGAAAAGAATATGCCCAAGGAAGATCTACATATAAAGCAGGCTGCAGCATTGGTAGTCAAGCTTGAAGGAAATTCCCTGTTCTCATCTGGAAATATTTCTGGGGCTGCATCAAAATACTCAGAAGCATTGGCATTGTGTCCTATGAGATCCAAGAAGGAGAGAGTTGTTCTCTATAGTAATCGTGCTCAATGCTATCTTTTGCTGCAACAACCTTTGGCTGCCATAAGTGATGCTACCTGTGCACTATGTCTCCATAGACCTGTCAATCGTCATGCCAAAAGTCTCTGGAGGCGAGCACAGGCTTATGATATGCTTGGGTTAGCAAAAGAAAGTTTATTGGATGCTATTTTATTTATAAATGAGTGCTCCCAGTCAAATGATCCTGATCTCTCACTGAGGCAAAATAAAGTTCCAGATTATGCCGAGCGATTAGTTAAAAAGCAGATGCGCGCTGCTTGGTTATTTCGAGAGGCAGCTGTTAAGCATGGTGGTGTCCATAGTCAGGGTGATGGTGGTGAAATATATGGCCCTGAGACTGATGACTCTGAATGGGAGACAGCGAGTGAAAGTGATATGGGAAATGATGGAATAGGCGATGATGATGATGATGATGATGGTGACTGGAATAATGATGATGATGAGAGAAAAGATTAAGAAAAACCTTCAATAAAAAGGTATTTTCAATAAATAATTCCCTACAGAAATGCTTTTATCAATAATTTCCCTTATATGGTCCTACTCCTTGCTTGTGATTATACATATTACCTTGGTGGGTGGGGATTGGCTAACATCCCAATGGGTTTGCATCTTTTGAAATAGAAAGCAAAGACAATAAGATATTTAGTAAGTTATAAAGTGTCATCACCATATTATTTTCTCTACATCCAAAATTCTAGATCAGCATGAATCTTATCGTATGAAATCAACATCTCTCACTTTCTTCCTTTTTGAAGTGATGTATTTTTTTGTTGCGAACTTAAATAATTCTTACAACATGATGTATAGATATCCAAATTATAGTGAATAACACTGTCCCAACCATTGCACCAAAAAAAAACACTGTCCCAATCAAAAGGAACACCAAAAATATCGATCCTCAAAAGAGTTGCTGTCTTCATATATATGTTGTTCCTTACACATTTTAAGCTGGAATGTCTTCTGTTGTTTTGTGCCAAACGATAGCTCTACAATCCATGCTCCGTGCGGTTTGCTAATAGTCTTATAAAATCACTAAATATCATTAAGCTTATTGCCTTTTATGAGATCAGACAAGCTGATTTATACTTCTCTTCAAACCAAGTGAATTTGTTTGATATAAAAGGTTGTGCCCAAAATATCTCTTAACACATCAACAAAAAAGAAAAAAAAGGAACAGTATGCATATATTCATTAAGATGCATATTGCAGTAATTTTTTAATTTTTTTGTGAAAGTGGTGTAATGCCTTGGTTGAAACTTTGATTTCTTTTAGGTGTAAAGCATGGATACAATGTGCAACTTGCAGTAGAAGAACTTTTACTTGACATGGTAATCCTTGCTTGGTGCAAATATGTCAGTCATTTATTGTAAGTGGTGAGTTGAAAGTGACTATAGTTTTTGGTCGTCATGTTTTGAGGTTGAGATTTAATTTATATCCATATTCCATGTTTGTTCTCCCTAAATTTCTTGTCAAGTGTAAAAAAAAAAAATTGCAAATTTCAAGTTTGGAGAACTACATGACATTTGGAGTATGTGAAGTTTCATTTTTTGTTTTGTATTTTTGGCGGTGTGTGTATATAAACTTTTTTGTGCCTAAAATAACTTGAGTCCGTTATTTTGATTAGTTATTATTTGGAATCATGTCTTATCTATAGTTTTTTTATTTTCTTTTGTTATTTTCATTACTAGTTTTGCATATGTTGGAAGCTTTTGCTCACTTTATAAATTAATCAACCAACATGGATTAGGTATGTGAAAACGAATTGTACTGTTTAAAAGAAAGCCTATTTTTAATGGAAGTAAAGTAAATTGCGATCATGAGGAAGTTTTGGTACACTCTTTTTAGCTTTTATTACTTTCCCGTAAAGATTATTATATATATTAAATTGTTAGAATGAGCTAACTAAGGAACACGAAATAATTAATTGTTGGCTCCCTTACAAACAAAACTTTCGACAAATTGGAAAGAGAAATAAACTAGAATGTCTAAGCTACTCTTTTATTTTTTTTGACAGAATGTCTAAGCTACTCAGTTAGGTAGATACCCACCAATTATTATTGCTCCTATTTAACATTTCTCTTATTTTTTTTATTATTTTTATTTTCTCCCCCAACCAATTAATTATTGAAGGAGAAGAAAAATAAAATAAAATGATTCCAAAAAATTATTTTATTATCACTACAAGAAAATAGTTTTTTACCTTTAATTTTTTTACAATGAGTACGATACTGTCACAAATAATTAAACTTTCTACGGCCAAAACTGTTGGGAAAGAATAAATTAAATCTTGCTCATTTCCGACGGAAGTCAATAACAAGCTTTTCGAAACGCCAACGAGTTTTTTTTCTTAAAATTAAAATTTAACATTTTCTAGAGACAAGGCGATCAGAAATGCTTTATAGTCAATAGGGAAGTATTTGTACTATGTATTTATCTATCGGCTCATGGTGCTCTTTTTTTCTTAAATTATTTTATTGTTAGTAAAATTAATGAATTTTTTTACATATTAATATTTAATATTTATTTGAGTATTTGAGTTTATTTATTAGTGTAACTAAATATAATTTTAAAAAATACGACATAAATATTTGTTATTGGTATAAAAAATTATGTGACTAATAATTATTACTAATAAATATAACAAAAGATATAATAAAAGACACATATTTGATATTGTTTTATATTGTTTAAATAAAAATGAGAATAATAATAATATAATTATAATTTATTATTAAGACCATTCTGAAGACAAATATTTTTTATGAAAAAATTATTTTAAAAAATCATACACGCATCTCAAATTAAAAAATTGGACTTGTGTAAAACTCTCTTACTAATATTGTATTATATCATAAACAAGCATCACTTGACTAACAAACCAGTAACAAAACCCAAATCAACCACAGATATAAACGTCTATTTACAGAACCTTATTCGGTTGTAGTTGTGCTTACTTACTATTCAAAGCGTCTTTTGCTGTTCTATTGTGTGCAATTTCTTTCTTAGAGCCATAAATGCATCTTCCAACGAGTTTAACATATCTCCCTCATAAATACACATTTTTGGTTGCCCAAGGTATCCATCCCAAGGCAAAGACTAAACATTTAAGATACAAATATTTAATCTCTCTAAAAAATACTATTTCATTGTAAGTAATTGCATATCTGATACATAGAGATACCCCACAAATTAATTATATAGTTCATTAATATCATTCATGTGCGCTCCCCATTCCCAATTCGACATATCAAATCATTCACAATCATATATCACAACATTTCATATGTTGAATAAGACATGCACTAGAGTACACTTCTCGTTTATTTAAGAACTTGAAAATTGATCAATGGTACTTTTTCCAGAATCGATGTGATTTTCCTACTACATCAAATAAAAGTCATTTCACATGATGATGATATTTTGGCAAAATCAAAATATGGAGCAGTGCTCTCAAGGAGGGAAAAAAAATGATTGAAAATACGTTTTTTTTTATGAGGCAAAAATTGCTTCTGATTGGTTCATGGACTTACAAATTACAATTAGAGTAATTGTTTTAATTAAGAATAACTGTTGTGGATAAGTGTTATTATTACTATATATAAAATTAAATAAATATATATTTTTATGTTATTTTATATTTACAACAACTAAATTTATTAAACATCTATTAGTTTTTTTTTTGTTATAAACTACCGGCTAGTATTTTTGTAGGTTTATTTGTAAAATAAAATGATGTACTAGCTTACAAGACCAAAATGTATAACTCTGTTAAATAAAATCTAATTTTGTTTTGAATCACATTTTTTTTAATTAAAACATGTTTAAGTTGTCCTTAAATCTTAACTCAATTAATAAAATATCAATATTATTAGTAGGTTAAATATTATATTTTAAGTTCGAATTTAAAATCTCATAATTATATTTAAATTTCGATGATAATTATATTATTTCATCTATAAATAAAAAAAATGTTCAAACTATTTCATTACAAATAAGATGTTCATTATAGGTTAAAAGTTCAATAAAATTTTAGAACTAAATATACCTTACTAAATGGTGAACTATATCATTGACGTGTCTCCAAAATGGCAAAATCTATTACATAAATATATATCAAATATGCCAACCACACATTTATAGTCAAACTCAAAATCAACAATATCAAGCTACCCGATGAATAATCGATAAAAGTACACATTTTTCTCCCTCGTCAATCGAACAAGTAGTAGAACTTTTGAGCACATATGATGAAAGTTCTGTAATTGTTTATAGAAGGTGAATAACCATATGTCTGCTATGATACTAAATTTGAACTATTTATATATTGATGCAAGAGTTGAAGTACCTCTTGTACTCCAAGTGACTTGCCATAATGAAAGTAAACAATTATGTGTTGTGTTTTTAGAGACGACTTTTGATAGTTCCAACTTCCCAAATCACACATTGTTTAGCTCTATATGATTTATAGTTATTAATATATATAAAGTCGTGACTAGTGGTGACTCAACAATTTTAGAAGTTTAAAATGACTTTTAAAAATAAAAGTTTTTTATATATATAAAAAATAAACTCTTTTTAATAATAAATATAAAAATTATAGATCTTACCAAATTAAACAAAAAATTATCAGTTATATATATATATATATATTACAAATAAAATTTTATGTAAATATGATTTTTAAAAACACAATAAAATAATTTTTCACTGTCTTTCAAAATTTTCCGTAAAAATGTTGTCAATCAAAATTATTTTAATGTATATTATCAATTAAATTAAAACAAAACATAAAAATAATAGCATAGTTCATTGAACCAAAGGCAAAAGATTCACAGCCTTGTTTTTAATCAAAGGAGCTAACATTTATAGAGATATATAAATAAATTTATAACATAATTAATAATGTAATAAAATATCTAATTTGGAGGTCTTTTTTATGTTAATATTTTTTAAGGCCTAAAACTCTTACTTTAATAGCTTGACAATGGTACTCTAATACTTACAAAATTTAAGAGGGGAAAAATAAAAATATGTTTGATTCAAAAAGAAGATGAAATAGAAATTTTTAATGATTTTGTTTTTGATAGAAGGGAGTAGAAATTTTAAATGATTTTCTTAGTTATGATGATCTCTTCCCCATCAAATCTCCTAAAATGGATAGAGAATAAAAACTACTTAAAAGAGAAATTTTATCTTCTTAAAGTTTAATCACACACACATATAATTTAAAACATTATATATTTTTTCCATTTAACTTGAACCAAATACATCGTTAGCATATATGATAATTCTCATGTCTCTATAATATTACCTCCGGTCTCATTTATAAAAAAAAATTGTATAATTTTTGGTTTCATTTATAAAAAAAATTGAGACTTTTAAAATACATTTAGTGTTTAAATGATTTTTTTATCATCGTTTATTTTTTGTCTTTTAATATTATTGGGTGTATTTAATGTCATATACTTTACCATAAATGATATATTTATAAAAATATTAAAAAGCGATAGTAATAAATAAATTTGTTGGTATTGATATTTATTTTTTCATTCTCATAATTGGGATAAGTTTGAGTATTCCTTTTCAAAATATTTTTGAATTGATAAAATTTATTCAAAAATGATAATTTTAAATAATTTGACTAAATTATAATTTTGACTGCGTTGTTATAAAAAGAATTGAATTGACACTTCTAAAGTATATATAGGTGGCCAATGCTAATATGCAAAAAACAAAAAAGAAAACATAAATTATTCAATTCCAGAGTGTTTTTTTTCTTTGTTGAGAAACCCTTCCAGAATTTACTGTCTTTTTTTATTATTGACAAAATTGTTTGTGGCTTTCGTAGATTCGGAAGAGGAAATTATGAAATCAAAGAATCAAAAAATAGAAATAGAAAGATATTATTAATTGATTATAGTAGTTGGTTATCGTTAAAACGCGATTTCAAATCTGGTAATTAACATTACCCTCTCACCCACCCACCCGCGCACACCTTACACTCACATCATACATCACACACGATTACACGCACACCTCAACACAATGCAGAGACCTATCAGAAACTCCCAAACTTGTACCTCCGATATCCTAACATGGCCGGAAAATCAACCACCGCTCGCCGCCTCTACCCACCGCCCTCACCAGGTTACTACAATTTTACTCACTTTCTGTCGAAATTAAATTCTTTGGATTCTGTTTATAATCAGTTTCTTCGTTTGTTCGTTTTGTAAACACAGCCTTCAGATAAAATCGGTGAAGTTCTCCGTCGCGACAAGCTCACCGATGAAGAAGCACAAAGTCTATCCAAGAAGTAATGTATTTTTTCTTTTTTGTTTTTTTTTTTAATTCTTTTTTAAAAATGTTGAAATGTGAATTCAGATCTGCTAATGCTATTTTCTTTGTTTTTAATTAATTTTGATTTATTGTTGCTTTGGATTTTGATCCGATTGTGTTTCTTTCGCTTCTATAATTCTATGTGGCTTTGGTTAACTTTTTTTGTTGCTTTGGATTTTGATTCGATCTGTTTTGCATTTTTGGAACGTTTTTTTTTCTTTCCAATTAGGTTATTTATTTGAATTTTTTTCCCTATTTTTAATTTGAACGGTTGAGAAGAAGTCAATCATTGGTCTCCTGCATTTACTTGTTGAAATTTTTAGAGAATTGTGTTAATGATGAACTAGAACGATGTGGCATGAAATTCCTTGTAAGCTCGAAAGATATTGTAGTTTATCATTTTACCCTAACTATTTCTAGTGATTCTAGTCTGTTTTGTCGAGAAGAAGTCAATCATTGGTCTCCTGCATTCATCATTTGTTGAATGTTAGCAAATTGAACTTGATGAAGATGAACAATTGGCATGAAATTTGTTGTAAACTGGAAATGAGGTTGCAATTTGCCCTAGCTTTTACTGGTATTTTTAGAGTGCATGTATGCAGCATGAATATTGAACACTGAAAATTATTGGAAATAATAATTGAATTAAAACTATAGTATGATTTTTTTTTTACCAAAAAAAACTACATACATCGGTTATTTAATTTCAAAACATTAATGTTATCATGTTTTGTTGTAAAGCTTGTTTTCTTTTAGGTGTTAGCCACCCCAGCTTCACTAGATGATGGGATTTATTTCCCATTTAGACTTGGTCTTCCCAATTTTAGCTTATTTTAAGATTTCTTTATTATCCTTTTTTGGGTTTTGATGTTTGTCTCCCCATATTTCTGTTTCTTTTTTAATATACTTTTGTTTTTATAAAAAAAAAATTGTTGTAAAGCATATCCTTCCACGTGTGTTACTCAGGAAACCAAGCTCAGGGAATAGATTGAAAGAGTCAACTGCAAGTCGGATATTTTCGACCAATACTGAGAATACCACATCAGAAGCCAATTCTGCAAATTCTAAAGACAGAACGGGCATACGCGTATATCAGGTATACTAAATGATTGTCTTGTTTTGGAAGGAAATTCGAGATTTGACCATATGAATGTGAGTGTTTCTCAAATATCAACTACATTGTGAATTTGCGATGACAGTATTCTTGTTTTATTCCCTGCAATTGCATCTCAGAAAACAACGAATGGAATTAGTCAGATATCATTCAACACTGAAGAAAGCACTTCCCCTAAGAAGCCAACCTCTTTACCCGAGGCAGCAAAGCAGCGCGAACTTGGTGGAACATTGCAAAATGAACCAGGCACAAATAGTAAGAAACTGATGTCAAGTTCCAAGACCAAGGAGTTCGGTGGAAATGATATATTTGGCACTCCTCGTGAAATTGATCCTCGTTCAATGGCTGTTGCACGCACTTTGGATTCAAAAGTTTCTAGTGTAAGTGTCTTTGCAGCATTAGCATCTGTCATGACATCCTATCTATCTCTTCTTCTTACATATATGTAGTTGTTCTAATGGCGTTTGATTGTCCACAATGTCATCTTATATGGTTTCCTGAAGGGCGAAATTCAAATGCAGATGAATTTGCCTATAATTATGGCCAAATTATTTGGACCAAATTACCACTTATTCGGACCAAATTATTAAGATATTTTATTTTATATCATAATGTTCGTTCCCTCACCAAAACACGTTTGTTATCATGTGCTCTTTCATCTTTCTTATATTAATTACATTTTGACCACAGTTTCGTCTCTTTTTTTAGCCTGCTGGTGGCCGAAGTAATATCTTATTTGGTGAAGAAGCAGTTCAGAAGACCTCAAAGAAAATACATGACCAGAAGTTTGCAGAGCTGACGGGAAATGATATTTTCAAGGGAGATGTTACTCCAGGATCAGTGGAAAAGCCTCTGAGCATGGTGGCTAAACTTCGAGAAATGGCTGGCAGTAACATATTTGCTGATGGTAAGGCAGAAAACATAGACCGTATACTAGGTGCACGAAGAGAAATGGCTGGCAGTGACATATTTGCTGATGGTAAGGCCGAAAACAGAGATCGTATACTAGGTGCCCGCAGAGACCCTGGTGGAGGAAGCAACATATTTTCTGATGGAAAGGCAGAAAACAGAGACCGAATACTAGGTGCCCGCAGACCTCCCGGTGGAGGAAGCAGCATTGTCCTAGATTAAACTTGATTTTTCAAGTTCCTCCAGTTCACTGTATGGGTATTATGAATTCCTTTGAACTCCCATGTTTTGACCGGAAGGATCGGTTTGTTGGATTGTCGGTATTGTATAGTCAAGTTCTTATGCAGTGTAACTAGTTTGTGTTACCATAATGGTTGCAAATGGTTATTTATTTTGAGATACACAACCATATTGTTAATATTTTATTTCTTCTCATAAGAATTTACTATAAAATACTATAAATAATACAATTTCTAGTTCTATTCTAAAATAAATGGGAACACTCAAGTCCTTAAGAGAACAAGTGAATCCGCATCTAAAAAATGAATTTTTTGACTGATGGTGTTAACATTTTTATCCATCATGGCAGTTCACCGTTTCACTATATTTACTATGTGTCATGTCGCATAATTAAGGGATGATTAGGTGCCTGACAATACATTATAAGAAACATTTTAGTCCCTTTATTTGAATTACAAAAAGAGCACAAATCTAGTTAGAGTAAAACACATGAATCTCGATTTTCAACCTAAACATTCAATGAAATGAGCTTTCATTGAAAAACCAAAATAGTAAGTTCAATATAGGAGAGAAATTAAAAAAAATCCATAACAATTTCCATCGAAGTACTAACACCAATAGGAGAAACAACGCATAAGAAAAACAACCAACAACAAGAAGAACGAATTTGGAAGTATTGTAAAGAACATACGTTAATAGACTATTAATTGAGAGTTAGGGTTCATAAACAGAGAAGGAACTGGAGGGATTTGACACAGTCGCACAAACTGAGGGATTAATTTGTCAACTTGTCCCATTTTATTATTGGTTGCCATGTAATTACGTAAAGAACACATGCAAATTTATTCTACAAACACATTGGCACAAAGAAACATTTTTTTTATGGGTATTGAGCTAAGGACTCACAAGTGTCTTGGTATATTTTTGTGATGCACTAAAAATTGTATTTCATTTTGTGATGGACCAAATTGGGTCCCAGATTTTTGTCAGGGACTTCATTGGATCTTCACTCTGAGATTAATAATTAATAACTTAATAAAAAAATATTGTCGAGAAGTTAATTCCCATAGTTGCCTATCTGGTTTATGCTTTACCCTAACGGCTAATGGCTGGTGTTCTAATTCTAAGAACTATAGAATGGCTATAGGAAATATAAATAATTGATCCTTAGTAACAAGAGAAGCAAGACAATTATATATTTATTTATGGAGGCAAAGTTCTGTTTTGAATTTGAGACCATATTCAAAAAACATATTTTTTAAAGCCACCAGGATAACTCATACATCTCACAAGCATCATTACCAGTGAGTCACCGAATTCTGTAGACATTGTCCAGAGATCCACAGCAATCTCATGACTACTGGACAGAGTAAGAACTCATTCATCACGTCCCAACAGTGCAAGAAGAATTTTCTGATAGTCTCCAGAAGTGTCGTTGTCAATGGCACGGTCCAGAGGAACACTGTTTCTTCTTTGGTATTCATCCGCAATTCGCTGCAGATCAACCTCAGCTCTAGTTGTCACCACTCTAGTAAGGGCCCCTTCATCAGTTCCCATCTTGTTTATAGCCAGCCTTAAGAGCTCCTCAAAATATTTCTCAGGGTAGGTCAAGCCCTTAATTGCAGCCCTCAATAGTTTCAGATATTCATCTTCTGAATCAGTTTCCAAATCCTGCATCCAGAAGCTAATTGTCAGTTTTATTACAAGCACCTGATAAATCTTATAAAAATAATTACTTAATAACAAGCTCCACCTTGTCTTTTTTAAAACTGAAATCTTAAATGGCCAAAACATTCATACCTTGTCTATTTCATTACCAAACTCGTTGTTGTAGTGATTTAGTGTTGCATTTAACTGCGCTTTGCTCCTTGTTGTTACAATCCTGATCAGGTCCTCGTGATTGTAAGCCTTCTCTGCAATCTTCTCATGAAGCAATTTAGCCTCAGATTTTGCCAATGTCATGTTCACCTCATCCCCCTCATAACGGACTATGCCCACAAGAGCAACCAACAGCTTTTAAGAAGTATCAGAAAAAAGTTTCATCAGATAATAGTGGAAAACATTGGTAAATATTGTGATTGAAAAAGAAATAAAAGAGATGCATTATAATCTAAATATTGTGTAAGAAAATGCAACTCTTCTCTGTCATGAAATTAACTAGGCTAAGGCTTTACCTTGCGGATGTCGCCAGAAGTATGATAAGCAACATCTTCTTCGAGAGACTTTTTGAAACGGGCTTGGTACGCTTGCTTTGCCCTAAGGAGGTCGAGTGAAGATCTTGTGGAACCAATTTCCATTATGATTGAGTTGTTTGCAGTCAACATTTTAGTTGCTTGATTAGCTAAAACGGCATCACGCTCAGCAGGATCCAACGCCCACAACATCACAGCCCGCTGTTATATTCAAAACATCAAACATTATATAGGAAAATAACTTCATCTGTTTCTCTTAGTCAATGTGATTATCCATATGATTGAGTTATTAAGTACTGTGAAATTTAAAACTGGATAACTGATAGTGAAATCAAAATAGATATGAAATGGGAGTCAAAACATAAAGAAGGCAGATATCAAAAGGTTTAAACTAGCCTCAAAATCACTTGAAAGTTCTTTGTCTAAATCTTTAAGAAGATCTTCTCCATGTGTTTCAGCATAAGTTTCTCGAATCAACTTTCTCTGAGCTGCATTTCTATGAGCCAGGATTGATATTATCAAGCCTTCATTCGTTCCCCACCCTGCAAAAATACGCCACGGTGAGAATAAGATGGACACGCCACGGTGAGAATAAGATGGACACGGATAAAAAAGTATATTCCTTTGTTTTCTCATAGCAAAAAAGTACATTCATTGTAGCACCGACACTTGTGATTGATGGCGTGTTTCGGTGTGTGTCTCAATTAATTCATTTTCTCAAATTATTATCCCTATCGACGTGTCAATGTCCATGTTAGTATCCATGGTTCATAGTATATTCCCTTATTTGAGCATTGACTTATTATTCACAACTTCAATCTTTACAAAATGTTATGATTATGATAATGATATTTTGAAATCATAATTTGGACTACATTTAATATAAATCTAATAAAAAGCGCTGCAACAAATAATTAATTCATGATCTAATAAGAGATGAATGCTATGAGGTAACACGATCAGATCATGTACGCTGCAAAATAAAATGCAAATGAGATAGATGAACAGATCGATGATGAAATTAAAAGTCAATGAAATGAAGGAGTGAGGGTTGACCTTGAAAAGCATTTCGCAATTGTTCACTGTCTTCGGATGGAGAAGGAACGTGAGCTGGGATCTTCAATGTCGCCATTGCGTCTCTGTGTGTTTTCACGATCTCTTGTCTTCAAAACTGAAATCAATGTGCGGAAATTATGCGACCTTAATCATTTATAAAGGACACATGCTAATCATGGTCAAATATTACTTTCTTATTACGCGTGTTTCATCGAGTCATCGACTCCATATATTTTTAAGAGAATTAATTACTTTTATTTATTCAAAAATCTTACTTTAGTTATTCAATAACCCTCTCTCACAAATTATAACAAAAAATATTTATTTTTATTTTATTCAATTATGTATTATTTTGAAAATACTCTTATATTTTCTCTTCTCAATGTTATAAACCAAAAATATTTTAAATTTTTATTACTATTATAAATAAAAATTAATTATTTTTTAATTATTTAATACTATTATTTCTAATATATTATTTATTTATTTCAAAACTATTTAATGCATTTAATTGAACATTTTGAGTTATGTTTTATATAAAATCTAAAAAATTAATTAATTAAACTAAATTTTTTAATAATTTTAAAAGTTTTTTTTTGTTATAATAATAATCGGATGGAGTAAGATTTATTGAGTTTATGATTTTCAAAAATTGATTAAACCACTTCAAGTGAAAAAAAAAGGGAAAGTACCTAGTTGACATAATACTCACTTAGAGAATTACGGAGACAACTCCGAAAATGACTCTAAGATGTTTTTTTTTATATGACTTTTTCAGTATGATATTTACTCCATAGAGAAAACAAAAAAGACATATTTATTAAAAATATTATTTTTTAACCATTCAAGTTTTTATATTAAATATAATTGAGAAGGATAATTTAAAAAATATGGTTATTTCTTTTATCCTCTTAAAACTTGTGAATTTATATTTTTTCTTTATAATTTAGAACAAATGAAATAATTAAAAAAATTCAGATACAATAGATAAAAATATATTAATGTAAAAAGTAATTTATATTTCATTTATAATATAAGAAGACAAATAATGTGATACAAACAAACATTATAAATGAGATGGAGATAGAAAGGGTATTATTCTTACTATTTATGTGACTGCCAAATACAATTTGAAAACAGTCTTTTAAACTTTTTTAAAAATTAAAATTTATGTTTTTTAATGTAAAATTTTTATCTTTAATTTCTTAAAAATTGTTTCTACAAAACATAGATGTTAAATTTAATGCTATTTATATATGATATTTTTCATAATTGGAATTATTTTATATTTATATTTTTTACACGTAAAATTATTTTATGTGGGTGCAGTATAGTGGATATATTTTTGTATAACATTATAGATATTTTTAAAACGTAACTATGAGTATTACTCCTTCGGTCTCATAATGTAAATAAAAATTAATAACAAAAGTGGATGTATACATCTATTTTTTATTTATATTTATATTATAAGATGGATTGAGTATTGTCTTAAAAAAACTATGAGTATATTATTTTAATATAACATTTCTAACCATTATCTTTCTTCTTTGTTTGCAGCATGTACAAAAAATCAGTTTAAGAGTTTGATCCATGCTATTTATATTTTTCTTTCCCCCCACTTCTTTGATCCATGAAAGAGTTCCTTTTTCTTCTTTGTTAGTTTGATTGTGTTCATATAATTTTTTATTATTTACCTTTTATAATTAAGTTGAAATTCTGAATTATTATATAAGATAATCGAGATCATGGGAATGTGTAAAACCTCACTCTTATATTTCTCTTGAGTGTTTAAGTTAATTAGAATTAAACTTATTTTTTATTTATTTTTTCAAATAATTATTTCTTAAAATTTTAATATTTTTGGATATAATTATCAATTTAGTTTCCTTTAATATTAAGGTATTTATTATATATTTATTTCTTGAATTCTTTATAATTTTTGTATTATTGTTTTGTTGATTTTTTTTTTTGAATTATAAATTTTAAATCCCAAAAAAACACTATCAAGTGAGATAGAACAGGTGACCTTTAATTTACAATGGTAATTAAGATACACGTGGAAATCGAGAATCCAAATAATTGATTTTACTTCTTATTTTAGTTTTTACTTGATTAAATTAAAGGAATCTTTAATAAAAAAATATTAAAATCTATTATAATAATTTTATTTATTTTTTAAAATCTTTTACAATTACTTCTCAATTAAGCTTTTTCTGTATACTTATCAACTAAGTTAGAAAATAATATTTTATGGCATTTATCAATAATTAATTTTGTTTTTTAAATTTTTAAATCAAACACTTGTATAGTAAGTTTTACCCCACTTTACAATTTCATTAATAAATTACTTAAAATGATTATATTGATGTCGAAATAGAGAATACAAATAATTGACGTTGCTTTTTAATTTAGTTTCCACTTGATTAAAAAAATGAAATCTATAAAAATATCAAATTTTGATATAATTTTTTATGATTAAATAATCTTTAACAATTACTTCTCAATTAAGTTTTTTACGGTACTTATCAACTATGTTAGAAAATAATCCTTTGTAGTATTAATCAATAATTAATTTAGTATTGAAAATATTTAAATCAAGCACGCTAATAGTTAGTTTCACCTCACTTCTTTATTTGCAGCATGTATACATCTATTTTTCAAGGACGTTGCACATGATATGTTTGACTTAGCTTATTTCTTAAGTAACTTTAGTAATTTTTTATCTAAGCTACACCAAACAAGTAAAAAAGCTCAAGAATAAGATTGTTCTTCTTTGTCTAAAAAACTAATAAAATTGTCTTTCTTGTTCATAATATTTCAGCTCAACGAGAAGAGTTTAATTTTGGAAATAAAATGGACAGAGTGAAAATATCATATAGTCCTTAATAATACCATTTTTTATTTTATTTTGGTACATATCCTTAATATCACCATTAATATTTAATAATGACTAGTCCTTTCCCAATTTTATTTAAAATATTGCCCTTCTTTGCTTCTTTGATATTTAATATATTTAGATGAATAAATTAATTTAGGAAGATTGCGGAAAATAAGTCCTTATGTGAAGTTAATTTGTTTCTAACTTATGTGAGGCATTACTAAAGTTTACTTGGTACATTTAGTTGAGCTATTGCTTTTGCATGTTTTGCCACCTAGTGATCAATGGCTCGGGAAAGCGATTATGAAATCGTTAGCGGATAGAAGAAGTTTGGTGATTCAACAACCAGAAAGCGCTTCTACACCGGCGCACAACATATTGTTTATTATTATTTAAAAAAAATATATAGGGTGGAAATTGAATATTGATTGCATGAATTCTAATAATAGGAATAGAAATGGGTAAAAAGCAATCGTTGCGGAGCAAAGCAGTCCACCTTGTTTCGGATCTGACCACTGTTCTTCTCAACCCTATTTCTGACCACAATAATAACAAACCCTCTCTTCCTCCTTCCGTAAGTTTCGATAATTATTTCTCTTATTATCGCTTAACATTTTATTCATTTTTCTAATTATCGCTTTGTTTATATTATTATTAAGGAAGAAGAAGAAGAAGATGAGGTGAATGGTTTAAAGGAAAGCGAATCAGTGGTAAACGGACCTGATACGTCGTCGTTTACTGCATTCCTTTATTCATTTTTATCTTCCTCATCGAATTCTATAGATAACAATCCAAACGATGACGATGCGATTGTTGCTGGAAGCAATGACCTTATGAATGATAATTTGGTTGTTAGTAAGGGATTGTTTTCTAAAAGTAAACAATCACTTGGTAAAGTTATTTACTTAGCTGCTAGAATGGGTGGATTTCGAACACAAGATCGTGGTGGTAGGGAAAATTTTGAGAATGATGGACATGGTGTTGAGATGAAACGTATTCAGACGTTGAAAGAACTTTCTGGTGTGCCTTTGGTTGATCATCTTCCGGAAATTTCGGAACCTTCTATGTTGATTTCAAATAGTTTGAGGAATGCGGTTTATAATTCGCTTCCGACTCTTATTCATGGCAGGAAATGGTTAATGTTGTACAGGTATGGTTTCATTTTTGGATGAGGTAAAATTGATTATTTTAGAGTGGCAAAATTGATTTTAACATATTTAAATATGTTGGTTTTGCCTCCAGTATTGATTATAACTTGAAGATAGAATTTAGAGCTTTTGCCTCCAAAGTTGATTTTTAGCCTTAAATTAATCATTCAATTCACTTTTAGGAAAATGTATTCAAACATATATCACTTTACATTTAACTCAATCTTAAACAAAACTGGTTTTCGTTACTGCAAAACCAAACACACTTATTGGCAAACACAAGATTCTTTGCTATTATGTGTTGAAGTTCCAAAATCTTGTTGATTTGATCATATTCTTTTGTGGCATCTTTGCATGTAATGCAGCACCTGGAGACATGGGATATCACTTTCAACTCTTTACCGGCAAAGCATGCTTTGGCCGGGACCGAGTTTCCTGGTACAGTTTCATTGCCCTCCAGCACATATAAACTTGTGTTTTTTTATGATTTATTTATGTCTGTTCTGCTTGCTGATAGTTACACACGGTTTTTTGTTCTATCCTATTTTATTAGACAAATTGATAATCTCTTGGACTTTGTTCGAATGAGAAATTGAGTTGCACATTGGATTAGAGATAAGGTTTGCAACATGGTTAATTCTAATTTACTTTTAAATTTAATCGTTAATTTATAAGCCAACTGATATGAGGTGCATATTTCATACATGTTGATTCGAATTTACCAGAAGCTAAGAAACAACTATTAGATTTGGTGGTGGAAGCTCTTTCTTTTTCGTTTAATTTAAATTTGAAATTTACTGAATAGTTGGATACTGACATATGAGTTTTCTCTAGTTACCTAAATATAATTTGGTTGCATTTAGAATCGGGCTATAAATGAAAATAAAGTTCCACATATTACTGTTATGCTAATAGTATTTTAATGAGGTCTATTAATAATAGACCATGTTGGTTTACAGTGATTTAATCATTTCTCTTTCTGTCTTTCGTATTCATGATTTTGATGACTTTGTATGGATGAATGGCTGAGTTTATCATTGATCCTAACATTTTCATTACTTCTTTCCATTGATGGCATTTTGTATTTTGTATATCAGTTACAAAGGCATGGCATTGTAACTATTAGTATTACACAGAGTTTAAGTAGCCTGTGTGTTGTCCAATTTTAATCTGCAAAGATAAATGCATAATTGTGTTCTTTAATCAGTAATACTTCCAGACGATATTCTACACTCAGGCATTCAGGGATTGGTCCTTAATGTGTTGTTAGCTATTCTGTTCCAGGTTGTTAGAGACCGGAAAGGAGCAGTGTTCGGTAGCTTGGTTGAAGCACCCCTTCGACCATCCAATAAGAGAAAATACCAGGTCAGGTTGTTTGAACTATGATACTATTGGCTGCTTCACTTAGCTACAGAGTTAGTGTTAACTTTTATTTATCTTGTTGACATAAATTTTGTACAGGGAACAAACAGTACATTTGTTTTCACAAATATCTCTGGTCATCCGGTTGTATATCGCCCAACAGGTATCTATTTTTTATTTGAGTTTGAACATTCTATTCTTTATCTTTCTTTTATTTTCATAATTATATAGTGTTTTCTCTATATAATAATCATTGATGAACTTGTTCTATTTGTCAATAACTTGTCTAAGTTGAATGACTAAATTACTAAATGAATATTTTAATTTTTCTTTTACAAAAATATTTTGATGAGGAGAGAATTTATTTAAATTGATTTATTGTGATAGATAAACCATTATCAGTTTTAATGACATGGATTTCCCATGGGTTATGTGGTTCACATTATAGAAAAAAGCTATAAAATTTGTTTTATTTTAAAACAAACATGGTACTTTTGTAACTCAGAATCTGGCTATATGTTAGAATCCATCCCCATCCCCCCTTTTTTTTTTGTTTTAAAATATCAGAAGGCTGCCTACATGTGTGGGATAGTCATAAGATTATACAACATCTTTCCAAAGGATCGATGCCAATCTTGCCATTGAAGAAGGCTTGCTTTTACTTTTCTGTTGACTTCTGAGACCCCATAATTTGTATGCTACAATCTACATGTGACGGTTTTTTGGCAGCTACATTTAATTTTAACTCAAGGCTAATTCATATGTATTGTTGAAAAGGATGAATTTCCTGGTATCTTTAACAGTTTCCATCAGAGGAATTTTTGAAGAAAAAAACAATAAATCTGGTTTTCAATTTTCAAATAGTTGACCAAATCAAAAAAATCGACATGATATTCTCATCCTGTAGTTGCCCACAAAAAGTTAATGCAATATTTTATTTTGACACGCAGCAGAGTAATTTTGTGTGAGATTCAGCAGCATCAGTACTGTATGAGGCTTTACTTACGTTTTAAAACGCGATAAAGTTAAAATTACACACATGTTGCCCCCATCTTATATCTTAACTCTTGATCCACATGAGAGTAGAATGAAAATACCTGGGTCGGTTTGGAATTCCAATGCTGCATCATTTATCTTGATGAGCTATACTGAATAAAACATAATATTGCAGGAGTAAACCGTTACTTCACACTTTGCACCACCGACTTTCTAGCAATTGGTGGTGGAGGTCATTTTGCGCTTTATTTGGACGGTGATCTGTAAGAACTTTGTACTTATGCTCTCTTTTTTCACCCTATTTCATCAAGCAAATTATTGTCCCTCCCAGCCTGATTTTTTTGTACAATCTTTTGACATATCTACTCAAGATTGAATGGGTCAAGCTCAGTCTCGGAAACTTTCAACAATCCTTGCTTATCACATTCTCAAGAATTTCAAGTGAAGGAAGTAGAGGTGCACATAAATCTCCCTCACTCACACTCACCTGAATGAACCTCCCCAACCTTTTTTCACGTGTTTATCAATTTGTTGCAGCACATTTGTTTCCCTCCATATCTATGATTCATTTACTTCAAATTAAAAAAACTAATTAGCAAATCCTCTTTCCTCCTTGCAGTTGTGGGGCTTTGTATTTCCTTCAAAATATGAGGAAATAGTGAAATCGAGCAGAACAGAGACACCTGGGATCTGTCGCTGGTAAATACCTCTGAAAATGTATCAGATTATTACTCAAAGTCTTGCAGTTTGCATTTTACTGAATAATCAGGCTGAGTCTCAAGCCTGACAATTTTTGCTAGTATGGGATGCAAAGTTAATAGACACTATGAAGCATAAATTGTACGGATCTACCCATGTTATCACCATGTAACATGCTTGTAAATATTCGCAAGGCTGTATATACAGAGTTCATACCTGATAATTACAAAACGGCCTATTTTGTGTAGAATACAAATTGGAGCAAATTTATGTGTTGGCATACTTAAGCAGATAAAGGAAAGCGAAGGATAATTCTATGGCCCAAGTAGTTAATCTGAGGTTAGCAATCCTTCTAATCGAGCTTAGAACGGGAATGCTTTAGAAGTTGATATCTTTAGCAAATATATTTAGAAGAATCTTCTGGTAAGGTGGGGTATTTCTATATCTATTGCTTCCTCATAGGCTGCTCCATGAACACCCTGAGGCAAGACAAGAGCGGTTAGATTTTTTTTGGCCATGTTCATCTCATTCGAGGAGTTTGTGTATTTAGATTTTGGTTTGGAAGGGGTTCAAATTGGCCTACCATGTGTCTTCTAAACTAATATTCAAACATACTCTTAGCAATCTGTATGTCACACTAGGACCTCCTGGAACTGTTGAACCATTTATGTTCTGCTCAAGTGGCTAAACATAATTAGAGGCAGTTGAGTCAGGTTGTTAAAGTTTGTTAACAACTCACAGTTCTTTGTGCTCAAATAAAACCCTTTCAGAATGATCTCACCATTATGTTTTTGGTCCTTCAAGTATTTTTTCTTTTTTTGTAAAACACTTTTAAATTATTTTTATTTTAAAAATGAGAAAATTCTATAAGATTTGGCTCAACCGGTAAAATACCAATATTGTTAAGTTGAATATTATATGTCTGCCAATTTCTTTACCATTTCATCTAGACAAACAAAAAGAGAAATATTCAAATTGGCTATCATTTTCTGTTTTTAAGATAAGTAATTTTTAAAAAAAATTTATCCTTAAAATTAATAATTATACACTACATATAATTTATTATACCACCTCTTGTCCTAAATAAAAGTTTTACTTAAAAAACTATTCCTAAATATAAGTCACTTTATCAATTATTAGATAAATTAATTATTTTTTTAATAAAATTACCTTGATCATTCTTCATGAGTAGCAGAAAAAGAGGAGTCAATATTACATTTAATTCTAACAATCGTGTTGACATTGACATGTGCATAAAAGATGATAAATGTACTCCTGTCCTGTGTTTGCAATAACGAAATGATTCTCTCATCTTTGCTTTGTTGAAGAAGGTGAATAAATTGTGTTACTAAATGCATTTAAATGAGTTCATGATCTTCAAATAGAACCAGTTGACTTTGACCTAGATTTGTAGTGTGCTATAGATAAATTCCACAAGGATAGAGACAATGTTTCTAAACTTGTGCTATTCTTTTTAATTGTAGACGCTCATTTTTGAAAACTATTATGTTAAAGTCATTAAAAAACAAACCAATGAGGTTTACTTATGCCATGGTAAAAGGCTACCACATATTTAACTGTTATTCATATATTATTGACATCTCAACTTGTATTTAGGGAGTTATTATAAATGAAATATTATAAAAATCTTTTCGAAAGAAAAAAAAGTTGGTAACCGTTGAGGTTACGCTATTAAATTAAATGTTAACTATCAGAGTGACACACATGAGACAATTAAATTAAATGTTAACTATTGGAGTGACACATGAGACAATCTCACCAACAAACAATTTGAGGTTATGTGTTGAATTTTTTAGACTTAGTAACTTTAAGTGCCATTTTTTGGAAAAATTACATCAAATGCACTATTAATTTGGGGGAAATGTTTTTTTGGATACTATAATACTTTCACATAAATATAAGATAATTGGGTAGGTCCTATTCAACTAATAAATGCTTAAGTTGAACGTTAGAATTTAATATAAATTAATTATAATGATACTACCATATCTTTTAAAAATAAAGGTTAAATAGTATATGTGGTTCTTTAACTAATGTTTTAGTCAAATGATATGGTCATCTAGGTATAACTTTAAAATGATGTGGTTCTTTTAGTCATCTATCTTTTTTTTTTCTTTTCGATGTGGTCCTTTATTTTAATTTTAAGTGACAATTTGATCATGTTTTAAAATGTCAACAATGTTGTCCTTTTTTTTACAAAAATTCATCAATATTTTCAAACAAAACCCATAAAATTAATTATATTCTTCAATATAACACAAATTTCATCAAATTCGTAACTCAAATTTTTAAATCAACTCATATTTCCATCTTTAATAATATCAAATAAAAAATGAAAATATGAGTTGATTTAAAAATTTGAGTTACAAATTTGATGAAATTTTTATTATATCGAATAATATAATTAATTTTATGGGTTTTGTTTGAAAATTTGATAAATTTTTGTAAAAAAAAGGATAATATTGTTAACTTTTTAAAACATAAAATATCAAATAGTCATTTAAAATTAAAATAAATGACCAAATCAGGAAGAAAAAAAAGATAAATGACCAAAAAATTAAATTAAGGGACAACGAGTGTTATTTAGACAAAAATAAAATAAAATATATGAATATAAGATTAAATTCAACAAACTAAAGTAAAAGGAGAATCTACTTAAAGTGTGTGATAAATATTTGTTTCGTATTTTTTATATATCAGTGATAAATATTTGTTCTATTATTTTTTATATTTATCAATGACAAATATTTATTACTTGTTTTATTATTCATCAATTATAAGTATGTATCTCTCGTTTTATTTATCTATCAATGACAAATATTTATCACGTATATTTTTTAACATTTATTAATTAATAATAAATATTTGTTCTATATTTTTTATGTATAAATGATAAATATTTATGTCGTGATGTTTTATATTTATCACTAACAAATATTTATCGCGTCTTTTTTATGTATCAATTATTATTATGTATCTCGCATTTTTTTTATAGACAAAATGATTTTATAATTTCAAACTCCGCTAAAACTTTAATTTTAGGCGACAATTATGTAATTTTGTATTGAAATTACAAATTTATCTTTTATATCGTTGTCTTGTTAATGCATTTGCTAATGCTTATATTTTAGAGATCAATTATTTAAACCACAATTCTATTTAGTGTAGTTTTATTTTTGCAGTATGTTGCACTTATATCTTTTTTAGGTTTGTGGTTTTTTTAATTGCTATTTTAACATGTAGTTTTTGTTTTTTTAATTAATTAGATTAGTAAAGTAATTTTGCTAGTGTTAATTTAGCATTCAATGTTAATTTGCTTAGGCTACTGCCCTAAGAAACGATGTCGTTTAGATTGGGGCATGGCAAGTTGTAACCAGTAAACAGTCGTCGTTGTACGGCCGTAGAGTGGAGCATCATTCGATCGCCGAACCGGAGAATCGAGATCGGGAGAATTAGAACTGAAAATTCTTTGAATGGCTTCATCCAAGTCTAAAGCTTCCACTCAGGCCACTAATACAAGGATTTTCTTCTTTTCCATTCTCCTCGCTCTCCAATACGGCGCTCAACCTTTGATTTCCAAACGCTTCATCGGGTTTCTCTTCCCTTTAATTTTTTCACGTTCTCATATTCAACTTTCAACTTTTTTTACTGTTTTTTTCCTTCTGATTTCTTCTTCATCTACTGTACAACTGTAATTTACTCTGTAATTGAAAAGTTCACTATTGCCAACTATTTGTCATCGTTGTTTTGGTCGTCATTATTAGGTTTTGCATAGCAAATAATCACTGTTTGAATAATCGTTAGAAGTATTAATTATCTTCCTTGTGATTTAGTGTACTAGGAGGAGCATAAGATTAACATAATTAAGCTAAATATCGAAATATATTAAAGTTGGTTTGTGCTGTAATAACACTATGGAGGGTATGCAATTCCACCATCTATTTTTTATGAAAGCACAATGGAAAAATCAAAAAGAGCACTGATCAATCTATTTTTTATGTTGAAGTCTTTACTCTTAAAAAACAACAGAAGAAATCTAATTGATCAAGTATAAACAAAAGAATAAATCCTGTGGGGGAATTTTGAGGTTGATCAAATTAAGCAAAAGAATAAATCCTTTTATTATACAGTGTTTGATTAGAAGGGAAACGAGAGGAGAGGTTTTTATCTTCAATTTTATTCATGTATTTGGTAGACATGTGGAAGGCCTACTTTCGGGCACAGCATGGTTTTATACTGAATAAACTAGAGATCCTAGAAATTCATTTACCTGCATTGTTTTATACTGTGGCTGGTAGGGGTTTATGTAATTCAATTTGGATGGCAATTATTCGGCTGGGGAAGTGGAATTTTCGGTCAAGATGAGTTCAAGTGAGAAGTCAACCTCGTTTATTGTTTTAGTTTCTGATAATGTCAGAAACTACTGTATGATTTTTGTTGCTATTATTCTCATATTAGTTAGCACAAACTGAGCATAGCTGGCTGACATTCAAAAAATAAAAAATGGCATGATGCTGGCCGACATATCTGGTTATGTGTTCATCATGGATATCAATTTGACACTAGTATAGTAATCAACTAATCATTATAACGCATCTGTGCTCTCACTTTTAACTTAGGTCAAAAATACATTTGCCCATGTGATTGATGGATTTAATATCTTTAGTCATTCATTTCCTTGTGCATTGATCCTTGAATTAACATCTTAATTGTGAATGACCATGTGAAGCATGCCTTAATAACTTATTTTCCCTCTTCCAACAGCCGTGAAGTTATTGTGACTTCATCCGTTTTGGCATGTGAGGCTGCAAAGGTAACCTCAAACTGTACTAAATAGTTTTGGCATGTTTGTTAGAAAACATGTACTATTCATTGTTTGATATTATTATTTGGAATATTCATGTATATTTTTAATCTGCTTTTTAGGTTATATTTGCTGTGTATTTCATGGCAAAAGAAGGTAGTCTAGGGAGAACGTATAAAGAATGGACTTTGGTTGGTGCATTGACTGCATCAGGACTTCCTGCAGCTATATATGCACTGCAAAATAGTTTGTTGCAAATTTCTTACAAAAATCTTGATTCACTCACATTCTCAATGCTGAATCAGACAAAAATAATTTTCACTGCATTATTTACATATTTTATGTTGAGGTATGTTCCTGTAATAGCAAATGTTAATATTCTGCTCTTTCTGTCAAAGTCTATTTGTTCAAATATGTGTAATTGGAGATGTTAAACTTTATCTGTGTCAAGTAAACAGTTTCATTCATTAGCTGTTGTTTCATCATAAAAAAGTGAAGGTACTTTGTTCTTTAGAGCAGGAGTTGTCCTTGTTTTTTGTGATATTGGCCAGCTATGGGTATATGTTGTGTAGGTTGTTATCCTTGGGCTAGGGATTTTCTTGTACTCTGTGAGTTGAATTAGGTCATAGATGTGCAGTTTGGTATTTTCCAACACCTTCAACTGTGAATTGTTGGTTTTGCGTATTTCACTTGCTGTTTTTTGGCATTCTAGATGTTGATTTCTTCTTCACTTGTTTATGTGGATCTGTAGCACTTTCTTAGGATGATGTTAGGAACTTGGTATCTTATAATCCTGAAAATGCTCTTAATTACAAATATTATTGAAGATCTTTCAATGTCTGCAACCTGCCTAGCCTCAAGATCCCTATTTCCTCTCATATGACAAGATATCCTCCTTCTAATCCCTTCCTCTTATTTGCATACATTACTGCCTAATCCTTTATCTAGCCCAATCTAACTATTTCCAACCAGGTAGTGAACTGCATAACAACATATTGGATGGTGTTACCTAACAGGTGATTCTTGGGAGACTCTTCTAAGAAGTTTCTCTGTTCTTCTCTTGATGGGTTTCTGCATTTCTTCTTTGTGTTTTGTTTTTGCGCTGATTCGTTCAGCATTGCTTCTCTTCTCTTTGTTGCAATTTGGATGGTTCAACATCTTCTGCTGTGCTCAGTTTCTTTTCTCTTCTTGATGACGGCTTCCTATTAAAGTAGGATGTGTTTTTTTCCTCTACTTGTAACAAGTTAAAGCTTAGTGTTATAAGGCTATTAACTCGAGCGGGGAAGTTAAGAAATTAGGGTTAAGGTTATTGGTCTTATTCTTGGAAGGTTTGGGCTTATACTAGCAGTGCTAGTACTTTACCTCATTATTAGATTAAATTGCTGTATTACACTAGGGGTTAATAACTTATTACATCTATCAATCATATTCAGACTATTGTATATTTTTCTCTCTTTTCCCTATTCTCTAGCACTAAACCTTAATTCTATTACTGTACACTACAAGGCATCTGATCATAGTTGATACAGGCAAAAACAATCAATTCAACAAATTGGAGCCTTGTTCTTGTTAATAGCTGCAGCAGTTTTACTAAGTGTTGGTGAAGGCTCTAACAAAGGTTCTACTAGTGGTAATGCTGATCAAATTTTATTCTATGGAATTATACCTGTATTAATTGCTTCGCTGCTCTCTGGACTAGCTTCTTCCCTGTGCCAATGGGCTTCTCAGGTTAAAAAGAACTTTCAATTTTATGTTCAAACTTAATTTTTCTGAATTGATTAATATTTATATTAGTCCAATTGATTTCTTCTATTACAGGTTAAGAAACACTCATCATACCTAATGACTGTAGAAATGTCCATTGTTGGAATTTTATGTTTGCTTGCCAGTACCTTGAAATCTCCAGATGGGGAAGCCATGAGACAACATGGATTTTTTCATGCTTGGACTCCTCTAACTTGGGTAATGTTCATACTTATATTTTTCTTTTTGATATAATTCTTTGGATCCCCTTAGATTGTTGTTGTGCTTATGTACGTAAGAAGCCAATACAACCATCACATCGGTCTAGAAAATGAAAATTTCTACTTATAATATGTACCCTCTTTGCCAAATATGCATGTACATGTAAAGTTGGACCGATATGTTTTGAGGATCCAATCGATATCAATTTTTTTTTGGGGGGGGGTAGCAGTTTCTATTGATTATACCCTAACTGCATATAGATTTTTGCTAACAAAACCAAAATGCCTTACATCTGTAGTTCAAGAAATTTTAGTTTTTGTATTCAGTTCAATGCACTTCATTAAATTAAAATCACATACATTTGTGATTCTAGTAGATGGAAAGTGTTATCAACTTATTAATTGTATTAATGAGTAAAAAGACACGTTCGAAATCCATAATATGGACTTTTTAGTGCTTGTCCAGGGCATTTTTATCCATGTGTAGTGATTGGGCCTTTAATAGATATTGATGTACATCAACTAAAAAAGTTGCATATTGTTTTGAATTCATTTCAGATCCCAGTAATTTCCAATGCCCTTGGTGGAATCCTTGTTGGTTTAGTTACAAGCTATGCTGGCGGTGTTAGAAAGGTAAGTTTTACTTTGTAAACTAAAATTGTTTTGAGATGTACCGTCCGTAGATGATTGTTGAAAATGGTGATCTGAAGGTAGTTGGTCCTTCTTGTTAGTTTACTGCGTTTTCAGTTTTCACATTGTATACCAAGTGGTTGATTGGAGGAAACAAACTCTATGCATTTGATGATATCGTTTAGTTGTCTTAGGTTTTAGAGGCATAAATCTATATTCTAATATACATTATTGCTATTCATGGAGACAAATTATTATTTCACTCTATTGGTTGAGCAGTAGAGCCAGTAACTGCACAAACTTTTGATACGTAATTGAGTTACTGGTAATTTGCCACTGAAAGATATTAAATTTTTGAGGAACTTTGCAGTTACGAACATGATGGCAGTTCTATGACTTCCAAAATCATTTTATTGGGACTTTGGAGAAAAGCATCCTTCATATTTTCTGATTTGTATAAATTTACTTAGGTGACTTTCGTTCAATGTGGTTTTGCAGGGATTTGTCATTGTCTCAGCTTTACTCGTTACAGCATTGCTACAGTTCATTTTTGAAGGAAAACCACCTTCATTGTATTGTCTTTTGTCTCTTCCGCTAGTGGTCAGTAGCATTTCAATATACCAGAAATACCCCTACCAGGTTAAGAAAAAGGAATCATAAAACCAACCCGCCATAGTATGGGGAAGTTATTTGACTAGTTCCCCACTGAAGCTTCTTTGTTTTATATCCATAATATATAAGCATCTTCTAAATGATAGAAAGGAGGCATTCTTTTTAATGCCTGCTCGATCTCAATAGAATTAGGATCTTATTATATAGACTTTTTTCTTTTCTTTTCTTTTCTGGAACTTTTGAATGAGGCATTTATCTTGGTCTTCTATTCAATGTGTGGATAGAGGGACGAAAGTTACTGTATTTGAAATTTATGTTGAAGTAAATGTCAATAGACGGTTGTTGAAAATGAAATTTACGTAAAAAAATTTGTATGATTTTAATCCTTTTTCTGCACTGAACTTGAACATTATAGATTTGAGTATTCTTTTGTTCTTGAATAACAGAATATGGTCTTAGTGGAAAAGAAAGACAAACTCTATCACAGCGCAAGGGCTCACTAAAATTGATTGTAGAGTCTTAGTAATATGTTGAATAAATATAAAGTTTTTTGTTTTGGACAAAAAAATAAAAGGGTTTGAGTTCGAGGAAACCGTCAATTCACTTCAAATTGTAAACCGTTAAAATGCTCTCTCAAATTTACGCTAGATCCAAAAACTCCTCTATTTTGTCTGAAGTCAATCAATATGCTCCATCTGTCAATGAACTCAGTTGTCTGATGTCAATCAAAATTTTGATTGTTACCTTAAGTGGTATTTCTTCTCTATTTGTTTTTTTATACAAATTCATAAATTTTTAAATTTTAAAATTATAAATTCAAAAATTGCACTACCCAAATCACTTAATTCCATAAATTTCTCATCTCTAATATGTTATTATGGAAAATGGACGACAGTGATATTAATTCAGAAAAAGTAAAAATAAGTAACATAACAAGAATTTATGTTGGTCCACTGAAAGATTAAGATCGTGGAGGTGGCGTTGGTCCTCAGATAGGTAGTGGTTTGATTCTATGTCCATCAAACAAAATGCTCTTTAAATTTTCTAACAACTTAGATTATATTTGGGGTTAATTAAATGCATCAATAATAAATACAAATACTAAACTTCTAATGCATAAAAAAAGATGCTAAAAAAGGCATCAACAACAAAAACAAAGGTTACCATTTGATAATTGTAAGTATTTCTCAATATTCGTACCTTTCTCATTGATGTAACTCGCATGTGTGTTACCATTTTTTTGGCTTTCATCTTATTTTTTATGTTTTTATTCGGACTTTTTTATTCCACGGCATGTTTTTTTCTTAGTATATAATATTTTTGTCTTTCATTTTGTTTTTACTGCATTTTTATTTCCTACTTCTCTAAGTCGATATTGATGAGTGATTATGTAACAATGGGTAAATGGATAAGTAAACTTTTTTATGCATGTGTTGTCGTATAGTCTCAAAATAAGAATTACGGTGTACGGTAGTGTTTCATTTATATATTATTTATTTGTCTCAATTTATTTTTCATTTATAATATATTAAAATAATATTTTTTCAATGCGATATTTTTTTGTTTGAAAAAGGTAAAATTCAATTAAAACCACTTCTTCGAGTGTATAAGACAAATCAACAAAATCAACTCATAATGAAATAAGCTCTTAAATAACAAATGAAAAGAGTTAAAAGAAAAATAAAGGAATGTTTGAAACATTTTTACATTTTAGTTTTTAAAAATTATTTTATAAATTTGATTTTAAAAATTGTTTTAAAGAATAGAATTAAAGAAAAATTTTGTTTGAGAGATTTGTTTTAAAAATAGTTTTAGAGATAAGAAAAAGAGAAAATTTATTTGATAATCTAAATTTTTAAAATAGTTTTTGACTAGAGAATTTAAAAAATTGAAAATTAAAAAGTAAAACATCATTTATCTATTTTGTCTTTTTAGTTTTAAAAAGTATAATATTAAAAATAGTTTTACAAAACAGTTTTTAAAAATAAGTAATCCAAACAAGTTTTGTAGTTTTTAAATTTTAAAAAACTAAAATAGAGTTTTTGAAAGGAGAATCAAAGAAACCCTAAATCTCTCAACTTATTATAATGCCACAAAAATATTTTGAGAGTTCATAAATTATTACAAATATCAAAAGATACTTAAGTGGATTTGTCCACCATTAAACAATCTCATACATAAATATCTTATTCTTAGCTTTATTCAGAAATCACATGAGTGGATTTCTTAATGCTACTTTTATTTATTATTTATTAAAGTAGTAATGACGAGTACATGGTAGGCAGATAAAAATGAAGTAAAAAAATATTTGTCTTTTTTTTTTCTTCATGATTTTGCATTTAAAATCGGTAATGCAATTATTATTTTTTTAAAGAAGTGGGCTCATTTCAAATGAGAAGAAAGAAAAATGTTTAGTGTATAAAAAAAGTATATTGTACAATCTTTTAAATTATATTGAAATATAATAGATTAATTATTATTATTTTTTATCAAGTTAGTTTTTTATTTTTATTTTTTGTGGCAAGTTAATCAAATTTATAAATGTTACACCAATCACTCTATTTTCAAAATGGTTATTTGAAACTCAAAATTCTTCTAATTTTTTTAATAAAATCATTTAATTTTTAACGGGTTTAAATTGCAATAACAATAATAACAAGCTCTCTATTAACTTTTAGAAAAATAATTAAACTATAGAGAATTCAAGTAAGAGACATTTCAAAGTTCACGAAATAAAATGTAAAATTATATTAATCTAGGTTAATGAAATTACATGGATATTTATATATTATTTTATAACTGCTATGATGGATAACAAAACTTATATCAAAATTTTAAAAATTTACAACAAAAAATGATTGAAATAAAGTTATAATTAAAAACAGTTCAAAATTAAAACTTTTACGAATATCAAAAACTAATTTAGTACAAAAATCTGTTATTTTTACGTAACTTAAAAGATTACATAATATATTTTGTCTAAAATATATTTACTCTGATTATCGTGCATTTATTTTGATGGTGTAAAGAGTAAACCTATGTTTTTCCATTTGTTATTTATTTCAAGTGTATCAACTAGATTTTTGTCAACAAAAAAAGTGTATTTTATATATTAAAATGATAAAATTCATTTATTCCTTCATAAATTATATTTCATTTAATAATTTATTTTTTACAATATATATATATATATATATATATATTTATATAAATATGTATTTCAAATTTAAATTTTTAAAAATTAATAAAAATATTATCTATACTTATCATTTGCCATGTGCATCTCACGGATAAAGATACTAGTGCAAAATAAAAAATTAAAAAAAATAATTTTTGAAAATGATGTACATTATATTCTAATATAATTAAAAAATAATTAACATTATATTAAAAATTAAAAGAAACCATCTTTTTGAGGCATTTTTTTAAATGCAATAATTATTTTAGGATCAATTAAATAATAAAGTTAAAGAGTATTTTGGTAGAAGTATATATTTCAATTTAAATATTTTTTAATTTCTATGAAAAACTTTAAACTTCCAAAAATATGAAAAGGAGGAAATATTTAGTTTAACTTTACAAAATCATTTTTCTTAGTTAAAAAAAAAATATTATTAGACTCACACTCTTGCCTCCTCCCGTCTCTCAGACAGATTATAAGGCATATGGGTTTACCCGTTAATATAAAGAAAAAAATAAATAAATTTTAGGCGCGCTTAAATGTAAAAAAAAATCTAACATTAGTATATTATCAACAATTATTGTCAATATTATTAAATGGACTTTATAAATTAATAAATGCTAATATTATTATATGAATTTCATGTCCTGATCTCCCGAATTCACTGACTAATCCGCTTCACCTTGGTTTTTTAGGAGTTAAGCAAAATAGGTTAGCTTAAGGAGGAATTTAGTATCCAACTTCCACCACTATAAAAGTATATGAAAATACATTTTTGTCTTTTTTAACTATTTGAAAAAATTTTAAGATCCAGTTAAATTATTTCTTTTTATATTCAAAATTTTGGTTAAATTTGAATTTTTTGAAACGTAAATTTACAGCTTTAAAAAAAAAATCGAAAATTAGTTGAATGTGAAACTTTTGAAAATCTAAAAAAATTTCAAAAACTTTGGTTGAACACGGAATGCAAATTTGGTTGAATGTTTATTTGAACCAAATTTTTTAAACTTTGGTTATTTGAATTCTATTTTCAAAATATAATTTTTTTAAAAGTTTAAAAAAATTCGAAAAATTCGTTGAACACAAAATTTTCAAGAACTTTTAAAAAAAATTCAAAAATTATGTTGAATATGAAACTTTCAAAATGCAATTTTTATGGAATTTTAAAATAATTACGAAAATTTGGTTGAACACGAAACTTTCAAAATGCAATTTTTCAAGAATTAAAAAAAAAACTCAAAATTTATGTTGAATGTGAAACTTCGAAAATAGAATTTTTTTCAAAAGTTTATTTTTTTTTTGAAAATTTGGTTGAATATAAAACTTACGAAATGTAATTTTTCCATAATTTAAAAAAAAAATTAAAAACCTTTGAAATGTTAAAAATTTAAAAAAATTTGAGTTTATTAGGTAGTAAAAAAGAATAAAATTATATTTTTACATACTTTGAGATTGAAAGATAAACTTGAAGAAGTGAATAGTAGATTTTTTTATATTAAATAATACATATACAACTTCAGCTTTTAATATCTAAAATAACAGGTTAAAGGAAATGGTCCAATAAACTCAACTCATAATTATAAATATTTGTTGGAAAATGATTGTTTCCGAGAAATAGATAACATAACAACAACTACTCATTTATGTAGAAATTCTTGTATTTCTTATGTATATTATTTGTAAGAAATAGCAATGTTAATATTTTGTGCACCATAATTAAAAAACAACAAAAACAAAAGAGAAGGTATGCATATAGCCGTATAGCAGTTTAGGTCTGGCAGGTTTAAAAAGGGCGCGTATTGCAAACACAGAAACGGTGTAGTTTGTGTAACTTCAATTCCAAAAGAACAATGGCGAATATCTCAAACCTATCATTGATTCCTATAATGCCAACTATTTTCTCTGGTGAGATTAATGAAATCGCGTTTAAAACCGTCCCTTTAGCTTCCAAAACCGAAATCAAGCATGTCCTCGAATCCTTTTATAACTTGCAGGTCCAAAAGGTTCGAACATTGAACGTCAAAGGCAAAACGAACAATCGCGGTGGCAACTTAGTTACAAACCCCAATTACAAGAAAGCCTATGTCACTCTCAAAAAACCGATTTCCTTCGACGTTTTCCCCTTTCATACCACCGCCGTTGACGACGATAACGAGAATAGGTTAGGGACTCCTATTGTGCGAAATTAAATGTTCCTTTCAAAGTTCAATTTTCTCGTGTCATGTCAATGTTCACTTTTTTTCATTTTTTTTTTTAATTCAGGTTCGCATGAAAAACAATTGGATCGACTGCGCTTAGTTATCAACTTTGAAGGCTGTGTGCGATTTTGTTGTTTACCATAAACACAAAGAGTCTCGCAAAAATAATTTAATAGGGTTGTGTGGTTTTGTGGAAAGGAATGATTTGATTGTTTCAAATTAGCATTGGTTTTGCCTCTGTTTGTGTTTGTGTATTAGGTTGAAAATTTTATTGAATTTTTCATTAACTTGTTTTTTTTATTTTTGGTTTTTAACCTCTGGATCTCAGGACAATGAGATCCTAGTAATTCAGAGTTACACTAAGAGATAAATAAAATCTAATCAAAAATTGTTTCAACCAGAATTCAAATTCGGATTCTTCTGAACAATTCATCCTTAACTGGAGCTCATTGATTTTTTTTTTTAAGTAAAAATGTCTAAATATAAATCACTTCCCTTCTAACTTAGTTTTGACCAAATAAATTTTACAGTATCAAGTTTCTTTAGAACTATACTTGGCAATGGTAAACAGATCCTTAGATGTTAAGGTACAAATCCTTAGATGTAAAGTAAAGAACGGTTATGATTTATGATTCCAAAATTCAATATGAAATTACCGAGTGTTCAGCAAGTATTCTAAGTAATATCTGATTGGGAGTTCTTTAATCTAGCAGCGAGTTTTCTGTAATTTTCTTCTAACAAATGTTATTTCCTCTCAAGCTTCGTTTTTCTGCAATGCAAGAGTGTTTTTGTTTTCCTTTCATCTGCATCCTTTAATCTAGTGACTTGTTGAGAAAGTAAAACTGTTTTCGTCATAGATGTGTATTATTTGTATGGAAGCATTTGGAAGCCTCTATGTGTATAAGGAACTTATCTTTCCTTGAAGTCAACAACATCTTTAGATATAAAATTTAGACTATATGCTTCATATAAAAAATGGTTGTATAGATGTCTTTTGCAACATGATTTTTTATGTTGAAGAAATACTTTTAAGACATGGAGACCCTTCTTCTTGTGGTTGATCTACGTCGCGTGCTGTTTGGGGACATGGGAATATTTTGTCCATCTCTAGTTTCATTTCCGGCTGGTCTTACATGAAAACTCTTCTTAATCTTCCGCCAATTTAAACCCCAGCCTGATGGATTCTTTGACTTGTCGTTGTTGCTTAACTTTTTATACTCTTGTTGCAACTCAAAGTAGTCGCTCTGCAGTTCTACCATCTTTGACTTTACATTATCGAGTTCTGCTTTGAGTGTTTTAATGTCCATAGTTGCAGTTGTCTGGTTTGCATCCTGTTCAGAGTTTATTCCACTTTGTGCCGGTTCCTTCTCTTGCATTGCTTCCCTCATCTTTACTTGCTCTGCAAATAGAACCTGCGGTGTATACAATATACTTTGGTTCAGGGGACAACTTTTAAGCTGAATCGCAATTATGGTCATATTAGCTCTAAAAACACTATGTGATTTCAACGTTTGTTATGCTACCACATTATCATAGATGGTATATTGTATAGCAATTATGGTCATATTAGCTCTAAAAACACTGTGATTTCAACGTTTGTGATTTCAATGTATTATGCTACTATAATGTCAACTTGAATCTCTTCTTATGATCATGTCATATCTCAACATTTGTAGTCTCTAATGGGTTTTATTTTCGAAGTTAAAGGGTATGTGAAGATACAGTTATTAATATATCAAATAAAAAAAGTTGTCCCAAATTGGTTCTGATTTTTAATCGAGTTACTGTGCTTCGTCAAAGGCCTTTTAACAGATGCTGCTAGGTCTAATTGTGCTTTGTGATAATCTCATACTGTTTTTTTTTTTTTTGCATGGAATATGCAATTTTTAAAACTCTAGTTGGTGATCATTTCATAATTTATCATATATGAAGCTAAAATAACTGAAAACTAAGTTCCAGAGATCCAGGAAACTTTACCTGGACAACAGTTCTCAGAGGCAATCGATCATTCTGTGCAGCATGTATGCATGCATCAAGTGAAAGTTTTTCACAGTTCATTATTTTGCAGAGTCTTCTACGGTCATGGTCAGTCAGTGAAGGATGGATCTAGAGAAACATCAATATCAAATGTCAAAACTTTGTTTTGAAATCCATTTTACAACACTTTAAACCCAGAACACAAGAAAATAGGAATCAAAAGGCTGACCTTTAGGTAGGTGTCAATGGCTCTATACAGACCATCATGAAATGATCGAGTATGTTCCGGTAGCAATTCAGCTAAGACTTGGAACTTTGCAATTGAAAGATTTGGATCTGTTGCAACTTCAGCTATGTAACTGTCCAAGAGCCTACTAATATTGAATTTCCTGGATTTCTGTTGCATTTGCATTTGCTGTTGTTCATGCATCAAGAAGTATTCAACAATACGTTGCACTACATCTATGTCTTGCATAGTGCAGTCTTCGGGTGCATTAGGCATGCTACTGATGAAAAACAAAAGGATAGAACAAAGAAAAAATATAGAAATCAGTGTCTTTGGTCATTTTATAATTTTTTTGGTTTAATGAGTCGAAGAGTTGGATTTGACCTTCCATATTAATGCCCATTCAAATGTGAGGGAAAAAAAGAATTGTAACATACTCACTTGACCATTTTTCCTTGATCTCCAACTTGATACCTGGGAATTAAAAGATCATTCACCTCGGCATCTTCCAACACCATACCAACTTTCTTTTCAAGGTCTGAAATTAGAGCTGGTGATACAGAATACATGATTGCCATCTTTAACATCTGCAACAAGAACTTACATGGGACAGCTTCTTGTTGAGGAGGAATTATGCTTATTAGGCTTTCGATAATAGTTGTTTGCTCCTTGCTATGTCCAGTGCTCTCTTGTTTCTTCCTACTAAAAATACTGAAATGTAAATGACTTTTTCCATGCCCATATCCTCTTAGCCCTTCCAACTCCTCATACATTCCTGGTATCCATCTCTTGGCATATTGCATTATACATTTACCAATGATCTCTGGCTTGGTTCCCTTTGCTGTTATTGCTGAAATTATCCGCATAAAATGATCGATGCGGAGGGCAGCCACATCATTGAACCACCAGCTTTCTTGATTAGTTGATGCATCCTCACTTGTGTCCTCATGTTTAGAAGCCTTCCAAGCTATAGAATCGCAGCATCTTCTAACAATTTGGAGGTTTTCAGCCCATGGAGAGATATTTTCACAAGATTTCAGAACAGTAACAGTATCTTTCCATGAAGAAAGCACGACAAATGTGAGGAAAGCTTCGGTCTTGGAAATGAGATTGGCATCTTCTAGTTCTTCGGTCATCTCTAGGAATTCTGATGCACATCTTAGTGCAGCTACATTCTCTGAGTTGAAGTCTATAGGGAGTCCATAACAGAATTTTAGAATTGTTTCAAATGTTTCAGATCCACCTGGAAAGTTTTCAAGCTTGAGCAGATTGCCAGAATTTGAGATCCGAGGCTGAGCTTCCAACCGTCCAATGTAGCCGCATTTTGATATCAAGGGGTACTGTTACATAAAAAGTAGCCATTATACTAAAGGATTAAGTTACTCTGTGGGGAGTTTGGTTTCTTTTTTATCTTCACCATTAGTTGATACATTTTAATTACAATATGACCATGTTTTAAAGATTTTGCTAAGGAAAGGTAAAAACAATATTTTGTTTTTATCTTTACTAAGTTTTTTTACAGAATCTTGAAAACATTAAACTGAAACATTAAACTGAATTAAAACAGCGACCCTGTTTTCTGCTGTTTTGCTTGCTTTTAAGGATGATTCCCAATCCATGTCTGATTTTCTGTCTAATATCAGACATGGACACACAACACACACACACACTAGGAAGAAATAAATGGTTTATGTTCCCTATTGACAGAATTGTGCTCTTCACCAGTCAGTATCAATCATTGAGATGATAGATTACTAATACAGACAGAGTTATGATGATATCATTATCTTGTCCCTCATACACTGGTGATGATATTGTTTAGAAGAATTTTACTGAGCTACTAGCCAGAAGGTCAATGGTTTTCTGCATTTAGAAGGCCTTATATTAAGATGTTTATAGATACCTTGTGTACATTATAAGTAGTTTCCTGAACTTGAATTGAAAAGTCTGTTGGGATTCGAGGAGCAATGAACCTGCATACGAAAAAAATAGTAGTAATTATCCGCAAAACACGGCGACAAAGAAGATAAACAAGCGGTGGAGGAGAATAATATTTGCATATTTAAATTCATTTAGACTTCAACTGGCTGTTTAGCTGCATAAAATATAAAGGGCCTTATTTCTTGCAGTACCTTGAATGTTCGCCTTTGATGCTATCCACTATTGTGACATGTTTGTGTGGAATTACTATGCTTTTATCTGAAACTTGATCAGTTCTGTCAGACTGACTTTCAGGGTCTTGTGCTTGGGCTACTTGAAGTGATGATTTCATGATGATTCTTGAGCTAACTGCAGTAAGCTTAGGAAAGACATTCCATTTTGATGACTAAACTAAATGATATACGAAAGAAACCAGATGTTGTTTAAATTAATGCTGAGAACTGTTCTGTGGTCATTGTAGAATTGTAGTTAAGACGGTTGGTGAGTTGTTTCTTTCATTCTATGCTATCAACTTCAATAAAATTCTTTCATCATATGGAAAATTTAATTATGCAGATGCTTAAGTGAAGACAGGTATACACATGTTATGTGGTTTTCTCAGAGCTAAGTGGCTTTATTTTATTCGATTTTCTCTTAAATGTAATTAGACTTAGTTATGTGAAGTAGAATATGTTATGTGGTTTTGTCTGAGTTAAGTGGCTAGTAGTGCATATCATAACACGTGTGATTTACTGGCATTCCGATATGCTTTTGCTGAAATTCGTGGAATATAACTTTTTATTTAAAATTCAGCTGCATCGTTAGAACAAACTTTGCAATGTTTATAAAGCATAGTTGTTTAAAGCAACATTTTTCCAGGATACTTTTGCTCTCACCTTATATTTTACCCTACCCGTATTTACAATGAAACAGTGATTTTAGAAGTGTTAGTTTTTACTTAATAGAATTTCTCCTTTTTATTTTTTTAATCTTATATATATCATATATCATAGTAACATCAATCACTGATTGTTAAGAACGATCTGGGCCATGATTTGTCCCCCTTAAGCCATACAAAGTGCAAAACTATTGGCGAATTGTGGCTCACAGCACTATACGTCGTTGTTTACATTCAATTATTTGTATAATGTTTTTTGTTTTTTAATTCCAAAACTATAAAAATACAGTATCTATGAATAAGCCCCCCCCCCCCAATATGCACCCTTGTAAAAAGGTACAAGCATAGACCTTTCAATTTTACATGCAGTAACCATCGAATGTTTATTGACCAGAAATTTCAAATCACAGTTAGATTTTGTTGTTGTTGTTAAAATAAGAGGTAATCAATAAATAGTTTATTGCTCACTTTATGAATGAGAATGTAGGAGGTGATATTCTATACAATAGGTCACCAGAAAGACAATCATTATAAAAACGATGAATCAAGCTTTAGTGCCAAAATTGGAGCTTGAATAGCCATTAGAGTGGAACTTCGAGACTATACATGCTTGTGAGAAGAACCCAACTGATGGTGAAGAGTAAAATTGCACAAATTTTGGATATTGTAATCAGGGATGGATCCAGAAATTCACGGGGGCTTATTTATAATTTATTAAATTACATATATATTATTATTTATTATTTTCAAAATATAATTAATATATATTTTATACTTGTTCCAAATAACAATATAAAAGTGACGTAGTTCTTTTTTTCTTGTTGTAAGTACCTAGTTTGCTGTCATTTTTTCAGTAAAGCTGTCGTTTTTTTGAAAGTTACTTTTTTTTTTGACGTGATTCTTTAAAAGTTACTAAATAGCATCTTGTGATATTAATTTATTTTTGCATAACACAAGAGCTACAAAAAAGCAAGAATTAATTAGTACTCAGTTATAGTCGAGAATTCATTATTACGATACCGTAGTTTTACTGTTGGTTTGATTGGTCATGTTGCGAAGAAAGTTTGCTAAAGAAAAAAGTCAGCAGGGCTCCATCTGATTATATTTACCAAACACAAACACCCAAATATTTTTGAATAAAATATATTTTATTTCTTATAAATAAAGAATCGTTGTGGCATTTGAATGATACGAAAAATGGATTGCATATATCAAAAAATGGATTGCATATATCAAAAAACGGTGACTTGATGTAAATTGTCATTTGACCGAGGTCCATTAATGGACCCTTTTAAGTTGGGTCCATATTAGGTAGGGGTGTTCAAAAAAATCAAAATTTGAATTAAACTGTAAAACTGAATTGAATCAATTTTTGAACTGATTTTTTAAAATTAAAATCGAACTGAACCGGTTTTCAGTTCTAAAAAACCCAAACTGAACTGGTTTTCAGTTCAAAAAACTGAGCCGAATCGGTTTTTTGGTTAAAAAACTAGAACCGAATTTTTTTTACAAATAATTATGGGTAATTATGTAAAATTTGGCTTATAGGAACAAAATAAATAAATTAAAACCAGTTCGGTTCAGTTCAGTTTTTTGAACTGAAAACTGGTTCAGTTCGGCAAATGGTTCAGTTCAGTTTTCAAATTTTGTCCACCCCTAATATTAGGGACTCCTAATAATAAATAATATAGTGGTTACATTTTTCACTTTGCTATTAGTAATTAATAAGTTAATAAATACAAATAATTCGCGGTACTGTCTAAATTGTCCAACACATACTGTAAGTCTCCAAATAAAACAGTTCAGCCAAACTGTATCAGAGTTCTACTGCATTGTAGAAAACTATTCTAGAATTACACCATCAATATGACGATTAAAGTTACTCTTAATATAACGGTTAAAGTCACTCTCAATATGGCGGTTAAAGCCAGTCGCAATATGATATTACGATCACTCATAAATCAAAAGAACTACGGCACAAAATCGCTAAAAAATGACTATGGTATTAGGACAACTCAAAATCGAATGAACTATGACATAAAAACTGCTCAAAAAATACTGACATTGCCTACACCATGAGACCACTGTTCAGGTTTACCAGTAGACCTAATATATGAAGGATACAGTGATTACATTATCAAAGATTTCCTACCGTCTTTGAAGGATACAGTGATGCTGATTGGAACATTTTATCAGATGAATCCAAAACAACCATTGGGTATATTTTTAGCATAGCCGATGGTGATGTATCTTGGAAATTGAATAATAGAAGATATTGGTTCAGTCCACTATGGAGTCTGAAATGATAGCACTGGCTACTGCTAGTGAAGAAGCAAGCTAGTTGAGATGATTGCAAGTTGAGATCCCTTTGCGGGAAAAACTTATGTCAGCTGTGTTGATCCATTGCATGGTACCACGACTATTGCAAAGATTGAGAATCGTTATTACAATGGTTTGAGACGACAAATACATCATAAGCACAAAACTATTAGAGAGTTACTTTATGAAGGAGCTGTTACAGTGGATCATGTACACACTGATAAGAATTTAGCAGATCCTTTGATGAAAGGGTTAGCTAAAGAGAAATTCATAAATACATCCACAAGGACGGGACCAATGTCTATAGAGTCACTCATAATGGTAACTCGACCTAAAAGACCAGAGATCCCAAGAATCAGGTTCAATCGGTGATAACAAGTCGAGAAGTGATATGAGATGAACATGCTATTATATATTAGAGAAGCATGATTCCTGAAACGATGATGGATGAGATAATAGAAACTCTTAATGAGATCTATACTCCATATGGAGTGGAGTACCTAGCTACATGAGTACTCTTGATAAATTCACTTATGTGAATGTGGAAGTGGGACCGCCTCTTATGGAATTTTGAGGCAGAATTCCTACAATGTTCACTATACTGAGATTAATGTGCAGGGTCATTAACACACGAGCTTTTGAGAATACACCATATGAAAATGTTGTGTGTGGGTTTGATGTCAGAGGTAGAGTTCAAGACTAAGAGTTACTCTTGTTGATTTTGAATCTTACTTACTATGCAAAGGTTCAAGTCAGAAGACACCTATGCTTATGCACAATCTTATAGAAGCATTTGGCGCTACTTCAAAAACATTTTTTTAATTCAAGTGGGGGATTGTTAGAACATAGAGAGTATGTTAGTATGTGAATTTAAAAATTGTTGAAGTCTCATATTGAAAAAATCTCATATATTTAGTAGTTTTCAACTTTATAAATACTAAAGTCCCACATTTGATAGAAAACATATGCGAGTTTGCTTTCATCACTATATAATGAGTTTCAAACTCTTATGAAAAGTACACCAAAGTTGGATGCATTTTCCAACTTTCTCTTTTCTCCATTTTTTATTCTGCTCGATATATTTCTGAGTCGCTTCTCCCATTTCTTTATGTCCCTTCAATTTTTGAAAAGTTTCACACTTAGATTATATGATGTGCAAGCAGGTTTACAGTTAAATTATTTGTATTTCTATATGATATTTTCAACATAGTGAGACTGATCCAAAAAAATTCAATTTTCTGACCTAGTAATCTTGATTCCAAAGATACATTCGCTTCTTCGATGTCTTTCATACCAAAGTTGTTACACAACAATGATTTCACCATATTTACAACACAAATGTTCGAACCAAATATGAGTAAGTCGTCTACACAGAGACATATGATAGTGCAAATGCCATTTGCAGATTTGTAATAAATACACTTGTCACTTTCATTCACTTTAAACACATTCGATATAATCAAGTTATTAAACTTTTCGTGTCATTGCTTATGATCTTGTTTAAGACCATACAGAGATTTATCTAACTTACAAATCTTGTCTTATGAATAACTACCAGTGAAATGAATACCCTAATGGATGTTATTTTAGTGACCAGTGAAAAAGAGTCAAATAAATCTATATTTTCTTTTTGTCTAAAACCTTTTGCTACAAAGCGAGCCTTGTATTTATCAATAGTTCCATCGGATTTTAGTTTTTTTTCTTCAAAATCTATTTACAACCTATTGGTTTGCAACTAGGAGACAAGTCTACTAAGTTCCAGGTCCTATTAGACTCTAGAGAATTCATTTCATCGCTTATAATTTCTTGCCATGAATCTGCATCCAATGATGACAAAGCTTATTGTAGATTTGCAGGATCCTCTTCTAAAGTATAGACCATATAATCGGGTCCATAATCTTTAGCAACTCTGACTCTCTTACTTCTTCGAGTTTTTATTTCGCCTTGTTTGCTGCTTTCAATGTTTTTGTCGTAGGAACATGACCTGGTTAGTTGTCCCCACAATTTCTCGATTTGAAATGAAATTTATTTTCATAGAAGTCAACATCATTCGACTCTATGATCACTTTTGCATTTAGGTCATAAAATTTATACGCTTTGTTTTTTACTGTATACCCAATGAATACTTATTCATAGGCTCTAGTGGCGAGTTTAACTCGTTTAGGATCGAGGATTCTGACATTAGCCATACAACTCCAAGTTCTAAAATAAGACAAGTTCGATTGTCTTTTCTTCACTGTCTCATAAGGAGATGTTTTGTTTTTATATTTATGAACTCTATTCAAAACATAAAAAACAGTCGACATAATTTGCCCCAAAAGTGAGATGCATCACTAGAGTCAAGCATAAAAGCAACAACTACTTCAGTAAGAGTTATATTCTTTCTTGCATTTTTACCATTTATTTCAGGCGAATATGGTGCAGTTGTTTCATGTATAATTCAATGTAATTTATAAAACTCATTAAATGAACTAGAATCATATTTAGTTTCTCTATCATTACAAAACTTTTTAATCTTTCTACTAAATTAACTTTTATTTTTAGTTACAAATATCCTAAACATGCCAAGTGCTTCACTTTTATTTTTCAATAGATATACAAAAGTATAGTCAGAACAATTGTCACCAAAAGTGATAAAATAACGTTTTTCATTTATTGTTAACGTCTCATCAAATTAACATATATCGGAATGTAATAAATCTAAAGACTCAGATTCTCTAACTACAAATCTATGTGAACTCTATTATTTTAGTTTGACTACAAAAATCACATTTTTGAAAATCATTTAAAGATAACTTTGGAATTAAACTTAAGTTATTTAAGTTCGAAATCACATGTGTTAACATGACAGAGTCTAGCATGTCAAATATTAAAATCACACAACATGTAAGTAGAAGGAAACATTTTTATTAAATTTGTATATTTAATTTAAACATACTATGAGAGACGTACCATTTCCAACAAAAAATATCATATTTAGAATTGATGTACAAATGTGTCCCTATAGAGTAAGTAAATTTTGCCTTATTCACAAGAAAACCATAAACAATATTTTTTTTTTGGAGACAGGTTATCAAACTATTTAGAAAAATAAAAAAATTCTGGAGTAGTTTTTCAATAATAACAACAATTTGAAATTCTTCATCTAAAGTAATACCTTAATAGATGATCTCACAAGTTATCTTTTGAATTTCATTGGAGTGAGCCTCCACGAATCCGTCATCGGTCATCTGATACTCTGATACTTGAGGTAACAACTCACAGTATTGATGGAACTATAATAGTTATACAGTTCATCAACAAATCCATTAAGAATATAATTCTTATAGAGGTAATAATTATCCTCCCATAGATTAATTTTTCAGATTTATTATCCTTTTTTGTTTTCCTCAATGAAACAAATTATTAAAATAAGAGGCACCCAATCTAGTAATTTTTCTTCGATTAACATAACAGAAAAAAACGTTGTGGCTTTTAAATGATATGAAAAATTGAATTGCATATACTAAAAACGCGACTTGCTGTAAATTGTCATTTAATGAGGGCCATCAATTGTCCCTTTTTAAGTTGGGAACATGTTAGGGACTCCCAATAATAAATAATATACTGGTTACATTTTTCACTTTGTTATTAGTAATTAATAAGTTAATAAATATAAATAATTTAAAATAAGCAAATTCTAATTTATAACGAGCACTCACACAAAAAATTTGACACCACTTTATTGAAAACTGTTGTTTTTTGAGTTTTTAAAAACCATTTTAAAATAAATTTATGTCATCAAAGATATTACTAGGTTGAGTCGTAGACTAGGTCGCTCTCTTTAAAACGTTTCACGGCATTGCTCAAATTGTGTAAGATAGATAGCAACCACGAAGTCCCTATGATAAAATAGCCCAAACAAACTGTATCGTCTACTGCACCATAGAAAACTATTTTAGAATTACACCCTTAATATGACGGTTAAAGCTACTCTCTCAATATGACGGGGTTAAAGTCACTCTCAATATGGCGGTTAAAGCCATTTGCAATGTGGTACTATGACCATTCATAAATCAAAAGAACTACGATACACAAAACCACTAAAAAAAGATTGTGGTAAGTGACTACGGCATAAAAACTGCTAAAAAAAGATTGTGGTATTAGGACCACTCAAAATTGAAGGGACCATGATTGGGTCTATGGCATAAACCGCTCTAAAACTACAGTGACATTAGCACCACTCAAAAATCAAATGGACAGAAATAAATGGGATAAGTGGCTTAGAAATATATCAAGCAGAATAGAAAATAGAAAGTTATAAAATACATTCAACTTTGGTGTACTTTTTACAAAAACTTGAAACTCATTATACAGTGATGAAAACAAACTCACATATATTTTCTATCAAATATGAAACTTTAGTATTTATAAAGTTGAAAACTACTCAATATATGATATTTTTCAAATGTGAGACGTCAACAATTTTTAAACTCACACACTAATATACTCTCTGTGTTCCAACAAAAAATAATTTTTAACTAAAGTATTCTTTTAGAATAAAAGAGAGCTAAAGCCTAAACAAATAAATAAACTACGCAACAATCATTCTAGTAGCAGAGATTCTCATTAAATTAATATGGATCATTGTACAAACAAGAGGATAAGAGAATGCAACAATGAATAAGTGGTTATACAAGACAAGTTATTATTGTCTATAAAGTTTAATTCAAATGAAAAAATGTCAATATTATTAGATAAATATTTTATTTTAAGTTTCAATTTTTGAAATTATATATATATATATATATATATATATATATATATATATATGGAAATTTCAAGTAGTGCCTATCACTTTTTTTAATAAAAATAAATAAATAAAATTATGATGTAGAAATTTGGCGTGGCTCGGTTGTGTTAGGAAACTATATATCAAACTATTGAAAGAGATTTAGAGTTAAAAATGAATGTATTAAGTTTTAAGAAATGTTTATATATTTATTCAGAAAAGAAAGAAAAGCTTATTTGTATATAAACCGAAAAATAAAGAGGACATAGTAAAATAAGAGAAGAAACTTAATTTTGAGGAAAGGAGGGGGTGAAAGAAGAAGTAAGAGAAAGATGGGGGACGAAAGAGGTAATAAAAAAAGTTGGCATGATCTGGTACTCAACGTGGCTGGCGGTTTCCATTCTGATATATAAATAAGAGTCAGTCGAAAATGGCGTGTGTATTTGGTCATCGTCTCTCATTCTCTCTGTATATTCATTGTTGTTGAGAAGAGATTTTGAGAGATTCATTAATTAATTAATTCAGATCTGCGATAAGAGAAGAAAAGGATTTTGTTTGTCATAAATGGCGACGGTTTCCCCTCTCGCCAAATACAAGCTCGTTTTCTTAGGCGATCAATCGGTTGGTAAAACCAGCATCATCACCCGTTTCATGTACGACAAATTCGACACAACCTATCAGGTTTCTATCCTCCTTTACATTTCCTTCTTTATTCAATTTCATTTTGCTTAGGTAAATTGATATCAAACTTTAATATATTGATTTGCCGTTTTGATTTCTTATTTTTATCTTAGATAAAAACATTTAATATATGTGTATTTCATTTTCATCTAAATTACCCCTATGATTTTTGCTGTGATTAAAATGGAGACTGTGAATTAAACTAGTTTTTTGAAAATTCATTATCACTTTAACCATTCAGGAATCATGATCTATAATTTGAGTCAGTGAAACTCTTGAATGGGAAGAAGACTTTGTTCTATCATTCATTCATAAGCCATTTTCAGGGTCTTGAGTATTATGATCGATTTTAAAGAGGCTTGTTTATATACGAGATCTCCAACATCTTATGATAATACATCTAATTTATATTAGCCTTTCTTTGTTAATTTTCATTTCATTTCATTTCAACTTTAACATTTTTTCTCTCCATGTTGATAGGCTGCTTACAAAATTTTTTGTCATAATTTCAGGCTACTATCGGTATTGATTTTTTGTCAAAAACAATGTACCTTGAAGATAGAACTGTTCGTCTGCAGCTTTGGTAGGATAAGTTCCTCTTCAAATCATATATGTACAAGCTCGGTCTATTTATATATGTTTGTTTATTTTTCAGAAGTTGTTTAAGAGTACACATTACGGGTGTTGTAGCCATGTTGGTGTTTTTTTTGTTTCACCTTTTCTTTTTTCTATTACTGATCTTAGTATATTTTAACTTACAGGGATACTGCAGGCCAAGAAAGATTTAGAAGTCTTATTCCAAGCTACATAAGAGATTCTTCTGTTGCAGTTATTGTATATGACGTAGCTAGTAAGTCTTGTGCTTTTTTCATATCAATTTCGTTATCTAATTAACAGGATGTTTTTTATATTTACTATCTCTTGATGTAAATTACCAAGACTGACTGCGTTACTCAAATTTTGTAGTATATGAATGCATTCTTTAATATATAGGTGTTTGACTGACTGCTCTGGTATTTTCTAGAAAGTAGAAACTCACTATGTTGTTGTGACTCGTGAGAACATCTCTCTCTGTCCCTGGATGTGTGTGTATGCGTGCATGCACATGCCTGTTCTCTTACGCTTTCTTTTTATCTCAACTGTGTGTTTGCATTTGGAACTGGAAGTTCTTTACCCAGTTCAATGTTCATTTTTCAGAAAAATAACAACGTATTCAACATCAATTTATAGTTATTAACCTAGGAAAGCTGTTCTAATGCAGACAGGCAATCATTTCTGAACACTAACAAGTGGGTTGAGGAGGTACGTCAAGAACGTGGCAGTGATGTTATCATTGTATTGGTTGGAAACAAAACTGATCTTGTCGATAAAAGGTGAGTACTGAGTTACTAAGTTCGGTTTATATATTCGCTACTGGTTCGCTGACCGGATATGGTTTAATGTTTTCTGAATATGGTAATGGAGTTTTCATATGTTGTTTTAATGCATCTTGTTTAGTTGCTTAGATTTTTGGCATAAACATGGTTAATGATTGACCATGTTTTTTATAGTTTTGCTATGATAGAGTAGGTGTCTAGCAGTTGAGTACCCAATAGTCAGTCAATCAATTAGTTAATTAATTAATTAATTAATTTCATTAACAATGGGCGATTACAATCAACTTGGTATAATACATTGATTAAATAACACTCAAAATTGGAGGATCGCATCAGATTACTTACTATTGCTATTTATCACATATCAAAAGGCATAATTGCTGTGAAGTTTATATCTACAATTTTGGAGTTTCTTTTTCATGTTGAACCACAAAAGTCTGGTAGATTAAGTGTAATTTAGGATACTTAAATATGAATTCTTTTTAGGACGTGAAATATATATTAGAAGTTTCAAGCATTGTGATGTTACCGTCTAATTTTATTTTATTTTACATGGCCACTTTGATACATAACAGGCAAGTTTCTATAGAGGAAGGAGATGCCAAGTCCCGAGAATTTGGAATCATGTTTATAGAAACCAGTGCAAAAGCAGGCTTCAATATCAAGGTGACAATTAATGAATTTTCTTAGTCTCTATTATTTTTGGTTTATTAAAGCATACTCCTCCCCTATGATGTATGCGATCTATAATATCAATATGCAGAATGCTAATATGATTTATTTCCTGTATATTTTACATAGAAACTTCAAATTCATGATCAACTAGTGTTCACTTTTCAAGTATTTTCTTTCCCATGTTGGTTCTTGTGCCCTCATTATTATATGTCAATGCAAAATTGCAGCCTTTGTTTCGTAAGATTGCTTCTGCCTTGCCAGGGATGGAAACTCTTTCTTCCACAAAGCAGGAAGACATGGTTGACGTAAATTTAAAACCCACGGTGAATTCGTCCCAGACAGAGCAGCAGGGAGGAGGTTGTCCGTGTTAGAGAAGATTCTCCTATGGTTCGGTAGATATATATATGTTCACCCAGTATATTATTGGGAATGACTGTTTCAATGTAAAGTGAAACTGGAGGAAGCGTGCTTTCACAGCAATGATCCTTCAGTTAATTGGTGTGAGGGACAAATTGCGGCAATGATTTTGATGTATGACAAAAGAGATTGGTAGGTTTTTTTTCATTTGTTATACAATTAGTCCCTGGATGTGAGAATACAGGTAATAAACAAGCCCTCTAAGTTGTCTGTCTTAGGTGTATGTTATCCTTTGTTTTTGTCAAATATTTCATTCTTGAAGAAATGATTGTATAACACTCTAATCGGACCCCCTTTTGCTTTAGGACACTCATTGGTCCTATCAAAAGCAGAGTTGCATACTTTGTAGGGACGATTGTGGATATTGTGGTTGACTTGATAATATGACAAATCTGTACCGAACAAATCTATTTTTTTTGGGGTAAAAGACTTCATTAACAAACGCAATCGGAAGGAAAAACAGCAACTGATTTTGACTTACTTGGAACAGACCCCAACCAAGTCCTAGAACTAGAAAGTTTTGTTAAATTAGCTAACTAAATTATGAGGTATAGAATTTAAACTATGTTTAACAAAAACATTTATTCTCTGCAGCTTTTACATGAGCTCCTTACAGTCCTGTATGATATGATCAATGGCAATCACAATGATTTTGAGTTGAAACAATGGTAATGATTTTGAGTTGAAACAATGGTAACAATTTTTCAATTCAGGTATTTAGCAACTTGTAAGCCTCATCTTAACACTCGAATCTATAAAATGAGTTGTGTTAGAATTACTTATTTGTAATCAAAACTAACTCGATTTTTTCAATTTGGATATTATTAAATTTTACTTTTACCCTAATTAAAGAAAACATTAATCCAATTGTCAAACTCAAATCAACTCAACCATAATTAAAACATGTTGAATGATGATAGAACCTTGAGAGAATGCTTAAACATAACCTAGTAGCAATTTTATCCACCCACAATTTTTTTAAAAATGACACGTGATTTTTTAATATACTTTTGAACCGCATAATATGTTAAGAATTTTCATACGATAAAAAAACTATATTGTTTGTAGATATGTACATAAAAATAAAAATGATATTTTGAGGATGGGAAAGATGTTTCCTATTGCTCCTTGGAGGTGTCCCAAAACAACAAAAATTTCTCTACTTAGTATTTCCGCAAGTACAAATAAAAGTATTTTGGCGCGACGTGTGTTGTGAGAAGGCCCACCCAACGTCACAATCACAATTACATAGTGTAAACCACTAAGTTGGGCATGGACTCTAAAAAGACAAGACAAGTAGTAGTATAATTTTATGTTTGTTTATGTAGCGATAAAAATTAATTTTAGAAATTAGTTCAACAATAAATTTTGTTATAAAAATTAAGTTTGGATTCAGAAACGAATCATCATTTTAAATTATAACATTTACTTTGTGAATTGTATTTTTAGCTCTTATTTTTGGCCTACCTTGCACCTTAGATAGTTTTTATTAATATAATTATTTTGTTTATTCAAAAAGTTAGAATCAATGTTAGAGATAAATTCAATTCTACTTGATAATTTTTAAACAAATTAGAATTAATTTTACACCTTTATAATTAATTATGGCTCTAAAATTATGATAGATTAATAAATATATCTCTTAAATTATATGATAGATTGATAAATATATCTCTTAAATTATAAAATATCAACTAAATTAGTCCTCTTTAAATTTTTTATATTAGAAATTATGATATGGCACATAATTTGATTATTTTTTTCACATTAATTTAATATTAATGTCATTTTGTTAGAGACAAAATTGTCTATCTCATAAATAAATTTATCAATAATTGTAATTATGTTTAAGCTAATTATTGTCAAATTAGTCTATGAGTGATCTAAATTTCATAAACAAATTAATTCATGCAGTGATGACATTAATGTGAGATTATTGTAGTTGAGTCTATATTCAATTGACATACACCACTTATAGTCTTTGCTGATGACTACTTCATAATCTTTAACGATAAAAATTATCTATGAACTATTTTGATTTGACTGATACTTAACAATTTATATTTACTAAATTACAAAATGTAAATATTAGTTTAATTGACACTTACAATTTCAAGCAGCAATTTATTGGTTTACTTTAATAAAAGCCTAAAAACTATAAAAGTGTAAAATCCTTTTAATTTTTTTTAAAAAGGTTAAAAACTATTACCATGATTAATCTGAAGTGATTAAAAAAAACTTAATCAGTCACAAAAAGGTCCTACCGGGAGTCGAACCCAGGTCGCTGGATTCAAAGTCCAGAGTGCTAACCACTACACCATAGAACCAACCGATGGAAAGTAGTTTTGATCAATCAGTTATAATCAAATCATTATGACTATTATGTTATTATTTAAATAAAGAAGCAAAATAGGACCAACCTGTGTGAGTAGACCAAGCACTGCACAATGTAGCAATAGGTGCGAGCAACGGTGGAAGCTATGATATGCATCACCAATTAAATACCTCTCTCTCTCTTCAACATCCAAATCACTTTCCAATTCTTCCCCCTTTCAACATTCCTTCTTATGAATTAATTAATGCTAATTAAAAGGGCAACCAAAACGTAAAAAACTGAAAACCAGATCAATTTTCACAACCAACTCTTCACACCTCGTACCAACCAACATTAATACACTATCCCAAGTAAACAGACGACAAAAACAATGTCCCACTTTATCAAACAAAAAAACGAACCGTCTGATTCCTTCTTCCCAGGTGGTCTTTTCCTTCACGCTAACACACTTCCCACCTCCTTCATTGCCTTGATTTCTTCTTCTTCTTCCAATTCAGATACTGTTTCTTGGGGTATTAGGAAAAGGTTCTGTTGCGATTTTCTGAGGGTGGAAGCTGGTGGTGTTTTCTCGTCCTTGAGTTTGTCCATAAATGGAAGCGATTCGGATCATTCATACACTCGAGAATCCAATGAAGTTAAAGTCGAAGAGAAGGAGAATATTCGGGTTGATGGATCCGGTGCTATCAACATGAGCAAACATCTTTGGGCTGGTGCTTTTTCCGCCATGGTCTCAAGGTTTTCACTTCTTAATCTCTATTCAATAATAACCATAACACATTTATTAACTCACATTCTAATACTAGTTTTCTCTTTTCACAATTTGATGTACATTGCATACTTTACAAAGTTACACTCTTATATTTCTAATATTTGATATCATTATGGATTCCTTTTTTTTTTTTTTTTTTTTTTTTTCATTTATAGAAGTGAGTGACCAATAGCATAGCCATAGACTAAAGGGATAAGTGTTGTTTTTAACCCTTAGTTTTTAGGGAAAAGAGAATCTGGTAATTTGGAATTCCGTCGAAAGTAGAATCTGACTAAAGTTTTCTCAACCAGGGATCAAAGACGAGTAGTTTTGATCAATTTGATCTTAAATGAATTGTATTAACTATTTGAGCACAACCACTTGATTAATGAGAATCACAAAACATGAACATTTGCGGTTGTCACAGATGGTTGGACCTTTTGCTTACACTCACTATAACTTGGGCTCAAGTATGGAATTCCGCAATTAGCAAGTTATACGTAAGTTCTGTTGTAAATCCTCAACGACTGATGGTTTTCCATGACCTTGCATGGGGTGTGTGTCCTCTAATCTATGTTCCAAAGGAGTCATTACTCTTACTTTTACTCTGTCAGTTTCCTTAAGGGCATGTTTTCACTTTGAAGCTTTTATGTGCACTTCTAGTGTCCTTTTCTTTTAAGAAAGACATTTCCAATCGAAAGTCAAGTGAAATAAATGAAATGCAGCATGTTATTTCATTCATATGCACTATGATAAAGATTTCATGGTTTAGTATCTGGTGGTGTACTGTATTGTATTAACTGTCATTGGTTTTTCAGGACTTTTGTTGCACCACTTGAGAGACTTAAGCTGGAATACATAGTTCGTGGTGAACAGAAGAATCTTGTTGAGCTCATTCAAACAATTGCAGCTTCTCAAGGGTTGAAAGGTTTTTGGAAAGGAAATTTTGTGAATATTCTTAGGACAGCACCCTTTAAGGCTATAAATTTTTATGCCTATGATACATATAAAAGCAAGCTAGTGAGAATGTTGGGGAATGAGGAATCCACAAATTTTGAGAGATTTGTTGCAGGTGCTGCTGCAGGGATTACGGCTACCTTGCTCTGCTTGCCCATGGACACTGTGAGTGCAAATTCAGCATCGTCTTGGCTTTGATATTATTTCTTCTCTTGATATAATTATGTCTTCTTTCGTATGGATCAAGGTTGCCTTGTGCATTATGAGGTTTGTACTTTGTAGACTAATTTGAGCAAAAATAACATAGTCGTACCAACGTTGCCAAATAGCAACTATAACACTATAGCGAAGCAGAATTTGTTCAAATTGCTATTGTTTTTGTGATATGCAATTTTGTACAAAATGTTGTCAAATAGCGGCTACAGTGGCATTATAGTATTAAAGTGCAGCACCATTTGAACAAATTGCTATTTTTCGCGATCCGTGATTGACAACACTTGGGTCCTACCCAATGACTTTCAATTTTCAAAATGTTGGTGTCATATTTCAGTTCCACTACCAATCTTTTCTAATTTGGGTACTTTATATTATCTCTGGTTGATGAAACTAAAGACTAGTATTATTTGCTGCTCTTCTTATTTATCCGTCTCTCAAAACTATATATGAATTCACTTGATGCTTAGTACTCTTTGGTCTTTATCTTTTAACCAACTATGTTTAAAGCCATAAAAAATTGCTTGATAGACTTTTGGAAGTTGTAAGCACGTCTTAGGTCATCATCCTGCATTCCTGCCTCTGTTATTTATATTTGTTAAGGATGCTCCATGAGTATAGCATAACCAATGCTTTCAATCGTTGAATGCGGGAAATAGTGTTTATTTCAAATTCTGCTATGCTACAGTGATATAGAACCACTATAATTGCTATTGCACAACACTTTATACTAAATAGTGTATCGTGGAACAATAATAGTTTGCTCAATTCCACTATGCTACAGTGCCACTATAGCTGCTACTTAACAGCACTGACCAAAATCAGTGTTAAATAACAATAACCTTGAAAAAAGCTACACTTTAAGATTTTATTTGAATACCAAAGGCACTATTGATGGTCTATATATACCACTTGTGTCTCATCTTTCAAGATTTGGAGCTCAAAAAAGGCCTTCTCCAAAACTTAATGTTACATAATGAAACATACTATTTCAAAAAAAATTAATTTATTGTAGCATCCTAAGAGCAATTTCTTTCAGATCAGGACAGTAATGGTAGCACCTGGTGGTGAAGCCTTGGGAGGTGTAATCGGTGTCTTCCAGCATATGATCAAAACTGAGGGCTTCTTTTCTCTTTACAAAGGTTTAGTACCCTCCATTATCAGCATGGCACCTTCAGGGGCTGTCTACTACGGCATTTACGACATTTTAAAGTCGGCATATCTGCATTCGCCCGAGGGAATGAAAAGAATACAGTATATGAAAGAAGAAGCTCAAGAGCTGAATGCTTTGGAACAACTTGAATTGGGTACCATTAGAACTTTATTATATGGTGCTATTGCTGGTTGTTGTTCTGAAGCTGCTACATATCCATTTGAAGTTGTAAGGAGACAGCTTCAATTGCAAGTTCCGGCGACAAGGGTGAATGCACTAGCAACTTGTGTCAAGATTGTTGAGCAAGGAGGTGTTCCTGCTCTTTATGCAGGATTAATTCCCAGCTTATTGCAGGTATATATAACTTCTTCTCTGGAATATATATACTTTGATTTGTGCAAGCTTTACATTAAATTACAGTAAACAGGTAAAATCAGTGTATGCTAAATGAACTGTTATTTAGGGTCCGCTTATTATAGATTATAAAAAAAATCAATTTGATATTCAATAATTTAGATATTATTTCTTAAAGATTTTTAAGAAAAGCAGAATCTATTTTGTGTTTGTTTACATTTATCAAAAATAATATTGAAGAGAAGCTATTCAAAACAGCTTTTTTTTTTAACTAATCTACATGTTAATCAAAATGGTCATGCACTTGCAAAGATGAGGTTTCTAAATAGAATAGAGTTCTTAAGAAGCTCTGTACAATTGTCATGTACAGAAGCTGTAAATGCCCAATTTCAAAGATGGGTCTGGTTGGACTCCGATACTGTCACGTGTAGTAGCTGCTTTACTACTGTATGTGTGCAAATAAGTAGTTAGATACTGACACAATCATGCAGTCGCTGACTTGAACCGTCATCAAGAGTGGATAATTTATGTTCCAACTTTGTATTATGAACATGATTTATCAAAGTTGGAACATAGATTGTCCAACTTTGATTCGACGTTTCAGATTGTGTGACTACATCAAATGCGTGATTCCCTTGCAAAAGAGAAGAACAAGTGTTAATACCTATGAAATTCATAGAACTCTATGCAATCCAAAGATGCCTTTTTTTCCCAAGAGAGCACGGAGGAATTTATGTTAAATGTTGACCGGATGTGGATTGGATTATTTTTTCAGAGTATCCCAAAGTCCACATAGAATGGATTTTACATAAATTTTTATTTTATTCTTGTTTCACTAAGTTTTGAGACATAGTTTTCATCCATGATTAATTAAATATGGTGCTTTGAATTTTGTGACTTTCAGGTGTTACCATCTGCTGCTATTAGTTACTTTGTATACGAATTCATGAAGATAGTTCTCAAAGTAGAATCAACATAGATAGATTATTATACAAACAATTCAAAATATAGTTTTGATCATTGAAGATGAGAATTTTCTCCATACCATGGACCTAAGAGGTGGCTGATTACTCACACATACACTAACAAGGTCTCATTGGATTATGCAGCAATCAATGTTTTGATGAATAGGAGGCTTCATGAAAAGATCTTGAAGCTTTGTTAAATTCTTTTCCTTTTCATGTTGGTAGTTTTGGAAGTTTGGGTGATGATAGATTGTAATCTATTTCTTTTATTATGACCCCATTTTTTTTCTTCCCATTTTCATTCAAATTTATGATTTAAAACTTAAAATCACGTGCAGATAAAATTTAACCATTATTTTACCTAGTATATTATTTGTAAAGTTTTCACTTTTCATGATTTAAACTGGAGTTCTAAGCGTGTAAACTGTAGTCCGAATTCAAAAGCTAAGGATATTTTTTTGGTCAAGCAAATTCTTGGTTAGAATTGTAGAATTTTTGTGTCAAATGTGTGGCAAAAGGATTCGAAGTCCAAAATCCAAGCACCATTTTCCCCGTAGACACTGACAGATTAAAGCTTCGAGACCAACTGATTTGAACTTTATACCAAAAAATGTTTATTTATAAAACAATTTGCTCAAGATACTGTTTAAAATAATCTTATCCTTTATACACTATCATAATACTTGAAATTATTAAAGCTATGTGTTTTTTCACTTTTGTTTATTTTACACATATTAAAAAAGATAATAAATAAATAAATAAAGAATAATAATTTTATCAAATTATTTTTATTAATTATTCATATATTTTTACTATTATAAATATAAAGTGAATTATAGTACTTTGAAATAATATATATAATATTAATTAAATGGTATAATTGAAAAAAAATAATTAATATTATATTGAAAATTTAAAATATAATTCATCTTAAGACTTTTAAAAAAAATATACTTATTGTAACAATTGGAGTATTAAATAACAACACAATCATTGCTTCAAACTCAATCTAAAACCAGATAAAAACCTTACTCAGCTCTTAATAAAACAAGCTTAGTTGAAAAAAAAAACACTTTAAAAATGTATGATAAAATATTTTTTGAAACATCAAATATTAGACATCATCTTTTTATCATTTCACTCCGTAAATCATCTATCCTAACCACCAAATTAACTTTACAACACCAAAAAATATATTTATTAATTTTATTAAATCAATATAATATATTCAAATTCAATATCTATTAATTTATTTAGACGCTTTGTTGGATTCATTAAATTTAATGTATATAATAAATTAGAAAGTGAAATAAGTTGACAAGAGTTATTATTTGAGACTGCATATTTATATATTTAGATAATTATTTCAAGGACAGTGATTTTCATCACTAAGTAGATAGTAGTAGTACCATAATAATACATTAATTTTTTTTTTAATAATACATGAAATTAAAGTTACGTAAATCGCGTATTAACATATAAATTTGTATGAATCTATATACTCAGGATGCAAAAATTGCATTTACTTGCCAGTAGATTCGAGTAAATTAATACGGTGAATTTACGAATTTATAATAAATTTGGTTGATAATATGCTGAGTTTACTCAATTTTTTAAGCTCAATTCAAATTCTTATTTTTTTTTCTTCTACTCTTCTCTAAAATGTTTCATACTAATGTTTCATCTTCTCAAACTCAAACGAACAGTTTTATTTTTTTTTATTTTAAACTTAAGTGCGACCTCAAGTTCACCATCATCGTCAACGATCCACAAATCTCGAATGATGGTATAATTTATCTAGTTTGATTTAATAATGAGTAAGAAATTTGATAGTAATTTTATATATTTTTACTTTATAATTAAATTAAAATTTTGAATTATCAATTAATTTATGATATTATAAAAATATATATGCTAATTATATATTAATTTTAATATTTGTGAAGTTATGAGGCGGTGGGAAGATTACGATTTAGGATATTGAGAAGGTGCGAGGAAAAAGAATGACAGTAATGTATACAAAGTATGAGTCAAACTGAAAGCCGACTATACCTTTGACTTTGACAAAAAAGTTCCCGCGTCTAAAAGTTTCATCTTTTTCGATGGATAGCACCAAAGCAAAGCATAGCATATCATATCATATCACACACTCCCAATAGTAACATAACATAATATAACTCTCTCTCTCTCTCTCTCTCTCTCTCCGCGTTAACACACATTTCAACCTTTCTTAATTCTTAATTGGATTGCATTGCATCTTAGAAACACAGAAGAAGACTTGTACTACTAATTAACTAATTCTTGTGCTGTTTTGTTTTGTTTTGTTTTGTGTTGTGTCCCTCAACTCAAATCAAACACAACTGCATGCTTAGTTTCTCACTTTCATATGGCTCATCACAATCACAACAACCTTCACCCTAATCAATTTGGTTACCTTTTCTTCATTTCTACTAGTATTTCTTTTTCTATTAATTAATTAATGCTGTTTTTTTTTTAATACAAATTGTTTAAATGTCTAATTTCTAGTATGATGGACATAACAGATACTATTGAGCAAATTTTATTAGAAGCACAACATCGATGGCTACGTCCAACTGAAATTTGCCAAATTCTCACTAATTATAACAGCTTTCAGATTGCTTCAACACCTTCATATATGCCTCCAAGTATACATATATCATTCTCATTCTACTTTCTAATTAATTAATAGCTTCCTTTTCCTTTATTTGGACAAAATTAAGGGTCTTATTATCATGTTTTAATTAGGTGGTTCAGTTTTCTTATTTGATCGGAAGGTGATGAGATACTTTAGAAAAGATGGCCATAATTGGAGGAAGAAAAAAGATGGAAAAACTGTTAGGGAAGCTCATGAGAGACTCAAGGTATAGAGTAAATATAAGTTAATTACAATCTTATAAGGTCTGTTACAACTTTAATCTAAATAAATTACCAATGAATTAATGAAAAGTGTTGCAATGTCTTTTAAAATCAATTTCATATAATGTTATCAGGCTGGAAGTCTGGATGTATTGCATTGCTACTATGCTCATGGAGAACAAAATGAAAATTTTCAAAGACGAACTTACTGGATGCTTGAGGAGTAAGTTTCCTTGTTTCAATATTTTCAAATTTCCCACTAAAAAATCTCTCTTTTTATTTCATATTATAGAGCTTATAAAATGACTTATAATCTTCAACTTATAAGGGCTCAAGTGATTAATTAACTTGAGTTACAGTCAAATCAATCTAAAATATGGGTTTGATCTCTTATTGAAACAATTATCGATCAAACTTTACTTACCTTTTAGATGAATTTTGGATTACCAGACTCTTTCCCTTGAGAACCAGATAGTAAAAAAAGAGATAGCTTATAAAAACAAGTAATACATGATTTATGCAGAGTTTATCTTCATTTCCTCTTCAATTGTATAAACAACTTAATCATCAGCTGATTCAGCTCCTATATGTTAAAGTTTCGGTTCCTTTCTCTGGAAGTACTTCTTACTAGAGCTTCTCTTTTCACTCATTGTATTCAACATTTTTACAGGGAACTCTCACACATTGTTCTAGTCCATTATCGCGAAGTGAAGGTAACACTATACAATCATACACAGTCGTTTTTATCACCTTTTGCTGTTAATACTTCATGAGAATCTCAATAAGAATTTCTTATTTTTACACTCCTAGTACAATTTAAGGTACAATGAACTAATGGCATATACTTTAGTGGAATAATTAAATATGAAATGAGAAAGAAAAACATAGAAATCACAAAGCTCACACTGCTTCCATATCAGTACTTGGTAAATCTGGTCCTTAAAAGTAATATATAGGTTTACATTCTCATCAAGCTTTTTTCCCAAATTCTCAATTGATTATAATCCTGATGTGCTTTCTCTTCCTATCTGTGGTTAATTTCACTTCTTTTTCTGCTCCCTCTTGCTCTAAATAATCAGGGAGTTACCAAGACTAATTTTATATGTCGCAAAGAAAATGAAGAATCTCATCCTTATGATCAACAAACAGACAAAGTTATGCCTCACACAGATATGGAGACTTGTTTATCGTCTAGTCTTAATCCACTTAGTTACCAGCTTCATTCGCAAACTATGGATACAAGCATAAACAGTTTTCAAGCATCAGAATGTGAAGAAGCTGAATCAGGTATGCCTTTTGAGCATAGCCGCATTCTTTTAATGATTTCAAGTGTTTAACATTCGCACCAAGAGAACATTTTGAATAACCATTTTTATGTTTTTATTCTTCATTCGCTTTTTATGGTGTCTATTTTAATGTTGTAACTCGATGTAATGTTTATAGCATTCAATAGCCACAAAAATTCCGATTTGTACTCGTTTCTTGAGCTGCAACACCCTTTTGTTCAGAAGATTAAAGCTCAACTAGCTGATTCTAATTCTCCTCTACCACTCAAAGGTAACTTTGTTCAATATAAATTGTTTTCATAATTTATTTTGATGCACTGTCAGTGTAAAATAAAGTCTTTACAGGTTTCTCTTCTATCACTCAATCATGCATTGCCACGTCATTAAAAGAGGGCGACTTTCGAGGTGATTATTGTAAGAATCAAACTTAGTGACTTTGCAATGCATGATTGAATGATATTGTAACGAAATTTTATGCTAGTAGTGTATCAAAGTTTATTCTTTATTTTATACCTTCAATAAATGTTGGCCTTCTGATCAAGCGAGATCTTACCTAACATGCCGTACTAATTGTAAAAATGAAATTGTTATAGATGATCAAGAAAGGTTACCTGTCATTCCTCAGGTGGATTATATCTCACTCAGTCAAGCTAATGAAACCAAATACATTAATAATGGATTGACATGTGAACCCTCAAAACTCCCTGGCTTTTCATCATGGGAAGATATCTTAGAAAATAATGCTGGATGTCATAATATGAATTTTCAGCCTTCATTTCCTGAAACACAACAGAATAACATGAATTTAAATAGTACTTATCAAGGATATGAGATAACGGGCCAACATTTTACCATCAACATTACTAAACAACATGAGAATGGAAGTCTTATACAAGCTGAAGGAAATTGGCAGGTATTGGATTAACTTTACTTATAATAGTAAATAAATTTGTGTCATTCTGATACTGGTCTGTTCAAGTATCATAGGAAACAACGATGTCTGCAAGTAAAGTTGGTACTTCATGTGTATGTGATACTCATTTGTTGCATTATTTCATGTTATACAGTAATATTAGTTAGTTATAAATCAGAATCTATTGTCTGTTATATATAAGCTTTGACAGGGTATTTGTCTCTATCAAGAGTAAAAGAAAGAAACTAATGTCTCACAACAAAGTGGTGTTTGTTTGATATTGTAAATACTTCAATATTTCTCTTAGCTTAATTACTTGTTTCATGTTTCTTTCAAAATAAAAGACTAACCAAGGAATGAAATTTTGCTCTATGCATGAGTAATTCTTAAAGATGTAACGTTTTGATTCTCTCCATCATCAAACTCATTTAATTTCTCAAAGCTTAATTTTCCTTGTGAACAGGCATCTCGTTTTAATTCTTTAAGCTCGTCAAATTGGCCCGAGGATAGTGTGTGTTCAGGTTCAACATGCGAGGTTGGTTATAGTGACTGCGAGCAGGAAGTTAATGAAGTTGATTTTCAACAATCCATGGAACAATGCCTTCTTCATCCGCACCAACAACACGTGGTTCTTATGCAAAATAGCCCTAGTGAAATACTTTTAAACGAAGAAGACAAGTTAGAATCAGAACTAGAGGTGGATAGAAGCATAGATGGAATAGAAGGCTCTCATTTCACTTCAAAGAAGACTCTATTAGATGTATCTGTGGCAGAAGAGGGCCTGAAGAAGCTTGACAGTTTCAACCAATGGATGAGTAAAGAACTAGGAGATGTCGAAGAATCAAGCAACCGATCCACTTCTAGTACTTATTGGGATACAGTTGAATGTGAAAATGGAGTTGGAAACTATGTACTGGATCCATCTATTAGCCGAGATCAGCTTTTCAGCATAATTGATTATTCCCCAAGCTGGACATTTGAATACTCAGAAATTAAGGTATTCTATTTTGATATTCTGCACCTTCCATCAGTTTTGATCATATGTTCACTCAACTTTCTTAATACCTGTTACTTTTATATATATATATATTCTGATTATCTACTTCATTTACATATAAAAAACGATTTTACAGGTTCTCATTTCAGGCCAATTCTTAAAGAGTCAGCATGAAGCAGAAGATTGTAAATGGTCATGTATGTTTGGCAAGGTAGAAGTGCCAGCAGAGGTAATCGGGAACGGTGTTCTCTGTTGTCATACTCCTCCACACAAGGCTGGCAGGGTTCCTTTCTATGTAACACGTTCCAATAGATTAGCATGTAGTGAAGTGCGCGAATTTGATTTCTGCCTTAATTATACTCAAGAAGTTTACACTGCAGGTGAGAACAGAAGCAGCAACACTTTTGATAGTTTTAATAAACGATTCGGAGATTTGTTGTCCATGGAGCATGACTTCAATCATAGCTTAGATTCAATTAGTGTGAGTGAGAAATCTAATGAGAAATATCAACTGAGAAGTAATATCAGTTTGTTGCTTAGGAGGGAGGATGATGAATGGGATAAACTACTTAAATTTACTCTAGAGAAAGATTTTTCTCCAGAACTTGTACAGGAGCAGCTGCTAGAAGATCTTCTGAAAGATAAGCTACATTCATGGCTCCTTCAGAAAACAACTGAAGATGGGAAAGGTCCAAATGTATTAGATGAAGGTGGCCAAGGTGTGCTTCATTTTGCAGCTGCTCTTGGCTATGATTGGGCGTTAGTACCAACAATAGTTGCGGGTGTGAATGTGAACTTTCGCGATGTAAATGGATGGACTGCTCTTCATTGGGCTGCGGTTTGTGGCAGGTGAGCATCTTGATGCTTTTCGTCTAAACTGGATTTATAGTTCATCATACTAATCCAAGGCAATAATACATTTTGATAGTACCATTATAAGAAATATGTGAAATAGGCTTAGCAGCAATTAAAATGCTTACATGTTGATACTCAATATACTTAATTTTGTTGAAGGATCAAATAGGCCTGAGCTTTTCTTATGAAACAAAAAACATACTAGAAAGAATGCAAAATTGCACCTCACCTCTGATGAGGTATGCTTAAATACTCCCTTTGGTGTAATTTTTGTCCCAATTATAAGAAAAATATACACATTTCAATGTGCATTAATTATTAGAATTCTTTTTATACTTCTATTTAATGTGAGATTTATATTTACTAGAAGTTCATCTAGTGTGAATAAGACATTTAATATTAGGGTATATTTGAAATACCATTTAAACTTTATAGCATTAAATAAGTTTATTGGCCTTTGCAATTTTTGTAATTTCTTCTTATATTAAGGACCAAAGGGAGTAATACATACACTGTTTTGTTTGGTAAAAGACATTGACATCCCTTCAATTGCATACAAGTCCCTCTAATATATAAAAATAGAAGGAACATGTATGTTATTTAAACAAAACTAAGGAAAAAGGTGTATGCAATTTCCCTAACAAGTAAAAGTGGTACGGGCTATTTAGCATACCTCAGGATAGGTGAGTGCGATTTTCCCCCAAAGAAACCAATGTTAGTCTTCTAAATGTGAGTGTCGTAAACCTCGGAGTACCGAGTTTTATCCCTACTAAAAAATAATCTTACTTCCTTTATCAGGGAGCGCACAGTTGCTTCCCTCATATCTCTTGGAGCAGCACCAGGAGCACTTACTGATCCATGCCCAGAACATCCTTCTGGTAGAACACCAGCTGATCTAGCTTCTGAAAATGGACACAAAGGAATTGCAGGTTATCTTGCAGAATATTTCCTAAGTGCACAACTCAAGTCTCTTGATTTGAAGAGAGACTTGGGAGAAAATTTTGGAGCAAAAATAATAAAAAGACTCCAAGAACAAAACACTGCTAAACTTAACAATGAGGTCCTTTCACATGAACTGTCATTGAAGGATTCACTGGCTGCAGTGTACAATGCAACACAAGCTGCTGCTCGTATTCATCAAGTTTTCAGAGTGCAATCATTCCAGAGAAAACAACAAAAGGAATATGGTGATCACAAATTTGGAGTATCTGATGAACGTGTTCTTTCACTAATAACAATAAATGCAAAGTCACACAAGTTTGGACAATGTTATGAGCCTGTTCATGTTGCTGCTACAAGAATTCAGAACAAGTTCCGCAGTTGGAAAGGCAGAAAAGATTTTTTGATTATTCGAGGGCGAATTGTGAAAATTCAGGTACATTTTTTCTAACCTTTGCATGTAATAATGTTCAAATGATGTTAGTACTATTTTTGTTTGTGCATAATGTTTGTTATGTTATTGCATGCTTCATTTGCTACTACTTTCAAATATAATTAATTGATTTGATTTTGTGACTTGTTGTTATAGGCTCATGTGAGAGGTCACCAGGTTAGGAAAAACTGTGGAAAGATAATTTGGTCGGTTGGGATCATAGAAAAGGTTATTTTACGTTGGCGTCGAAAAGGAAGTGGTTTGCGTGGATTCAAATCAGAGGCCATTTCTGATGGAACTATGGTGCAAGGTGTATCATCTTCCACAGAGGATGACTATGATTTTTTGAAAGAAGGCAGGAACCAGACTGAGAAAAGGTTGGAGAAAGCCCTTGCTAGAGTGAAATCAATGGCTCAGTATCCTGATGCAAGAGACCAATACCACAGGCTATTGAATGTTGTTACTGAGATACAAGAAAATCAGGTATTTTACCCACCTCTCTATGCTAAGTAGACAAAAATAAGAGCATAAAGAATGCAAAACTTGGATGTCTCTATTATATTTATACCCAACTGAACCAATAGTCAAAGTCTTTTGTATATGCCTTTTGCAGGTAAAGCAAGATTGGAATTTTAACAATTCAGAAGAAACAAGACATTTGGATAACCTCGTTGATCTTGAAGCCTTGTTGAACGAAGATACTTTCATGCCTGTAGACACTTAGAAGTTAGCTTCGATCTATATGTTAGGTTGTCCATTGTATGTATGGGTTAGCATTGTATGTATGATCCTTATAGCAATTTTGAATCACATTCACTTGTAGTTAAAAGGAAACCGCCGGGTCATTTAATAATATTTCATACAAAAATGCACAAACTATAACATAATTGCGCTTCAGACTAACTGTCAAATTAAAAAACATGCTATGCAGATTTATCTTAGCTAGTACAAAGTGCTTCAAGCAAATTGTGAGGCTAATTTATCAATGCATGCTTCAGTGCCATGAGGAACTGAGGTTGGGTTCACTATAAGATTAGCTTCAGCACCATTGCCTTCACAGATTATGTTGTATACATCACATTGGTTAACTTAAAAATGCACAACATAAGATTACGAACCTATATAAAATAGGTGACTCTGGTAGCATTTTGATGTGTATGCATGATCTAAGTTTTGTTTGTCATTCATACAGGGCGTTGATTCCCAAAACACATAATTCAAGAGCTCTTATAAAACTGTAAATATAAAATAATGTACCATGAGTAACGAGCATTTTCCATTTCATTGTGTTTCTAATGTTGGTTGAACACTTGCAACCCTGAATACACATTGTCCATTTCATTGTGTTTCTAATGTTGGTTGAACACTTGCAACCATAAATACACATCGTCGGCAAAATTTCCACAATATATATACTGCTCTTATTGTGAGGAAGGAAAAACGAAAAAAGGACAGTGCTACCACCATCCACTGTACATGCCAACCACCTAAGTATACATTTTCACAACACAACCCATATGCTCTAAAGGATGCAACAGCTCCCCCCAACAGGTTGGATATAATGGTATAACATGACAATAAATACAGGAACTAGATGAAAAATACAAGTCCAAATGATTTGAGTACCTAAACGACTCGTACAACACCTCCGTCTAATTCTTGTTACCAGGGCCAAGGCTCTCATAGAACAAAATGTACCCATGGTCTGTGTTAGTTGAATATTCCTGTGGTGATCCAAAGAACGTTTGCACTGCAGATTCATCAATCATCTCCACATTTTCGTCATCAAAAAATAACCAGTGGTTATGACTTTTCACAAGGCTGACATAATGCCCATGGTTGGGCCCACTCCCAACATGAACAACAACCGCAAATAGAGAATACTCACTATCTGCATCTTCAACAGTGTTACTCAACTTCAGCTCTAGGGGAAAAACAACCCGGTAAGACAGCTTCTTATAGCGGCCCAGCTGTTCCATGTATTTAAACCGCTTGAGATGAATGACCAGAATGTGAGGTGGTTTCTTTATCTTCATTCTCTTTTGAGCTTCTTGCAAGCTAATGTCAAAAGAAAGTTCACATCTTGATCATCAGACTGGTAAATGGACATGAAAAATAGTGGAAGAGAGTGCATATATATATTTGTACACACTGAATTGACATGGCCACGAAATCCCATTCAGATAACAAATGAAGTGTCAATCAGTGGAAAAATGAACATATTATGGTTTGCTTGTTGACACTAAAAAGGAGATAAAATGTCCATATACAAATACATGATGTCCGAATGAATATCTGAAATTTTAGTTTTTGATGAAGTCTAATGCATCAATTAAAATCCATGGAACCAACTTCAAGAAATGAGATACGGCTTTATTGTTAGTTATTCATAGCTAAACAAGCAGCAGCATAATTCAGCTAAGCACATGATTCAAAATGAAAATATGTCTGTTACATTTTCCCAACCACTCAAGAAACCAAAAGCTGATGCCACAATATATAAGCCACATACCTGCAGCATTTGTCACAGAAAAACTTGTCCTCAGCATTCAACGTCTCGGTGGAACTGAAATTTTTCAAACAGCTTGTAATTGAACTGTTTTGCTCAATATCAAGGCTCAAGTCAAAAAATGTTTCATCCCTAGCTGTCACTGTTTCACATTGCAAGCACCTCGTCTCATTGGTGAGTATACCCTAATCACAGCAAATTACAACAATGAAATCCCACAATACAGATATAAATTTCATTTTTGTGATCAACACAATGAGAGTAACATCAAGTCATCAACCACCTCCCCGCAAAAGAAAACATATTAAATAAACTTTGACAGAAGCAAAATTGTTAGTATTACTTTCATCAAGTGTGACAATAAAGTCAGTTAATGACAAATTAATAACAATCAAACAACATAATGTGCTGCTCCACAATAATCCAGGTAGAAGCAAATATGAATGGATAATCATAAAACTGGCAAGTATCAAGGCATACACACTTAATTGACTGGATCCATCCAAAGTTCACAATTTATACTTCTTCCAAATTTGTTGCAACAACAATAAAAAAGGACAAATAAATTGGTAAAGCAGGTCACCTGAAAATTTTTGTGTACCCAAGTAATTAAAGGCTCTTTCTGAGGTCCATTAGCATGACCATTCTTTAACCCATTTGGAACCTTTTCAGAAGGTGGTGGTGTCTCTGGATCAGTTTTTGCAGCCTGAGCCTCTTTCTCCAGAATGTCGACAAGTTCATTCAGCAAAAAGTTCAAGAATTCGTGGGCATCCTACCAAAAAGAGAAGACCAGCAGTAACATTGTTGTTCTAGTGAAAAACTAGACAAAATACAAGGATATGTGCAACCAATGGTGCATTATAATTAACAGACAATAAACATTCAATGAATGATAAATATGAACAAACTTGTATGCTACAATAACATTTATGGTAAACAACAATCTCATTTGCTAGTAACAAATTTTCATCATTTCTGCTAAACGAATATCCAACATCAGTTACTGAATTATTTCATCACAGAAAACCAAATATCAGTCAAACCACCATCAGTATAACAGTGATATACAGTCAAATGTATGAGCAGGCTTAATAAAGAAATGGTCCTATATGCCAAAGTGATAAGGATTGTTTGAATAATGATTTGATGTACAGGAGCTTAATCTTGACATTTAAAGCACATACCTGATGCATATAGCTACGGAAGAGTTCATTCTGTTTTTTCAACCTCTGTACGAACCGTTTGGGAGCAATGACACCGGTTTTCTTCTTCTGCGAACTTATCTATACCAAAATAAATAAATACGTTGCATTCACAACCAAGAAAGATATAACAAGGCATGAAAGTGCCATTAAGATATAGTTGATAGGATTTATACAAATGGTTTGTTCCAGGTTCACAAAGTCCTCTCTCTGTTGGATGTATTATGTATCTTGCTGATTTTGAAATTTGCAAAGACTAATTTTCATACTGTCCCGATGCTGGATAATCATGGTGTAGATTCTTTGGTCTGTTAGCAACGACTTATTTACGTTTTTATTTAATAGGGTACCTTGTATTTTTATTCTTGTACATGTTTTCCTGATGTCATGCTTGACAAATTCTTTTTCAACCCACAGACAATAACAAAAAAATGAAATAGAAAATAAGAAAATCTGGTAGGAAGTGTTATTAAAGAAAATATGGTTATACAACCAAAACTAAGGATATCAATAACTACTTTGAGAAATTCAAAGAATCAAATGCACTTGTTCGGTAAGACCAGATGAAAGAAGAAGGATGCAAAGTTGGGAAGTCAACAGCTTCTTTGACAAGAGTCCAAGACATGCACCAAAGCCAAAATTAGTGAAGACAAAGCAAACTCTCAAACAGTAAATCATGCTTGAGTTGATCAAATATGACTAAGCATAGATGCATCATGTGTGTAATGCGCGAAATTTCCAAACTACAAACTGATTACCTGCGAAAACAAGTCCGCTAAGCAAGTCAAAAGATTTTCTTCCGCATCTCCTATGCTTTTGTTATTTCCATAATACTCCAGTAGTTGTTCCCGAAATGGAACACAAAAGTATAGTGCCTGCAGAAAGTGGCAAAATGAGTAACTTGATGGCAAATAGCTCATAAAATCTCCACAAAAAATAACAAACAAACACACCCATCCATTTTCAAATTCAATTCTTAGAAACATGTTTAGAGCCTGTTTGGATTCAATCATTTGAGCTTCTCTACTGTTTGGCATAGCCTATGTAAACAACTTATGACATGTCTATAAGCTATTTTCAGCTTATTTCTATATACTCTCTAGGATAGCTAATCAAAATAGCTTAGAGTTTATATGAAACAAGTTTGACTTTATTTTATCTTTTGTTATAAAAATAGCTTATATTTAAACACTTCGGGCTGTTTGAATTGACTTATTTGAACTTATCTACTAACAAAAATAAGCATTTGGGAGAGCTTGTGGAAACATCTTATCACATGTTCATGAGTAGTTTTCAGCTAATTTTCATAAATAACTTATAGCTTATATGAAAATAGTTTAACTTCATTTAACCTTTTGTTATAGAAATAGTTTATGCATAAATACTTATATGATAATAGCTTATGCTATAAGTGCTTAATTAAATTGTTTATCCAAACAGGGCCTTATACAATAAGAGTTAATGCTATAAGTGCTTAATTAAGTTGTTAATCCAATCAGGACTCGATGGTCAATCCTTAAAAGGGCTCAACAATTATGCACTTCAAAATTCGGGTAAACAGGTCAACTAAACATTCAGAAAATAAAAACATTCGCCGCCATTAACGGTATGTGTGAAATTGCAATAAACTTTCCATTGAATCAACAAACAATCGAAGCATGAAAAGTTAGTACGATTAAGCATGAATCGGATTTGAAAATAAAAGGTTAAGAATATCGATTGAAGACCTGCAAAACGCTGTTGCAATAACAAGTGTTGCCGAAATTCTCAAGACCAAAGTAACGTTCTCCTTCGGGGAATTGGTCACCTAGAGCCTTCTCAAGCTTGGAACCAGCAGCACCCATCAGCGCGTCAGCCGATCAAAGATAAACTCAGATTCTTATCCGATTCAACTCAGTGATAAGCACCATGAAATGCCTACTTGATTGCTCCGATCGTTAGGGTTTGTTGCAGAGTGAAACAAAAATTTGTATGGATGTTATCGGAGAAGAATGAAACAAGGGTTTTGAGAGAGAGAGAGAGAGATAGCTAGCTAGCTGAGCACAAGCTGTAAATGCAGAAGGAAATTTTAGTCGCTATAGTTGTTTTTTTTCCACACAAAACTCTTAATACACCAGAAAAATTTTCAATTTTTTTATTAATAAAAAAATAACAAATAAAATCATTTTTCTAGAGCTAAAATTTGTTTTAGACTTTATCTAATATATCTACAATTAAAAAAAAGACTATTTTATTTTGCATAAATACAACTGAGTTGGTAACAACAAAAATCAAATTTTATGTTAACTAGTTTTCTATATTAACCCCGTTTGAACATAATCATTCAATGTCGATTTAATAGTTATATACAACGCTGATTTAATTTTTATTGTATTTTTCATCGTTTTATCAATAAATATTATCATGTTTTGTTTGATGCAATTGTGATACTTATTAATTCAAGAGTAGAACAACTTATAAGTGGTGAAAAATTTATCTTCCTTGACATTTATTTAACGAAAATGATAATAAGTGTTGAAAGTGCTTATGATAAATTATTAAGTACCTGGATAAATATTAACGCATTTTAGGTAAAATAACTCAAAATTTAAATTATTTAAAAATTAATTAAATATAAAATAATGTTGTGGATTTGTGCCATTAGTTTTTGTGTATCATATCCAACCAAATCGTAAAGTATTCACCAAGTGTACACATTAAAAAACTAAATATAGATTATTTTTTTTAATTTACGTATTCAGTTTCTTACAAGTTTTTAAGATTGTCCAAGCAAAAATTGGTCTTTTTATAGAGACAATTTATAAAAAAAAATTACTGCAACAAAATTTATAATTTTTATTTCTACCACTCTAATCATTTTTACTTTAAGTTAAGCCAATGTAAACATTTTTACTTGAAGTTGAATCATTATAAAAAATATTTTCTAGTTAAATCATTATAAAAAAATTTATTTGAAGTTAAACTATTCAAAAAAAAAATTACTTAAAATTAAACTGCGTTAATAATTTTTACTTAAATATTTTGTATTAACACATTATTGATTTAAATTTAATTTCCACAAACTAAAAAATTGACTCTTACATTAAATTTTTTTAAGTTGAACTTTACCGGAACTTATTTTTTAAGTTGTATACATATGGTACACTAAATAAATTATGAGAAAATAAAAGACAAATTTTATGGTATGATAAAAAATAGAGTTTGTATTAGTAGTGTGAATTTTTTAATTAATAATTTTTTTTAATTTATCTGTATGCATTATTATAATATCTATCAAAATTAATTTAATTAAAAAATTTGATACATATATGCATATCAGGTGATTTAATTTTGATATTAAAAAAAAATGTTAATATTTGAATATACATTAGAAGTTCCCGAAAATATATGTGAATTACAAATGACAAGTTAAGTGGCAAGTCTTTTCAACAAATACATCAAATTAATCCAATTAAAAAGTGAGAGCAAAAAAGAGGATCTTATGAAACCAAAGTAAAAGAGTGTGAATATGATTGAAGATGTTTTCGTGTTTTGTTTAATAAGATGGAAGGTAACAAACAAGGGTATAAATATGACTATTCTTCTAAACTATAAACAAAAGGTAGTTTGTTTACGATGAAAGAACATAATTTCTGGAAAAGAAAAAATTTCTCAACTTTTATTGTAAGCACTTCATCATGCCTACATGGCATTCTGACATTAAACCTCTAATATTCGCCATAATAAAATATTAAAATATAAACAAGTTTGTCCGTGCCAAAAGTTGGATTTTATAAAATAAGATTTTTTTAAGCGTGGTAAAACAGCGAGAATAAAAGTATAATTCAATATTTTATATGTAGTCACCTTATCAAATATTAAAAATTATATATTTAAAAAATAACAAAAATATTTTCAAAAATAAAAGTTAAATGACAAATATGTTTTTCTTTAATTTCATAACTTTGTCCTTTTTAATTTGTATTTACTATGTGAAAATGATTCTTAAAATTTTTCATTATATTATTTTGATGTATGATGAGTTAACTAAATATAAATTTACGTGTATTTTATAACGCCGGTTTGTTTAATATTATACCATTTAAAAATATATCTCATTGTTATTTTTTAGTCAACAACTTAGATTGCGACCAAATTAAAACAAATGTGAAATTTGAGTATACAAAATACAATTTTATAAAAGTAGGTTATTTTATTTTTTATTAAAAAATAAGACTATTTATGTGAGAGTGGTAAAATAAGAAGAGAAATAAGTGGATAGACAAATTATTCGTTGAAACTGTGAGCGTGAGTCAAATTAATCTTTTAATTCTATAAATTGATAAATACATTTTTAAAATTATAAAATATCAATGAAACTAATTCATTGATAAACTTTTTTTGTTAATTATTTTGATGTGATATTGTTAATAAATCGTTATATAAAAGACAAATTTGCAAGTAATTAAAATCATGCATAAACTAATTATTGATAAATTAATCAGTAAAATATTTAAATTTTATAAAAAAATTAATACATGTTAAAATAAACGCATGTAAATTAAATATTCAATTAACATATTATATTATAATTTATAACAAAAATTAAAATATAAATTATTTTGATCCACGGTATATTTAGCGATTCGTAAAATGTAAAAACGAATTTTAAGTAAATTTACAATTTTAGAAATAAATTTGTAAACAAATATTATAAAAAAATTGGACTTGCGTCGCGCACCATAAAAGATGAAGGAGGATTGGGTGCGGATCTTATCTGCAACATACATTTGGTGTTAACAAGAGAAAACAAAGAGAGTGCAAAAAATGTTGAGCCTCTCCGTTGCTCCACCTTCTTCTTCTTCAACAATTTCCTTTCTTCCAAAACCCTTACAATTCAGAACCTCCTTCAATGGCATTCGGTTACGTCACCCCGGCACGTGCACAATTCCATCGACGAAACGCGCCGCTTCGGTCTCAGTGGTGATGATGGCAAAGAGAGAAGAGGAATTGAAGGAAATAAGAACGAAAACCACTGAACAAATCAATGAAGAGGTTATGGAACTTAAGGGAGAGTTACTCATGCTTCGCCTTCAGAAATCTGCTCGCAATGAGTTTAAGTCCAGTGATTTCCGTCGCATGCGCAAGACGGTATTGTCCTTTCACTTCCCTCACATTTTCTTTTTTAAAAACCATCTAGTTTCGTCATTTTCAATGTGTGATTTCAATTGCTCTATAGTTATCAATGTGTTTAGAATTTCAATTGATTTATAGGAGTGTTGTCAAATAGCCGCTATAGTGGCACAATAACGCTATATCATTGCGTAATTTTTATACAAATCGCTAACAAATCGCTATTGTTACATCATACGCTATTAGCTATTTAGTATAAAGTAGTGTCAAATAGCAGCTGTTGCTGCGCTATAGTCTATTTTCCTCAATTCGCAATTGACACATTGCTCTATAGTTATTGTGGATAAACAACTAGCTTGTTTTGGCCTGGGTAAGGTTGTCACAAACATCTTTGAAAATTTCCTGATGATATAGTCTGTTCTGTTTTATCGACCTGTTTTTCTTTTCGGATATAATTCATTTACCATATGGCTAACAGTGCGTGGTTTTTTGTGAGAGTTGGATTGAGAAGCCTGTATGTCCACATACCATTTGTATTATTTTCTGTGTCTACTCTACCAAACCTAGGGTAAAATTTGAAGGCATCAGAGAAATTTATCCGATGCAACAATGAATTGAACATCGGAGGGAAATGCCAAGGGATCTGACTTGGTTGTATTTTAAGCAATATACCTTATGTACTCATCATAATGTCAATCGCACATTGCGGCACAGAGCAGCTGATCCCAAACTCATTTGTTGTTTTAGTTGTTTTGTTGCAGTATATAATTTATGTCATTAAAAAGTTAGTATTTGAGGATTCTTGTTTCTTATACCATAGATTAAATCTATCACGGGGTCATAAATTTGAATCTCTTATGGTGTAATTTCCTCACTCTTTAGGTCTTTGAGGAGAGAGCTCCCTTAGAAACTAATTTATGCTATGTTATTCTAGTCTAATCTGACTAAGACCTGAAGCCAATTCTGGTAGTTTAGGCCCAGCCCACCCATCTGTTGCTTGTTAAAGGAATTGTGCCAGCGCCACTATACTCCTTGGCTCGCAACACTTCACTGAAAATGAAAAGGAACTGACGTGGGTGGGTCTCAGTGTCTCACCTAAGTGGTTCCCATCATCCTTTGGTGACTGACCGAACAACAAGGCTTGGATATATGTCATTAATTGACTGAATTGACCTTTGATCCATCCATTTGATTCTGATGGCTGGCATAGATCTATGAAACTCGTGGCCCACTCCATGTAAATTGAGAAATTCAGCTTGTGGGAATACTTGAACTAGATTTGTCATTTGCATAATCAGTTGATCATCTTGTAACTTCTGCGTGTTTTTAAAGTTTTCCTAGATGCACTGCAGTTTATCAAACTTAATTTTTCTTCGCAAATTAGCGTGCACATGTCTTTGACTTTAGTTATTTGGACATAATGTCATGTGACTCCACTCCCAATTGTGTCCTCGCAGCCTCTTCCTACACTGTTGTCTCAACTCAATTGAGCCGCAACATATAAATAACTCTTTTTTCTGTATTAACTATCTACATCACTATTTATTCAGAAAACCGTATTTTCTGTGTACAATTGATTGATAGGGCTCCATGCCCTCCCGTCCCCTTCTCTTTCCATCTTTTAAATTATTAACCTTCTCCACTCTTTCTGCTGAGATTCTATGATAAGAACTGGAATTACAATTGATAGCAACTGGAATTGACTTTAGAAATAGTTGGAGAAATCCAAAGAACTAGCCCTGATTACACATTAGACAAGAAGTGTAGGGGTATATAGAAACAGGAAGAGAAAATAAGGAAAACTTCTCTGCCCTGCGGCAGTTGCCACCCCACAATTGCATAATGATATCCTATCCCTCCACACCTCCATCCTTTACCTCTCATATTCATAATCATCTCCATTAATTCCCACATCTCACATTGCTCTCCCCTACTGCCACGTGTTTGTTAGAATCCAGCACAACAGAATCCCCTCCACTAGTAACAGACTCTCCTCCACTGTTTCTACCTCGAGGGGTGCTAGGACTCAGTAGGCAAAGAAGCCGCACACTAGGATTTAGAAATTAGAATGCTTTGATTCCATGGTGAAAACAAGATATGCACACAATAGAAAGAGTGGAGAGAATCGCAATATGGCCTAGCTGGTCCACCATCATTTATTTACAATTTTTAAGTCTTACCCTTAATAAGATATAACTTCAGATGATACTATAGAGCTTTACTGACAGGTAAAAGACCTTTCTTTGGGTCGGTGTTTCCGGTCTTTGTTATTTTTGGATGAATGATTATTGTTAATTATCAATGCAGATTGCTCGCATGCTTACTGTGAAGCGGGAAAGAGAGATTGAGGAGGGAATCGGTAAGAGGTTGTCCAGAAAGCTTGATAGAAAATGGAAGAAAAGCATTGTTGTAAGACCACCTCCATCTTTAGTGAAGCTTCGGGCAGAGGAAGCAGCTGAAGAAGCTGCGGAAGCTGGAAAAGCTGCATGAGCCAATACATTAAATATGCAAGTTTTAGAGTTACTACGTTAGTCATTGTTTTTATTGTCATCTTGTTGTATAATATCTTGTTTGTAGTAATCAACGTTTCTTCATGCTGTAAGGGCCTTGTATTTTGTAAGAAAAGAGACATGATCGTCAAAATCATTATTTATGCCTTCAAATTAGGTAAACAGACTTTTTATTTGACCAGGAATTTCAAATTCATTAGATATTTGTTTTTCATATTCCGTATTAACATTTTTTTTGAGGTACAAGTTGTAGATGGTTGTCAATCAGGTTAGTATTATGTATGTTTTTTTTTTTTTTAAACGAAAAAGGGATTGCGTAACATTCAAGCACTCACAAAAACAACTTAAATGCAGAGTCTAGTCTGACTCCATCACCACATAATGGAAAGAGAGGCTAAGAGTAGGCCTAAATAATAGCCTAATAACACAACAGATGTTATCCCTTAATCTTTTATTTTTTTATCTAGTCTTTTATTTTAATTTTAAGTGACAATTTAATTTTTTATGTTTTAAAATGTTAATAATGTTATCTTTTTTTAATAAAAATTCAAAAAATTTATCAAAATTTTTAACCAAAACCAATAAAATTAATTATATCATTCAATATAATATAAATTTCATCAAATTCGAAACTCAAATCTTCAAATAAACTCATATTTTCATCTCTAACAATATCAAATAAAAAATAAAAATGAATTTATTTGAAGATTTGAGTTACAAATTTGATAAAAAATTTAAGTTTAATAAATTAAAAAAGTTTTCGGATAAAAGGTGTGGATCGAAAATCTTTAAATTTTTAGGGTTTATCATAACTACCGGAAAATTAAAAATAAAATTTTAAAAAAAATTTTTTGAAGTTAATTTTTTTTTAAAATTTTTTTTAGGGTTTAAGATAACTACTAAAAAACTTAAAAAAGTTTTTCGGAGTGTATTATTTATACGGAAAATTTAAAAAAAATTTAAAATAAATATATATACCAAAAAAATTTAAATGGTGAAAAATTTTAAATTTTATGATTTATTCGAGGATAAAAATATATTATTTACATTTATGGGATTAAAAGTAAAATTTGGACTTAAGACTCCGTTCGCAACGAATGACTTAAGATTTTTTAGACTTCTATTTCGCAACGAATGACTTAAGATTTTTTAGAAAATCATTTTCTTAAAGAAAATATGTTAGTTTACGAAATTGCCCTTACCAATTTTGAAAAATGACAAGCTTTGCCTTTACGGTCGCGTTTTCTCTTTCTCTCCATGGAGTCGAAATCGAAGACACTCTCTTCGCTGATGAACCACTGAAACCTCGCCGACTCTCTTTGCCTCCTCCCACACCGCACAAGTTCATTAACCCCATTCCAAATTTCCAATCCCAACTCTTATCTACCTGAGACAACACCATCTCTTCCCTGATTATTGAATTATTGCAAACAAGAAAAAGCATTACATAAATGGATGATGAAATGGACAAAGAAATCATTTCAGATGATAAAGAAGCAGAAGCAGAAGCAGAAGCAGAAGCAGAAGCAACGTTACAAAAAAAGCACTTATCAATGCTAGAGCGTCTCTCCAAACGCCAACAAACCCGTTCAATCAACACTGAACCTTCCACCGAATCAACTTCCTCCTTCCTCTCACGCTTCACTCAACTCAAATCCTCCATCGAGTCTCGCCTCTCCGAATCCCGATCCATTTCCTCCGATCCATCTCAACTCAAACCGCATTTCGATAAAATCTCCGAATCAATCTCCGATTTGGAAAAATTCGTCGCTCAAAGCTCCTATTTCCTTCCCTCTTACGACGTTCGATCTTCTCTTAAAACTGTCTCCGATTTGAAACGCAGCCTCGAAAACCTAAGCTCCGAACTCATCCCTAAAAAGAAATTCTCGTTCAAGAACAAAGCCAGTAAGAAAGATAGAGATTCCGTTATTCCAGAATCCAAACAACCAATAGTTCCCGTTCGAGATTCGGTCCAATCGAGTGAAAGCTTCGCGGCACGTGATTCTCCAGGGTTTAGGAACAAAACGGGTGAGGTATTGGTTGGGGAGTTTAGCGAAACGGAGGTTGGGGAATTTACAGTTTCGGATCTCGATTCATGTGAAGTGAGAATAATTGGATGCATTAGGGCGCTATTTGTTCATAGATTGAAGGATTGTAGGGTTTATGTTGGGCCGGTGACGGGATCGATTCTAATTGATGAAGTTGAGGGTTGCGTTTTTGCTATGGCTTCGCATCAGATTCGGATTCATCGTGCTAGGAGAAGTGATTTCTACCTTAAGGTTAGGAGCAGACCTATAGTGGAGGATTGTAGCGGCGTGAGATTCGCACCATATTGTTTGAGTTACCAAGGGATTGAAGAGGATCTTTGCTGTGCTGGTCTTGATGCTGAGACAGGAAATTGGGCCAATGTGGATGATTTCAGGTGGCTGCGTGCGGTGCAGTCTCCAAATTGGTCGATTTTGCCAGAGAATGAGAGGATTGGGATTGTTGATATATCTAATTCGGAAAGTAGGAAGGAGGAAATTTGATTTGAGTTGTATGTAGACTTGACGTTTGTAAGAGTGTTTATTTTTACTTTTTTTATTACTGTTGAGAGCCACTTGATTCTTGTTCAGCCTAGGAATGCTCTTTTTAGAGGAATTTGATGTCGAGATTAATGTGACTTTGGAAATACAAATGGTTTTGGGTATGCTTCTTTTTCATTATTGGTTATTTTTGCAAAGGAAAATGAGTATCTATGCCTGTTCGTTTCCATGGAGCTCACACTATGTTCTCCTTACTGTGATGTGATGATTTTGAAGTTATGATGGTAGAAGGTACTATAATTGTCTCTTTTGTAAAAGTAAAAGCTCACATGGATGTGTTACCACATTCCGTTCGGGCTTCTTTATTCTCTACAAGTACCCCACAATTTTAAGGCAGGATCATCCATGACTTTTTTTTATAGCAGGACCATCCATGACCTTATATGTTCACTACAAAGCGTATTTAGATCTCTTAAACATGGTTGATGACACTGTTGCTTATTCTAAAGTTGCAGATACCAGCCATGATTTGTCAATTGTATAATTATTGTTACTATGGTCTTATTTGCATTAGTGCTGAAAATAGAAACCATGAGTATTTCGATAGAATAGAAAGCAGAATGTATTATAGCTAGTTGATTGTGTTTTTCCATCTCAATCTAGGTTTCTTGCAGATTGGTACTACTCTAGAATGAAGTACAAACAAAACCGGTAAAGTTGATGTATCTGGTCTTAATTTTTAATGAGATACATCAACTTTTCAGCTACTATTTTTGCTTAAATGTAACATGATGGATCAATTAGATGTGCGATAGGTGATCAGGATTTGATCTGGCTTCCTGATTTATGTTTGAAGTTATTAAACAGGTTGAAGAATTTGAGAAGGCACGAAGAACTCAAGCTTTCGTTCACAATTTGTTGCGACTGCCTCCTCCTCCGCCACCCATGCTTCTGCTGTGCCTTTGCCTTCTTAACGGATAACCTAGCAACTTACCAAGTGAAAATCAGTTAAGAAGTCAAGAATATAAGCAAAAGATGGTGGTGTGTTGGACTGTTTTCTGGCCTGGCCTGCTGTTACTGTAATGATGCCTTGCTGAAAGTGTGTTGGGGTTATGGATTGTTTGTTGTTGCAAAGGGGTGTAAGGCTTTGGTTTGGGGTGGTACTGCTATTCAGGTTTTAGATCAGTATTGGTATTGTGGTGATGAATAAAATATAAGGGATTGTATCTTTGTGTACATGGCAGCACCATGTTGATAAGAGTTATCTTGGAATTTCTGAATATGATATTTAGTTGGTTATTGCAATTGAACTTATTTTAACGGGAGAACGTCCTTCACTGGAGAAATGTTTGTTTCTTTTGCAATTTTTTGCTTTGTGGTTAACCTTTTTGCTTTATAGTTTGAATTATAATGTACTTACATGAATAAGGACTGAAACTATTTTCACTCAAGGGGTATTTTCATTTGTTCATTCGTCTAATATTAATTAGGGGTGTACCCGAACCGATAAATTTTTATTGGGTTGAGTTGAGTTTTCAATCTGTGATTTTTACATCAAAACCAAACTAAACCATCTCAATTATGAACAAGTTAGGTTAAGTTGAGTTTGCGGGTCCACGAGTTCAAAATGTTAATCCGCTACCCGAATTGAACATCATTGAGTTTAAATAGGTTGGTTCGTGTTAGACCCGAACTTAAATGAGTTGAGTCAAAATCCGGTTTGGGTTGGTTTGAGTGACCAAGTTCGCGGGTTTATCCGTATTCATGATGAACACCCTTAATTGTAATATTTATTTTTTTATAGATGGCAAGTAATGTTGACAGTATTGAATTAAAGCTTTGACCTGACTTTGTAACTAAAGCTTTGACAAAGTTACAAAGCGAAATATGTCAAATGGTGCGTTTAATGTTAGAAAATGGAACTCAATGACTATTAGGTTGAATTCCATAATTAATCATTCCTTTAAAACGGATCATCTAAAGGCAAAAATGCACCAACTATGAGTTATGTTATAATATTCTTCATAGAGTTGCTTCTAACGGGTTAAACCACTTTTAGTATTCTACAAAAATAATCTAACGCAATTTCAAAGAATAGTCCATCCATAGAATTGTCTAAAGCGATTAAGAATAACAAAAAATACTATTATTGGTTCGAGATATGCATATCATATTATCAAAGTTATTTGAATCTTGTTTACTTATCCATATTTTTTGCTTGGTTCTTTTTGTTTGGGTTATGCATTATAGAGTTGCATAGGTGCAATAGATGGTACACATATAAGTGCATGGATTCCCACGTAGAAACAAATTTCATTTAAAGGTAGAGAGACAACTATCACGCAGATTTATATTTGTGATTTCAACATGATGTTTACATATGTATATTTGGGAGTGGGAAAGAAGTGCACATGATTCATTTTTTTTATGCAATTATAAATCCCGTTGGAGCATTTCCTTGGCCACTGCTAACATATTTTTTTATGAAAGTTTATTTTATATAACTGAATATAGGTATTTATGTGTCGAAGGTTTGCTTCTCCCTTGTAGAGTCGAAAGATATCATGCACGAGAATATAGAGGCCAAGATATACATCCTAAGAGTCTCAAAGAGTTATTTAACATTATACACTCATCTCTACATGACAATTGGACGTTACTTTAGGTGTTGAAAAATAGATTTCCTATTTTGAAGTTTATGGGCGTGTTTGTTTCAGAATTTTGAAAAATTATTTTGTTAAAAAAAATCATTTTTTGGCTAAAAATGAAAAGCTAAAAGTAATTACCTTGCACATTCCTTCTACGATAGATGAGAGAGAAAGATGTCACAAATTTTAAAAACACATAACTTAACTCATTAATTAGAGAAAATGATGTAATTACCTTGCACTTTTTGGAAAATCCAAAATTGTGTTCCATCAATTTTTACTATGTTTTCTCCATATTCACGCACTCAATTGTGGCGGTTTTTTTACGCACTTAATTGTAGCAGTTTTGAAACTCTTATTATATAGGTTTTCATCAAGTAAATTGTCTTCTCCTTTTCAATTTCTCCATGTCGTTTTGTTGTTGTTTTTGTGTCTTTTATTTGAATCATTTTATTAATGAATATAGAAAAGGGAGGGAAGAAGAACGAGAGGGAGGGGAATAATAGATAAAAGAGAGAGGTAGAAAGATATTACATAGAAAAAGAGAGAGATTCATGTATTTAGAAAAGTCATATCCTTTATGATAATTTTGTAGTTTAAAAAAATCACTTTTACAAAATTGTATACAAACAGATTAAAAATCATTTTTTTAAAAAAATTATTTTTATGATAGTAAACAAACGAAAATCAAAAAATCATTTTTAAACAAATCAATAAATTTTTTAAACTAAAAATCATTTTTATTTAAGCTTAAACAAACACACTCATATATATCTCTTTGTAAACCTTCTTATTCAAAAACTCCTCATAAATACTTGGTTGATATTTCTTAAATATTTGATAATATTTGAGTTGAATTCTTTGAAGTAGCAATGTCGATTTACAAGAAAGGGGGGTTTGAATTGTAAATTCGCCCTTTTAAAATTCCTATTAAAAACTTAAGAAAATAACTCAAGATTGATCTTGGTTGTGAAAACAGAAAACGGAAAACGTTCTTGGTTTTCACCAGAAAACAGAGAACGTTCTTAGTTAGTTAAAATCAACAGTTCAGTTTATCTATTTAACTTGATAATTAAAAGACTGAAAGTAAATAGAGATAAATGAAGAGATATCACACACAGATATATCCTGGTTCACCCAACCCGGGCTACGTCCAGTCCTCACAACGGTGAGATTTTCTACTAAGTGTTCAAAACAAAGAACCTTCTTGGTTTTACAGCACCTAGCTCAAATCAACCTTGATCTGTTACAAACTTCAATCCTTTCCATCCAGAAAGGAATTCAATCAGGTCACCTATCAACCTTGATAGGATTTTACACTTCACCTTTTAACTTTAAAAGGATTTTCTAAACAAACTACTCAAGCTATAAACACCTCTTATAGTCTTGAGTTTACACAATGATGATGTAGAGTGTTTTTACAGAATCTGATTAAATCTCAACTCTTGTTTGAGGTTTAGATTCTTTTCAAGAGATTTCAGTAAGCTAAGAACAATGAATTCGTCAATGAATGTTACTGATTTCTTGTGAGACCTTTTAAGTATGAATGTGAGTGATTGAGGATATATCTTGACACTTGAATGTCTTTGATTTTGGACAGAATCTAAGTATGCTCAACTCGTGTTTGAGATTAGATTCTTGACAAAAGAATTCAGTAGAATGATTCTGATATGAGGAAGAAAAACAGAACTGAATCTTTTGTTTGTGAATGAGAAGCTTTCAAGTATGTAGATGTATGTAAGTGATGTATTACTTTGTACTTGAAACTTTGCTTTTTCCTTGAGCATTGGCCTTCCTTTTATAGACTTGAGAGCAGTAAATGAAAGTCAATAGAGTTGTTGGAAGTACTCTTGTCAGGCTTGACCATAGCCAATTTTTCTGATTAAAAATAATCCAACTTTTGACTACTTTTAAGTTATGTTTTGACTGAGCTGAAATCATTTGTTCTTGGTCAGATTTTTCTTTCATACTCTGATTTTTGCCTCTGATGGTATCCTCTGATGATATCTTCTGATGGTATCCTCTGATGATATCTTCTGATGGTATCCTCTGATGATATCCTCTGATGATATCCTCTGATGTTTATATATTTCAAGATCGTTCAAAGTTCTTGGCAGTCAAGTTGGAGAAGGATGTAACAAGGCTGGAGAAGGATGTAACAAGGTTGGAGAATGATTGTATCATTATGGACTGATGTTATCATACTGGGGGATGATGTTTGATCATTCTGGAGATAGTTGTTAATCATGCTGGAGAAAGATGTTTGCTGTTGGAGATTGTTTATCAATCTGGAAACTGATGATACACTGCTGGAGAATGATGTTAAACATGCTGAAGATTAATGTTAACATGCTGGAGATTGATGTTAACATGCTGGAGAATGATAATCTTTCTGGACAAAAGATCATTTTGGACAGCAAATCATTCTGGAGATTGATCTGATCATTCTGGACATTTCTGGAGACTGATCTGTCTTGTTGGAACAGCTTGATTCATAGCATTTTTCCTTTGTGATTTGAATGAATTCTTTGATTAGAATGGATCTCATTTGTTCCCTGTCATTATAATATTGATGTAAATTCCAGAGGCAATATATTCTTTCAATTGATGGAAATTGATTGATCTTTATGCTTTCATGACCATATTTGAACCTGAAGAACATTCTCCGTTTTCCAGATTTATGTCAAGAACGTTCTCCGTTCGGTTTTTGTAATTTTGCTTCTTTCAAATGATCTCGCTTTTGATTTATAGCATAGATTGATCATTGATTTGTTGTATGAATTTATTTGATCATCTTTCTTCATGAAGATGTTATCTTGAAAATGTAATAATCATTATATTGAATGATTTGATATATGATAAATTCCTTTTGAGATTATTTCATTATTGAGTAGATACTTGTGCATTTTGATGAAGTGAATGGATTCTTGCTTGTTCACTTTATGCATTCATGTTCCTTAAATAAAATTTAAGTGAAATCATTAGTAGACTACCATTCATAAAACTTAATCATTTATTTCATAAGGTTTGTTGTCATTAAAAAATATATCAAAAAATTTTTTCTTCAACATTCTTTTCTTCAAGTTTTTATTATGATGATGAAATAAATCTATTAGTTATAATAAGTTAGATTCAATTAATTAAAAAATTTCTTATTACTAAATAATTTTTATTTTACTTTTTTTTTCAAAATTTTTTTTACAAAATAATTCCTCTGGTCCCTATTATATAAAAAAAATCTCATTTTGTGATTACTATTATCAACAAAAAAATTAACTACTTTTAAATGATTTAATACTATTATTTATTTAATTTAAAATATTTAATGTAAATAATTAAGTGTTTGATATTAAAAAGAAAAAACAATTCAACAAATTTAACTTGTACATAAAATCTCAAAAATTAATTACACTTAACATACTTTTTAATACAATGTAAAAGTTTTTTTATTTTTTATGATAGCAACGTTATCAAAAAAGACCTTACATATCTTTAAAAATTATTATTTTTCTTTAATTTTTCAATGAAATTGCCTTTTTTTTTTCTTCCTGAAAGCACACCTTACAAATAAATAGAAGTACACTTTTTTTTAACACTATTGTTATTAGAAAACTGTCACCATTAATGATAAGAGTAGCCATCATTGTGATTTTGCAAAACAAAACTGTCACCATTAAATATAGGATTTCTTTAATCAAATAAATTATTGAAATAAAAAAGTTGACAATGATAATAAACAAAGTTAACAATTTTATTTTTTAAGATATAGCTAATGTTTTTATCATAATATTTATTGTAAGTTGTAGAAAAAGATGTAAATTATATGTGGATATGTTAGTAAACAAATAATTAATGTAGTTGAAGAATATTATAAAAAAAGAGGAAAAAATTTCGAGTCTTATATTTAATAACATATGTAGTATTATGTATGTAGCTTTTATAGACTACACTTTGTAGCTTTTGTAAAATTACATAGGTATATCATCATTTTACTTATTCCACCGTGAAATCAAACATGGTGATTTTTCTGTTCAACTCTTATTTTTAAGAGAAAAATAATTATACATCGACAATAATAACCATTGATTTAACTTGCAGAATCAATAATTATACAATTTATGTCTCATGTTAACTGTAAGTGTAAAACTGTTTACACCCATAGTGCATGCTCATTAAATTATATAATTAAACACCTCTAATTTTAATATGAAAAAATCATCTAATTTTCATACATTCATTTAGCACCTCATTATCTTATCTATTTTTTTCTATCACATCACCAACATATCACATTCATCATAATATTTTCTTTATTTTTTTCTCTATCAACCAAATAGTTTACTTTTATGGAAAGTGAGTTATTCCTTGAACCACTTTTGTAAGTGGTCAGTATTTAAAAATCATCGAAAATTCTAATGGTTGACAATACTCTTTCAAAAGTAATAGTTGATAACCCTTCTCCTCTTTATAAATAAAATTATGACATAATCTATATTAATTCAATATGTGCACGATACATATTTATTTTTATTTATTTTAATTAATTCAATATTATTTAAATCATTATCGCAATATTAAAAATAAAAATGACAATGTATATTTCAAAGAGACAACTTCTATAATTATTTAAATTTGAAACACTTTTTTAAAAATAATTCATCATAGACTATGTTTCTTAATGTGTGTTTTTGGTGAACCTAAAGGATAAGGAATTGGCTTTTTGACTAAACAACACGTGCCCTATGTACAGACAAAAGCAACGTGCCCTCATATTTTCAATTTTGGACAAACCATTACCATATTTAAAGGCTATTTATGGCATCATTTAACTCACCAAAAACTCACTCTCCCATACACCATTTTTGACATTACCATAACCATTATCATATAGTTACACATTCAACATGCATAATCACACCGAAACACAACAACCAAAATCAAATAACCTGATTATTTCCCTTCACAACCTCACCAAACTCAACACCCAAATCGATTCTCTTAAACACTTCATATCCCAATCCATCAACACAAACACTATCCTCTCCAAACACCACTTAGACACACTCTCCAACCAACTCTCCTCATCCATTCGCCACGTCATCACCAACGCTTCCGCACTTCTCGCCGCATCTCCCGTAACAGTAACCGTTTCTCCAACGGTTAACGAACTTTCCGAAACCGTGGAGCTCGACGCGGTTGAACTTCTCGCAAAGCACTTTCATTTCTGCGAGATTTGCGGGAAAGGATTCACGCGCGACGCGAATTTGCGTATGCACATGCGGTCGCACGGGGAACGGTTTAAGACTCGTGAAGCGTTGCGTGGTGGTTGTGGTGTGAGGGAAACGCGCTTAACGGCGACGCGGTTTTCTTGTCCTTTTGAAGGATGCAAACGGAATAAGCTGCATAAGAAGTTTATGCCGTTGAAGTCGGTGTTGTGTTTGAGGAACCATTTCAAGAGGAGTCATTGTCCGAAAACTCACACGTGCGATCGGTGTAAGAGGAAGAGCTTTGCGGTGGTTTCGGATTTGAAGAGTCACGTGAAGCAGTGTGGGGGAGAGTCTAAGTGGAAGTGTACGTGCGGAACCACGTTTTCAAGGAAAGAGAAACTGTTTGGACACGTGGCACGGTTTGAGGGGCATTTGCCGGCGGTTGAGGTGGGTGAAGAAGAGAAAGGAAAATCTATGGAGGCGGCGCCGGCGGAAGGGGATGGGCTACCTGAAGGTTTCTTTGATGATTTGGAAAAGTTTTGGGTTTGACTCTTTTTAGAACAAATAACTTTTGATTTTTGCACAACTGATCAGTAAAATTTTAAGAAGATATTAATTATTGGAAGAATTTTTATTTCTCTACGATTAACTATCATCAATGTAAAATTTCACTTCATGAAAGCAAGGCCTAACTTTTGAATAAAATGATTTAAATGTAAAATAATTTATACTCATAGATACCTTAAATCTTCAAAATACTTATTAGTCTAAGAATATTACACGGCAAAATAAATTACAATCAACGTCATAAAAATAGGTAAACATCATATATGTCTGAAATTAGTTTTCATTCTCTAAAACCAAACAAAGTAATATTTGATTCCACTTTTTGCATGTTTGATATGCTTAAAAGTGCACTCAATTAGAATTGATTTTATTTTTAAAATTAATTTTGAACTTAAAATTAAGATTTATAAATTAGGTTTAAATATGATTTTTAACTCAAATTTATTATTCAATTTACTTTTACATGAATATATTTAAATATAAATTACTTTACTTTCAAATCACTTTTAATTAAAGTTAGTTTAACAAAATCAATTTTAGTCACTATATAACTAAATATTTGCTACAGCACTTCCAAAATAAGGATTTGAGTTCTTGAAGTTAAGAGAAAGAACAAAAAACCAAATTATAAGGGTATGTTTGAAACACTTTTGCATTTTAGTTTTTAAAAATTGTTTTATAAATTTAATTTTAAAAATTGTTTTAAAGAATAGAATTAAAGAAAAAACGTGTTTGAGATATTTGTTTTAAAAACAGTTTTAAAGATGAGAAAAAGAGAAAATCTATTTAGTAATCTAAATTTTTAAAATAGTTTTTGACTAGAGAAATTAAAAAACTGAAAACTGAGAAGTAAAACATCATTTATCTATTTTGCTTTTTTAGTTTTAAAAAGTATAATATTAAAAATAGTTTTACAAAACAGTTTTTAAAAATAAGTAATCCAAACAAGTTTTTTAGTTTTTAAATTTTAAAAAACTAAAATAGAGTTTTTGGGATGAGAATCAAACAGAACCTAAGTGTTTCCTTCTCTAGTGCAAAAATTGATTAATTGTGTAAAATCGATTTTGACTAAAAGAAAACTGAAGGTAAGTTGATTATATTTGTATATTCATATTGAAGTGGGTTAAAAGATAAATCTAAGACAAAATCAATTTTACTTTTTTTATCTTCTTCTTCCGGAAAACTTGTGAGGAAGTTTTCTGATAGTCTTTTTTTTTAAATTTTTTTAAAATAAAAAAAAACTACGGAAAACTTTTTGGCAAGTTTTCTGGTAACTGAAAAATTTCATGTCAAGTTTTCCGGTAGTGTTAAATGTACCCATCTTTTCCAGAAAACTTCTTCTCAAGTTTTCCGGTAACTACTGGAAAACTTTTTGGCAAGTTTTGCGGTAATGTTAAATGTTTGCGTCGTTTCTGAAAATCTTGGTTTTCCGGTAAAAGGTTCAAAACAAGTAAATTTTAATTTGATAAAATAGTAAAAAAAAATGAAGGGTAATTTTGACATTTTGAAAAATTTGTGAGAGTATAAGTATAATTGTAGGGGTATGGGATAAAACTTTCTAAAATTAATTCTACTCGAGAATAGTCAATCAAGAATAGCCAAATATGATAAAATTAATTTTAAATATCTAGAATCAATTTTGTTTGCTTCAAAAGTGGAGCTAAACATCCACTAAATAATTAAGCCCACAAATCACAGTCCATTATGGTGTCCAATATGAGAACGAACGAGTGAAAATTCAATAATGAACTGCAATAATTAAAATAAGTGAAAAAAACCAAACTCATCTTTCTTCCTCAATTTTGAAAAGCTACAACTTTTGTAAACTTACTGTAGTTCACCAAACTTACACTAAGAAGGACAACACATGACTCTAGAAAGTTAATTAAATGTACTTTCATGATAGATTTAGTAAAAGCATATACAATTATTTTCTTGAGGTACAACCCAGAAAAGGAGATTGTTCATTGTACATTAACTGAAATGAAAATATTGAATATGGAACCAAATAATGTAGCTGACTAGATAACAACACCACCAACACGGTTTCTTTGTAAAAACCTTTATGTACAACAATCATTGTTAGGGGACTTGCAGCACACCACCATATGTTACAACAGGAACATTGCTAAAAGCTCACCAAACATCTTTTCCTTAATGATTTTCTGTACTTTAGAAAACCTCAACAATACCACAAGCATCATTGTGCATCAAAATTATAACTCTTTCTCCTCTTTCTTACAGTTGAAACACAATAAACTTCATCTCTATTCATTCAAGCTAAACTATCAAAAAAGGAAAATGTTGTACAGCTTATAATATAGATGGTTCAAATCTATGTATCTTCTCATCTGCCACCAGACAACTCAATGGCATCTTGATTATAAACTGAATCTTCTCCCCAGTCAAATCTTCTTTGTAATCTCTCGTATTCTTGTCTCCGATGGACCTCCACGTGCTGCCATTCCTCCCACCTTTCAGCCAACCCTTCTCCTTCTAGCATTCTTACAACCTCAGACATTGGTGGACGGTCCTCTGGCGTTGCTTGGGTGCAGAGTAGCGCAACTTTTATCATCATTTCTACCTCTTGCATGTTGAAATTTTTCTTTAGGTTGCGATCAACAATAGCATCTAGTCTTTTCTCTCGTTCTAATTTCTTAACCTATAGAACACGATATAGCAAAAAACAGTTGCAGACAAGTATAAACTGAAAATGATGATACATATATATTTTGTATATATATGACAAAGGAGGAAAAAGAGGTCTTACATGGTCAAGCAACAACACATCATCTTCCTCTTCCAAACGTGAGAAGTCAATTGCTCGTTGACCTGTAACAAGCTCCAGAAGCATAATCCCATAACCAAAAACATCTGTCCTTTCTGAAGACTTTCCGGTTGACAAATACTCAGGAGCTATATGGCCCATTGTTCCACGAACTTGAGTTGTCACATTAGTCTTTCGAATATCTACTAACTTTGCCAAACCAAAGTCGCCGACAACTGCCTCAAAATCTTCATCTAGTAATACATTAGCTGCTTTCACATCCCGATGAATAATCTTAGGACTGCAATGCGCATGAAGATATTCTAGGCCACGTGCCGTTCCCAGAGCCACTCGTTTTCTTGTAGGCCAATCCAAAACAGATTCCCCAGGTTTGAGTTCTGCATCAGTATTCACAGTAAAATTTACAACCAGGCAATACAAAATATGGACAACAAATATCCAATCTACCCATACATACAATTCAATACTTACAACAAGGATACATGAATTACAATATTTAAATTGTTCTAACCATATATACACTTTTATGCTTTTATGATGCCAATATGCGTTGTAATTTGTAACTTAATACCTCGGAGACGATAGGCAACACTTAAGTTCTGCATGAAGGGATAAACTAAGAGGCGTTCAGTTGGAGTAGTACAAAACCCAATCAGCCGTAACAAGTTCCTATGAACAGCTACACTTATCATCTCAACTTCACGCTGGAAAGCTGCATCTCCCCCAGGGCTTTCATAATCAGTTAACCTTTTGACAGCAACTTTTGTGTTATCAGCAAGGACACCTTTATAAACCTTTCCAAAGCCTCCCTGTCCTAAAACATTTTTCTCGCTGAAGTTGTCGGTAGCTATTTGTAGTTCTCTCCATGCAAATCTTTTTAGTTGTCCAAATGCAATTCGCCGATCAACTTCACCTGATAAAACAAGAAAAAAAAATAATCATACAATAATAATAGTAACCAACAATAATAATAATAATAACAACAACAATAATAATAACAATAGTATTAGAATTGACAACAGACAGCCTAACTGATCCTCAAAAGTTAGTTCAAGGATGAGGATTGTCCAAACCTTCCTTATAAGGATGACTTTGTTCATATCTCAATCAAGTGTTGACTCTCAATATTAATAACACGATATTGGTTTTATTTAGAGTTTCAGAAGAGAAAGTAATATGAATTCTTTCTGTATTCTAGATTGAAATGAATTGTTAAATGTTTATGATATGACCCTGGGTTTGGGCCCAAGCCCAACAACAAAGCTGAATAGGCCAGATGAGAGGGTTTAGTGTTTAATGAGGTTCTTAGATTTAAGGGGACTCGGTTATGGGGTTTATTATATGATGGAGTGAGGCTAGGTGGTGGGATTCATTCCAACAGATTGTATTAAGTTGGTTTAGGAGAGTTTCTCTCTGGATAGGAACACCTTGCTCTGGTTAGGAGTTCTTGAACTCTGGTTTATCCTTTCTTTAAGCATTTTCCACCATTGTAGATTTCATGAGCTCATCTTTTCCATTCAATAATATACGGTTTCATTACTCTTATTTTGCAGGTTCTATCAGTTTACAATAAAGTTGAGAGCTATTTATGGACTTCCTAGTGTGACTGAACTGATAGTAGTTTACTCTAATAGTAGTTTTAAATTCCTAACACCTAGCACTGGATCCAGGATTCGATATATACCACATTCATTAGACATGAAAGGTTTAAAGGAATGGAAATGAATATATTTCAATGAGAAGTTTTAAGGACCGGTTATTCCAAAAGATTAAACTATTATATGGGAGCCCAAGATTGGTTTAAAATCCCTATCAATCTAGTCACTGGATCCAGTGGACCACGGGATATGAAGACACTAGAAAGAAGGGAACAAATACGATCAAAACTCATTGCCTTTAAAAAGAGCATGATATTGGAAGAACTAAAACTAGATAAAATGAGCATAGCACTAATTAACCACATGGTGTTTGGTCAGTGAGAAATGGTGCATTGTTTATGTATACGATGAGCTGAGCAATAAACCATTATTATATATAAATATAAGTCAATCTGAATTTTGGATAACAAAGCCTAAAATAGTAAAATTTGATAATATAATATTGCTCGACTTAAAAGAATGGGTCCATTTTAAGACATACATAGAGTCTCCAGATCAATACTTTAAAATGCTACAACTACAAACATATTAACATATGCACTAATATATTTCACTAAAGAAAAGCATAATACATAGATACAAGAACATTGGAGATTGAACTCGAAACTCAAACCTGGAACATCTACAAAAACTTCACGCTTGTATCCCTTGTGTCTAGCCTTGCACCAAAATAACAGCAGACCAACAATAACAAGGATGGCTACAAATGCTACGCTAATTCCAATTATGAGGCCAATTGGTTTATGTGATGAACCTGCCATGTGAAGGAAAATTAGTATTCAGATTGTAGAAAAGGGAAGGAAGAAAGTTGTAGATAACAACACAACATATAACAGGACAAACAAAATATTCCCATCACATTACCTTGATCGGCATTATTAAATGCACAAGGCTGACCATAATTCACACCACAATCCAACTTATTTCCGCTGAAACTGCAATAAGGAGCACAGTAAAAAAAGTGGTATCAGATTTTGTATGTCCTAACTTAAATATATCAAATAGATCTTATTTATATATATTATATATATGGTTAAAAAAGTGGAATGTAATTGGGGGTTGTTACAAGGTGTTTGTGTCCAATAGGTCCTATTCCCTGAACAATGGACAAACTGTCACTTGTCTAGCCTCCTAGCATTCAATATCAAGTAGTAAGTATACAGAAAGAAGTCAATTTAACAAGACTTAGTTTCTTGAAACAAAACATTTTATGATTGCCATTCTTTCAGATGTAAATAAAAAAGTGGAACCAGAGATGACTGCAATCATCTACTTCTGCTCGGTTGAAATATAATGTTAGTAACAATAACCATTTTAACTATCTGGGCTCTTTAGACGCATGTGACCACTTTTCCAATTTTCCAACAATTCTCATCCCTGGGGTAAGGGATAGAAAGACATGTTTAAATGGTGCTTGAAATGATCATTTAAATACTAATCAACCATTCATACTTGTATTTAGGAACTTCAAGTAACTGCTCCGGAATTCGGCCGCTAAGATTGTTTGAATCTAGCTGACTGCAAAAGAGAGGTTTGCACAATCAGTCAGATACTAAATTAATGGAATATACTTAGAAGTAACATGTAAACTTCTAGAAACCATTATTTCACATACATATCGTTCAAGCTTGAAAGATTGGCAAGTGATTCAGGAATAGACCCACTGAGATTGTTTTGACTCAATGTCCTGGTAGCAGGAAAAAAAAAACAACACTTTTAAACATTACACAATAGAAACACATGCTAAGACACATTATATATTGGTAAAACCTACCAAAAAGAATGCCATACTTACAAGAATTGTAGCTTTTTAAGATTACCAAGGGACGACGGTATTTCACCAGTTAATCTGTTGTTTTCCAAATCCAACCTGATCAAGCTTGTCAGGTTTCCCAACTCTTTTGGTATGTCGCCGATGATGCCATTTCCTTGCAAAGAACTGCATTGTAATTGCATAACATGCATCAATGGTTACACTTAAAATCTTCCTTGTTTTGTTGTTAATGATAGATATTTAAAAGAAAACAATTTCCCATAAAAAAAATTCAATGATAATGAAACCATAGCGTGAACTTCTGTAACACCGAAACTCTTCCCCCATATAAAAGTGAACATTTGCAAAATGAGGAGCGCCAGAAACATACTCTCTAACACTCTCTCAATTATTGGGGAGATTTCATGTAGGTCCAATCACATTGGAAATTAGTTCCACATGAAGTGATGAGACATTAAGACCCACATAAATTTCACTCAGTAAGAGAAAAGAATCGAAAAGAGAGTATTAGAGAGTGTGTTAGTAACACTCCTCTTGCAAAAGAGTGAACTATTGAACAAAGAAAAAAAAGTTCTAACATCACAAAATTTACCTAAGGTTATCAAATAACTTTTAAAAAATGACCAAATTAATATTGTAATAAAAATATATATCTGAAGCACCAAGACTTGACGGAGTAAGGATCATAACCACAATATTAACTTCAGAATTAATTAATCCTAACAACTACAGTTCATCAAATGCACAGCGTATAAAATCATAAAAAAATACTAAAATAAGTAATATAAAATAAGAGAGATGTGTGCACATACAACTTACCATCACAACACTACAATGCACAAATCAAGAACGATAAGATTAGTCAGAAAAGAGAAAAATAGGAAAAGTGGGCTGCAAGAACAATGTAAGCAATTGGTTTTTTATAATTAACAACTGAAGTTATCTCATAACTTCCCAATCATCTAAAATTGATTGAGTGGAATACCAAACATATTATTATCAATACAGAATCAACCTGAATTGTGTGGATATTTCATGATATAAAAACTTACAGAGTTGTGAGATATTTTAGAGTTCCTATCCTTGGGGCCAAGCGTCCTGTGAATCCCATCATCGCTAGTGAACTGCAATGACGCAATTCATAGAATTACATGGCATGCACAAACTGGAAATATAAAAGTGTGAAATACTCCTATATAGCATGAATATATAATTTCTGACAAACAATTAAAGTAATGAATGACTGGCTCATCTTCAGATTTAACTTTTTTTTTTTAAAAACAGTCAATAGGGAATATCTTACACTTGAATAACATTGTAGTTTGAGTCACAGTAAACACGTGACCAGGTACAAGGGTTGACTTGATTTGCATTCCAGTCACTAAGCTGGGGACCTGAAGCATTCAGTGATAACTTCAATGCAATCAGTGCATCTCCTGCAAAGAACAAAACCATTACTCGCCTACTAAAAATACACTGCAACGTACATAAAACTAGAAAGGCATTGATGTTTCAAACCATAATATTTTAACTGCAATCTTGGAAAAAAAATGAGACATTCATTAAATTCAGTCAACATACAGTTATAAATGTATTTATTCCTCATAAACGAACTGCAAAATAATGTTTGAGAGGCTATGCAAATATAAGAATATGAATGTATGCACATTTAACAACTAAATCTTACACAGGATACATTCTTTTCGAATGAGTTAGTGGCATGCAAATATAAGTGTACCTTGCGGATCAGGCGACACAGAAGAACACAAGCATGCCAAAATTAATAATACAGATAACAAGAAGTCCATATCTACTGGCTGGTATCAACCACTGAAACAATGAACATGATAATCAATTATCATAGGAGCAATCTCCATCACTGCAACATAGAATCATAAAAACCATTAAGGAAAGAAAACTGATTAATAACTGTTGATATTTAAAAATAGGAATATTCTATTTATCTGGAAATAGCATGTTCTATTGTAATTAGTGTTACCGATTGTATATCGATTTGTTTCTGAATCTATATAATAAAATCTCTAAGGTGTAGTTTAGACACACGGTTCCATCATATGTCTCTCGTTTTCTCTCATTCAACAAGAACAAAATAACGCCATATAAAGATAAACAACAGTATCAATGTAAGCAAGATTATTCTGATACAAGGTATATATGGTCAATCATGCAGTTGAGTCTATCTAAGAAGAACATAATGGAACTGCATCTATTTTATTCTGTTCGGTTTCGACGATAAGTCTAATTGCATCACTGAGCAGTTCTAAAAAGGAAAAGCGAGCTAGAAAGCTTAACCAGTATCAATGTTAAAACCAAAAAAAGAAAATGCATAAATAATTGTAAATCACCAAACAATGCATATTCTTGAACCAATTTCAATTTATGAGAGAAAACCATATAGTACCACAGAGTTCAACTTCATTCAAAGATTTGTGCAGAATATATCCATAGACATAAATAATTAAAAAAAAAAAAAACACTTAACCAAGTAATTGGGGTTAATGAGCTTAACTTGGTTAATGAGCTTTAGTTAAGGGCGAATCCTTCGAATTCTAACTAGAACAATTTTTGACCAGGCTTTAGTTACCTCTCGGACGAACTCTGGACTACTAGGACCCTATTCCATGTAAATCGGAGGGTTAAAAAGAAACACTAAGAATAAGCTTGTTTACAGAAAACACCTTTTGTTTTTGTTTCTTTCATTTTTGGGATAAGATACAGAAAACGGAGATGTAATAATTGAGAAAAGAAGAAACAACAATATTCGACCAAAAAAGACATAATAGAATTAGAATTCGAGAAACTTCAATTGAATACAGGCAAAATCATGGAACAGGAAGGGGGAATCGAATCAAGCAAGCACAAAATCACATACAACAAAACAAAAACAATAATAATGTATATACCTAAACATTAGTCAAAAAAACAAAACAAAACAAAAAATCTTGAAGAAAAGTAGAAGTGCAAAACTTACAAAGAGGAATCAACAAAGAAATATATATATATATATATATATATATATATATATATATATATATATATATATATATATATAAAATAGTGAAAATCAGAATCAGTAGAAGAATAATGTGCAGTTTAGTTTATTTATGGTGGATAAAGTTGAATATAGATTTAATTTAATTTAATTTAATTTAAGGTTAAAAGGAGAGAAAGGTATAGTCGAAAGAGAGAAACTCACATAGATAGCTGGCAGAATTGGTGAAAGTAGTGTTATGACAGCAAATCTGGAACAGAACCTTCTATTCGTCAAGTCTATAATCTACGTTTTGGTATTTTTTTTTTCTTCTTTCTAAATTGAAATTGTTTATTGCATTTTTGCTACTTTACCAGAAGAATAGTTTATAAATTATAATATATGGTTGTGCCAAGAGATTTGCAATTAAAGGGGTCAAAATACTAAATAATAATGCTGGCCCACTCTCTTATAGCATCTCTCTCTCTCTCTCTCTCTGCACTGCCTTGGACTTGGATTTGACTACAGTATCGTGTCGCTCTTCACTCTTTGTCTGTCTGGTTGATAAATTTAACAAAATGCCGTCCATTTAATTTAAATTAGTATCACCATTATTTTGCTTTTCGAAATAAGTGGAGAAACATGCATTCACTTTCCTCCACTACTTTTAAATAAATACTAGTACTGTACTAAATATCAATTAATTAATCAAGAAATAAGATAGTAAGATATTTTGTCAAGAAAAAAAATAAAAAAAGGAAATAAGATAAGATATGCTCTCTCTATGCGTTTAATCCAATACCCATCAATCTTTGGTGAGGTAATATATGTAGTCATTTCATAATTACCGGCAGGGTGTTAAATTATAGAATTGAACTCTTTTTAAATTCAACTCATTTATAAAAAATTTAAAAATAATTTATTAATTGAATTAATTTTTAAAAATTAAAATTGAACCAAATCAATTTTCTTTAAAAAAAAATTGAACCGAATTAGTTTTTAATTAAAAAAACTAAAACTCGATTTGTTTTTTTAGAAGTAATTATAAGTAATTATATAAAATTTGGTCTATTAGAATAAAAAAACTAAATTAAAATGAGTTTAGTTTGATTCAGAGTAATAAATTGGTTCTCCAATTTATAAAACAGTTTTATTTAATTTTTTAAACTAAAAACTAGTTCGGTAAAGTTTATTTGAACCGAAAACCATCTCAGATCAATTTTCTAATTCAGAATTGAACTTTACCCACCTCTATTAGATATAATTTTCTTCCTAAAAACTTTACCGAAAAATTATGACAATAAATAGATAGAATACCGATAAAATTTAAAATAATAGCCAAGTTTTATGATTAAATATTTTGTCATTCACAATATTCTTTGAATCTAACTTAAATATTAGCTAAATTGGTATGAGCTCAATTATCCATTTAATAACATAAAATAGACTAAGTAAATGTTTGATCATACGTTTTCTACCTATTTTTGCATTCTAATGATTTTTTTCACCGTGATTTTTTAAAGTAACAAATACAAACTTCCATATCAACGTGAAAAACCACAATGGTTTTGAGAAACACTGCACAATACCAAACATAGTACAAGAGGTTTAGAACTTCCATTTCAAACAATTGAAGTATATGTACAAGAGTAACTATAAGATTTACTCTTAACAAAATGTCATATTTTATCCAACAAATTCTTATCATAATTGACAATACATCAATTTTCCACTACATTATTTGATGGAATTATTTTGTTCATGCCATACACATTCGATCCTGCATTGAAAGTCATTGCAATTGACTTTAAAATATATTTTTTCACTACTTTAAAATATTATATTAAAGACTTTAAAAGAGTGTACATTGTGAGTTGCTATAACTATTTCACCCAATCGAATGTGTATGGCATGAGCTTTCATTGCAATTGACTTTTTTTAGGAACTGCTTTGCTTTTTATGCCTGATTGATAATGAATAGTTAAATCACATGATCCTGAATTAGAAAAGAAAGAACATGGAAACCGAAATGATATTGCTAGTGAGTGACATTCTGGAATATTTTGTGATTTAGCATAGTGTGGTTTGGGTTGAGACAACCTATGAGTATTAAGAAAAGATGAAAGTACGTGATTGAAAAATTGAGAGTAATTTACTTAAATATAATGAAAATTAGTCACGTGATTAAATTTGCAACTGCTATTAACAAGTTAATTTTTACTCCATTTGTTATTCTTTCATTTTTTAGAATGTTAGTTTATTTAATTTAATTTTGATAAGACATTTTTATCGTTGTCGCGAAGATAATATAAAATGTTAGTTAATAAATATGTATTTCTTAATAAAATATGCAAAATTTTCATATCAAATAAATGTAAAAGAGGAAAATAAATACAAAATATTCATATCAAACAACGGAAGAGAGAAAAAAGTAGAAATAATGTTTATATTAATCAAATGAAAAGTATTATTACAATAATAGATATAATGAAACTTATATACTCAAATTAAAACAATTAATAATTTCTAACTGTAGTAATTAAAATAACTAATATTACATCTCTAATATTTTTACAAGCTAGAAAGTGTTCTCCATACTTCTAGCTTGGGATGAATAAAACAATGTTGTAAAAAAGATAAATAAATACAATGAGAAACGAAAAAAGGATTTTTAAATGACAGAATAAATCGGTTAAAAACTTTTGGAAGATTTATTGTTCGTTTGAAATAAGAACAAAAAATATTATAATGCAATTTTGTTTGTTTTTTTTTAATAAGTTTACACCTTGCAATAAATTCTCTATCGTTTTTTTTACTCAAATCTTATGCGAAACTCTTTGGTCATTAAGACTACCAAATGAGAATCCAATTATGATTTTTTTTGTTTTAGAAATAAGAGTAATCTTGCTTTTTTTTTTTTGTCAGTAAGTGTTGAATATGGAATTTATACTTTGATGCAAGATATTGCTTGCGTTTTTTTTAATGTCAATTTGGCTAAAAAGAAATAATTTTGCCACCAAATGTTGTTGGTGTTCCTAAGAAATCTTCAACAAATGTAATTGACTCAATCTTTTTCATAATTGATGAAAGTTGTTGATATAAAAACATTAAAGAAACCTTGTGTTTTGGAATACTTTTGTTGGCAAACACGTTGCCTGCTTTTTTATAGTTATTTTTAGGTTAATATTTTTATTCTTTATTTGATTTTTAAAATTTCATCTCTAACAACATCAAATAAAAAATGAAAATATGAGTTTGTTTGAAGATTTGAGTTACGAATTTGATAAAATTTGTATTATATTAAAGAATATAATTAATTTTATGGGTTTTGGTTGAAAATTTTGATGAATTTTTTTATTTATTGTAAAAAAAAAGGATAATATCGTTGACATTTTAAAACATAAAATATCAGATTGTCACTTAAAATTAAAATAAATGACCAAATCAGGAAGAAAAGAAAAAAAAGATAAAGGACTAAAACGTTAACTGAAATTAAGTTAAGGGACCACGGGTGCTATTTAGCCTTATTTTTATTTTCATCATCATATAATTCTAACTTGGAATTTGATAGAGAAATAAAAGAAAACGAAGAAAAAAACTAATTTTGAATGAAAAGAAATAGAAAAATGAAAAAACCGTTCAAGAATCAAATGAAAAAGAAAAGATAAATTAATTAAATTTTCATAAATAAAAAATTATGAAAATTTTGAGATAGAAATTAACAGAATAATTAATGCTAAGATATCATACTAGAATATGCAAAATCTTCTTATATTCAACTTAGAACAACTATTTTCTAACTATGGTAACTAAATTGTAACTAACACTTACCTAAAATAAATAACTAATTTTACCTCTATAATATGTCTAAAAATAATAAAAATAATTATTTGACATTTTTATTATTTCTAAAAATATAGACAATTATTCACTTCAAAAATCTTTTATCTCTTTATTAATAAATAAAATTAATACAAATTTTATAAAATAAAAATAGAAAATAATTTCACAAAATAAAAGTATTTTTTTTCTTAGCAATTGATTTAATTGCAGTTGCGAACTTGCATTTGTTAATTGTTGGTTCAAACTCAATGCTTCAACGTGCGTGTGCTGGCTAATGGCAAACACGAGACAAGATTTTGGCAGAGTTAGGAATGTGTCCATAGCCCTTCTTCTCCTTTCAGTATGGGTCCAGATTAAACCATGTTGAAGTCAACATGAAACAATTATAATGGGATTTTGATCTTTGAAAGAAATATGAATATATCAGATTTGTAAATTGAAGAAAAAAAGAGACAAATTGATTAACGGTGGATCCTTTTCTCATTCGATGTGGTCTACTATTGGAAAAACTAATAGAATTTTTTTTTTTTTTATAAGAATAGTAATAGAAAATTTATTTCTTAGGATCCCAACGATAAAAATTATTTATACCTTAATCTATAGTAGTTGATAAGTTTATTTATAGAACTTTAAAATATTTACAAAACTTGAAAATTAGTTGAGTTGATAATTGAAAATTTAGACATTTTATTTTGTAGAAATATTGTGTTTTTATTTTTTAAAACACGTGTTTATTGTATTTTGATGTGAGACTCTTTAAGTTAAACATTATTATGAGGAGAAGATGAAATACTTAGATAATGAATATACATTTTTGTAAATAATTAAAACATTTTTTTGTTGATATTTTAATTGTTTATAAAAATATAGACAATTGTTCACTTAACAAAGTTTATTATTTTTTTTTATCTATAGATGAAATTGTATAATTACTACAAGAAATTCAGACACAACTGCGAACTTATATATTCGAACTCGACACATTATGTTTCATCTAACAATATCAATATTTTAACAATTGAATTAAGTCTTAAAGATATAAAAATTAACATAAAATTTAAAATAGAAAATAGAAAATATTTTGACAAAATAAAAAATAAAAAACCTTTTTTTTAATGTCGATGTAAACTAAAGTGTTTAAGAGACTTAATTATTGCACGAATTGATAAATATAATATAAGCTTGCCTGCTAAAATATATAATATAAGCTAAAAGTAATTATTTATCTAAATTTTAATGTAAAATATTTTTCTAATAAATGTAGATTGTAATTTTATATAAACATTGAATATTGGATTACATCAGTAACTTTGAAATGGTATATAATTTTTACCTACAAAAAAACTTTAAAATGATACCACTCCTTGATATTCCATTAATACAAAATGTTAATAATGATTTGCAGTCATTCTATTTTTAAATGATACAATCTTAAATGTATAAAAAATTTAAAAACAAAAAAGTAATAGATTTTTTTACATTAAATTTTACAGCATTATTGCATGTGATGCGGATAAGTCACGCTCTCACTTAACTTAAACAAAACTAATTGACGGATAAAGTAAATTGACGGGGGCGAGTCCCCGAATTATAAACAGTTGATTTGCATAGATGCTTTATGATTGGAAAATGCTAATAACAAATGCAATGCTTTTGAGCATTTGTAAAAAAATCAAATATGAAATTTTTTTAATTAAAAATATAAAGTTCTGTCTTCAATTATTTGAAAGTTTAAGCTTTGTTGTTTGCCATGTAAAATTTATATTTTTGTTGTTTGCGATGTAAAATTTATATTTTTGATTCTTTAATAAACTTAAGGACATTTATTAACAACACTCTATATATTTTTTTTGTATGAGAAGAGTATTGTTTTTTATGAAATTGTTTTAAAAAATCGTTATTATCATTAAAGAGATTATAGAGATGAGTCATATATTAGTCGCTCTCTTTAAAATATTTTATGATACTGATAAAATTGTATATCGGGCTATCAATTAAAATGTCTTTAAAATAAAATTAAGAGTTCAATCAACTATATCAAACTTTCACTATATTGTGGATCTCTTTCAAGAATTATACTCTTAAATATGACACTAGAACCACCCGCAATTTGAAGAGATAATGGTACAAAGAACACTTTGAAATCGAAAAGGACATTAGTATTATTATGATATTTTTTTAAAATCGAATAGACAAAAAAAAAAAGATAAGCGATTCGAAAGTGGGTCAAACAAAAGAGAAAATGTTAGAAACTTAATCCAATTTTGGTGTAATTTTTTAAATTGTTGAACATTTTGTTTATAGTGCTGAAAAATAATTGTCAAATAATGAAAATCTCATATCAAGTGACTGTTGAAAAAATGATGGTCAAATGGAGCTCGTGGGAGGTTGATGCTTGAGTCGTAATCGATCCAATGAGAAGACAAGTAAGGCTCATGCCATAGACTTCAAATATTTTTAAATCTCAAATTTATTTTCTTAATTTAATTAATATTATATATTTTTGTTTAATTTTTATAGTATAAAAGACTTTCAATTTTATTATTGTAAATTTTTAAATAGTCTCATTCCAAATTTTTATCCACAAAAATATTTTTATCTTAATTTCTAAAAATTAGTACACAGTCCAGCTCAAATCGTACAGCATCAATGTGTATGGTGGTCGAATGATATATGTCTCTCGCATTACAAATTTGTGTATTCCCTAATACACCTTCCATTAATTCAACTTCCACCTTATAATATATATTAACATTGTAGATAATGTAGCTTATATAAAACTAAAACTTTTATCGACTCATAGACTAGCCTGATCTATATTTCAAATACTACAAATACGATGATGTTAATTAATTGAAATGAAATTGTCGGTGGTGAAGAGGACTCCTTTATCTTTATTAGAGTTTGGTGTGAGGCATTGGTTGGTAGATTGATTGTGTACAAAACACAGATATCAAGTTTGACGACAAGCGTCCTACGTGTCGCCTTCGACTTGCACCGCTCCACACATTTTCACAAATTTCCTTCCAAATGTTTTATTTCATTTCATTTCATTTTGTTTTAAGTATTTTCTACATTACACTCACACTTTTTCGACATGTACAAATAAATTTGATTTTTAAATTAATAATTAAATAAAATTTTATAATTTTAATTAAAAAGATTATAATAATTAAATATTATTTATAAAAAAATTTAACAAAAATAAAATAAATATTGAATATTTTTTATAATAAATATAAAAAATTAGTATAGTTGAAATAATTTTTTCTAAAATATAAAACTCGAAAAATAAGTATTTGATTCATAAAAATTATTATTAATTTATTAATTGTTGTATTAAAGTCTTTTAATTTGTGAATATACGGTAAAAATTCATTTTCACTTTCCTCATTACATACAATGTAAAATATTTTACATTATCATTATATCATAACTTCTTATATTTTAAATGTGATTATTATATAAATCAAATATTTTTTAATATCAGATTATTTTAATCTACTATCAGTATAAAAACTATATATATATATATATAACACTGCTTTAATAAATGAGTATTATTGTAATTTGGTTTTTCACTTTTAAATATTAAAATTTGTAATTTTTCTTCTTTTCATTAATCATATTATTATTTCTTATTAATTTTGTCTATTTTGATTTTGTCGTTCCATATTTTTCTTATTAATTTCCTTTTTTTGCATTCAACGATTTTTTTTCTTATTTCAAACCAAAAACGCCTTAAGATTATTAAATTTCAACATTACTCTTATCTATATCAAAAACACTATTCTTTGTCCAAAAAAACTACCCTTTGCATTTTATCATGCTTCGCTTGCTTTTTTCATTTTTAATAAATAAAATTATTACATTTCGAATACAATAGGTTCATTTTCAGGACATTCTTCATTGTAAATCAGTTTCTTTATTGTAGACTATGTCAAAAAAATAAATATTTATTGTAGATTAATACAATAATATGTAAATGCAATGAGTATAATTAAAAAATCATTTTTTTTATATTTGTTTTTAAAAATAATTCAAATGAAACTTACAAAATTATTTTTCAACTTTATTTATTTAAAAGAGTAAAGAGGGATTTATTTTCAAATAAAAATGTGTATGTTGTTAATCTATATTTAAAAATTATGTCTAGATTAACCATCAACACCTCTTTTAATAATTAATAATTAAAGTGAAACTTACAAAACTACTTTTCAATTTTATTTATTTAAAATAGTAAAGTGTAACTTTTTAGTCCAAATTAAAAATGAGTATAATATTAATTTACACTTTCATAAAAAGAAGTGGTGTAAATTAACAAACCATATATAATAATAATAATAATAATAATAATAATAATAATAATATATTATTATTATTATTATATATATACCAGAGAAAATTACCAGAGAAAGCAACAAACACTTGCTCATAGGGGAAAACACTTATCGTTAGTGAAAGAAATTGATATTATCGAAACTTTTAGGTTTATCGACGTTCTTAGTATTGGTAGAGTTTCTGATAAGAGACTTGATGAAATTGAAGTGAAACTCGGTGACAACGGTGGTAGAAAAATTACGATTCTTCGGAGACGAAAGTAAGGTAATACTAACTTACAAAGCCAAAAAATGCACCTCAAAGTATATTTCATATGTAAGCTTAGCCACTGAGAACCACCAAGAAGAAACGCGATTGACGTGAAGGAAGGAAAACACGTATTGCACCATTAAATTTAGGAAAATGCGTATCGTAAGATTTTCCATTTTCTAATGTTAATTTATGAGAATTTTTTTTTAAAAAATATTTATTAGATATGTTTAATATAATAGATTTAATAAATCTTTAATTTTTTTTAATATATTTGTTAGATCGGTTTAATATAACAGATATAACAAATCAATCATTTAAAAAAAAATGCTTGTTAGAACGGTTTAATATAACAAATCAAATATTTTTTTTTAATATAACAGATCTAACAAATCAATTTTTTTTTAACATACTTATTTGAACGGTTTAATATAACACAGATTTAACAAATCAAATAAATAATAACAAATTTGCCACAACCTATTTATTACATCGGGTGTATAACAACCGATCTAAAATTGCAGAGGTAATAAGATTAAATTGCACTAGTGATAATAATAATAATAATAATAATAATAATAATAATAATAATAATAATAATAATAAAGGCAATACACTATTTTTGTGCAATCCATTTTTTTAATAATAATAATAATAATAATAATAATAATAATAAAAATGTCTTTTGTAACTTAACTTTTAAAAAACATTAGTCCTTAAAAAAACTTCTAAAAACTATTTCGTTTGAGTTATCCTTCAATCCTACGGCTTTTTACTTAATTATATTTTCTAATTGTGTAAAATACACACAATGAGACATTAATTTTCGGTAATGTATTTAGGAACAGGTGAGCAAAAACATTGGTGGAGAACAATTTTTTTTTCTTTTCATTGTTTAATTTTTTTAAAATAATTTTCTTATTGCAATTGAACAATATTCAAATAAATTTATTTTAAAAAATTGAATAAATAATTTCAAAAAAGTTTTCAATAAATATCACACTTTAACTTTAATGCAATAAAAAACTAAACAGACCGACACATAAATGTCCACGTGTATACTAGTATATATATAAACAAAATAAGTGAAATAGTATGATTTGGTGTAGCACATTTTTTTTACTAAAAATATTTTTACAATTTTTTTCATAACTTCTCTATAATAATAATCATTATTGAGAGAGAAAAAAAGTAATAGAGTATATATCATGATAACATACGTTAATATATATGAATATATAACAGAGATCCGTTCACTTCAGAATTAAGTTTGAGATAAATTATTTTATTTAATAATTTAATATAAACGATAAATTTCATTAATTCAATCGTTCACATAATATATTTACGATCAAATACAATTCTTTTATATAACTTTAAAATTCGTATTTTATGTCGTAATGACTAAATTATACATATTAACTATCTCTGTATTTTAACTATTATAAATATGAAGTAAAATAATAATAAATTGAAAATAATATATATAATATTAATTAAATAATATAATTAAAAAAATTTGCATAAAAAATGGAAGATGATAATCATTTTAAGACATTATTTTGAATCGAAGAAAATAATTTTTTCTGTTCTGGTTATTATCCCAATTTCTCAAAAGTGTTTCAATGACAATTAGTGCTAAATTTAGAGTGCAACAATAGATTAAGAAAGATCGAACTACACTTATTTCCTTGTAATTAATTGCAAAACGAAATCTTTAAGACTAGCAAATGTTTTGAGTGGTTCCTTGAAAATGTCAAACAAAAACATTTCTATAAATAACTCTTCCACTAATTTGGTGCCTACTTCATAATAGCAATAACATCAACAAAACCCTGAGTTAATTCTATTCCACAAGCTTTCAAATGATATATTCATCACTAAAGTTGATTGGAATGAGAACAATTTATATGTTTAAGGGTGAAATATAGATTAAGAACTCGTCATTGTAAATAGTAGGATCCTATCCTTTTTTGTTTTTTCCCCTCCCATCTGCATATATACCAACAAAAAATTCCAATAATGAGCTCACATAATTCTTACAACATGAGATCCAAAGGAACCATTGAAAATGAAAACAAGGGCACACCTAAAGAAAGTGGGGTAAGTATTGAATTTCCATAGTTGAATTCACTTTATAATTTCAACAAAATCTAGATGGGATTGTGATTTCGTCATAATTTTTGATGCACAATCAATTACAAACTACTATTTGTAGTTTCGCTATTTTCACGTTCAAAAACAACATTGAAACGCGAGAAAGACAAATCAAAAATAAATCCAAACATTGATATCGTAATTTCAAACACATGTTAATTGTTTATTTTAAACCATGTCCAAAAGATTATACAATGTGCGATAACATAAAAACTTGAAAATATAGCTTCACAAAATTCATGTTGAGAATATGTTACGAGAAAAATAAAGCAAAAATGTGTTAAGTGTATGTTTTGTTTTACAGTGAAATTAACAAAATTATGATAGATTAGTATACTTTTATAAAAATTGTATAGTGTAGTTTTTGTATAATTTCACTATATCAAATATACATTAAATAAAATAGAAACTCTTAGAAAAAATATTACTAAAATTAAAGGAAAGGACAATTTTTTATTGGATATTGTCAACAAAATCACGTGATTAACTGCGAATTTATCAACCCCACTAAAAAAAACCAAACATAGACGTAAATTTTACAAAATCACATCACATCGACGAATCATGATTTTATCAATGCCAGCACAGCACGAAACCAAATCTACACTAAATTAAAAAAAATATTATTTAAATTAAAGAAAAAGGACAATTCTTTTCTCTGTATATCTTCATTTGTGTAAATTCAAAATGATGACATCTTGAAGAACACATTGCAAATCCAGGGAGGCAAATCAGGGAAAATGGCGACTCCAAACAACAAAGAATACATGTTCATATGTTTCCTTGTATCCCTTTGGTACTCATCAAACATTGGTGTCATTCTCCTCAACAAATACCTTCTATCAAACTATGGTTTCAAGTTCCCAATCTTCCTCACAATGTGTCACATGTCAGCTTGTGCTGTTTTTAGCTACATCTCCATTGTTTTCTTCAAGATTGTTCCTCAACAGATGATTAAATCAAGATCACAGTTCATAAAGATTGCAACTTTGAGCATTGTTTTTTGTGGGTCTGTTGTTGGTGGTAACATTTCTCTTAGGTATTTGGCTGTTTCTTTCAACCAAGCGGTGGGTGCAACAACACCATTTTTCACTGCTGTTTTTGCTTATTTAGCTACTTTTAAAAGAGAGGCTTGGATTACATATGCTGCTCTTGTTCCTGTTGTTGCTGGAGTTGTCATTGCAAGTGGGGTATGTTTTTTTTTTTTTTTGATGGAAATTTGAATAATTTATAAGCTTAGTTCATTTGATTTATTACATGTTTATATGTTCTTATTTTTGGGATGGACATAGGTGTGTTGATTGATTAATTCATGTTCATGTGTGAATGAAATTATACACAGATAAATGGTTGAGTTAATTCATGCAGATCTGCTGGTTATTTGTGCAATTGAGCTAATCTATATTATGACCTGAAATGTGAAAGTGTAATCTGCTTGCAAATCTGTGACATTTGGAGCTTTAATTTTCTGGATCTGCATTCTTCTGGTTTATTATCATAATAATATCTGACAGCAAGGTTTTTGGATATATTATAATCAATTAGCATTTTAGTTACTTAACCAATTGTTGTTTAATCTATTCATGTGGATAACATATAAAACCTTACTTTATAAATTGTCATGAATTAGGCTCTTTTTAGTTTTCCTCTTCTCTATTATCTTGGGATTTCATGTATTTCCACACACACCACATTATAGTTTAATTTGTTATAGGACCAGCATGGTGTATATTTTATTTTTTCTGTGTATTCATTTTCTTTTATTCTGCAGAGCCCTTAATATTTTGCTGGTGATTGCAGGGTGAGCCAGGGTTTCACTTATTTGGATTTCTTATGTGCCTAAGTGCAACTGCTGCAAGAGCTTTCAAGTCTGTCCTTCAGAGCATTTTACTTTCTTCTGAAGGGTAAAATATTTTCCACTATATCTATCATTTCTGGTTTCCATTTTGTCAATTATTTTATGTTATAGTACTGTTCTAAAGGCCAATTTTTATTATTCAGCTCTTTGTTGGTATTAGCAGTCTATAACACTTTAGTTGAAAGTTGTATTGATGATGATTGTTTTCTAATATGTTCCTTGAATCCCATTTCTTCGAGTCTACATTTTTCGCAAACTGCACTTTTAGCAACTAAAAATCATTTGGGAGAAAAAGACCCTTTTACAGTTTTTGTAATTAAGTATACTGATAGAGCATAATACTTTATGCATTAATACCTTGATGTTTCTTGCTGGAATTTTTTCATTGTTTTCTATAACAAGAAGCGCACCTTCCTTCCTATAATCTCTTGGACCCTTAGTACACCAAAATTTGCTTAATCCTTTTTCTTAATAGCAAAGTACTGCTGCTTATAATGTTGCATCCATTTCAATCTACCAGGGAGAAGTTGAACTCAATGAACCTGCTTCTTTATATGTCTCCAATTGCGGTCGTACTTTTGTTGCCTGCTGCGCTTATTATGGAGCCAAATGTTTTAGATGTCACAATATCACTTGGAAAGGAACATAAGTTTATGGGCGTGCTTCTTTTTCTTAACTCGGCCACAGCATACGCAGCAAACTTAACAAACTTCTTGGTGACTAAACATACAAGTGCTTTGACACTCCAGGTTTGTCTTTAGAAATCATGACTTGACACAAAATTAAAATAATTCATGTCAATGTGTGCCTATTGCAAATTTGGATTTGTTAATTTGTGCAACTTATAGACTGAATTTCCTATCAAATTATGTTAACCAGGTATTAGGCAATGCAAAAGGTGCTGTAGCTGTTGTTATCTCAATACTCTTATTCAGAAACCCTGTCACTTTTATTGGCATGGCTGGCTACAGTGTTACTGTAATGGGAGTTGCTGCATATGGAGAAACAAAAAGGAGGTTTAGATGAACAAATCTCTTACATTTACCAATTGTCATACTCATGTATTTTAATATAGTTTATTTACACCATCAAGATTATTTGTAACTTGACTAGGAGTAGGGGTGACACGAGGGAAGTAATTTTATATAGCTGTTCTGTTGTATCTACCATATAAATATATTTATTTATCACTAGTACATTATGATATAAGTTAATGTGCCAAAATATTTATGTGGTGATGACTTTTGAAGTACAGGAAATTGAAATAATGTAAAGGAAGGCATCTTATGCAACTGCTTCAAAATTGAATTAAAAGAAATCCTATCATATAACTACAGTGTTCAACATTAAAGAGGTATACAATTTTATTGGCACATTACAAAAATTACAAAAATGCACTTATCAGCAATAATGTTCAAGAGATCCCTACTTTCTGCTTGGCAATTATGAAAGTCACTATCAATGTTGCACGTGTTGAGATCTTTGTATTACAAGCCAAATCAAAGTAGCTTGGATAGACGTTCTTGTCAATGTTCAAATTTAATTCAAGTCTAAAAATATTGAATTAGATAAGAACAAAAATATTCAGGACCATACTCTCGTAATAATATTTAATTTTATGCTAGCTCGGGACCAGATGGAAGTGCCTCATAACCATCATGGTGTTGTGGTTTACTTGTATTTTTTCTTTCAATTGGGATGCATTTTAGGACAACAGATATAGGCATGCTAATTGCTCCAATTAAAACACTGAAAAACCAGAATTGCCAATTTAGAGGCACAGTGCCTGCAAATGCTCCAAGGAATTCAACTATCACCACTTGAAATGCAACGGTGGCGATAATTATCAACAAAAATATCCAGCTGTCAAACATGCCTCTAAATATATTTATCTTTTCCATATCTCTGCTGTTTATCTCATTAAACACCTGCAAAAAAATGGTGACAGAGAAACAGCTAGCAATAAGTAGAAAACAATGTGCTGTACCATACATACTAAATTATCATAATAAGAGCCGTGTTATGGTATTTCTGTTCAAAATTGATGGATATAGGTACTGCATGAGAGCATCCAGTGCTACAAATCATGTGATTTTATAATTGACACTTCAAATTGAAGGTGAATCTTTTATCTGGTATTTAATACATTCTATTTTTAAAAATTATTACTGATATCTACGTGTAGTTGTTAGTGTCGTGTTTGATGTTCATGGATGTGTTAGTGCTTCATAAACTTTTAGTCACACTACTTGTAACTAAACACAAATTTTGTATTTGTAATTTCATAGGGCTAATTAGCGAATAATATTTTTATAACGACCAAAATCCAAAAATATTATATTTGCAAGGATGAGTAACATATTTAAGTCTAAAAATGAATTACAATGCTGTTTAAGTTATTGACATTTTGATGAATTGCAAAACATTAATTGGTAGTCTAACCTCTCAATGTTCTAATGAGAAAGATCTTGTTACTTCATGACAGATTTAGCTACACCATCGACGAATCTTGAAAACTAATATACCCGCTAACTTATTAACATTTGTCTATAAAAAAATACTAAGATATTAGTACCTGGCAAAATACGAAGGAGTTGAATATCAAAGTGTTGAGCACTTCAGTTGAATCTGATCCACTAATTCTGAGTAGCCTCTTCCCATCAAAATTTAGAATCGCAAGTACAATTAGTTGATAAATACTTTGACCAATGATATTCCTCCACATGGTTTTAGTGATAAAGCTTGTTCCCCTTCCAACTGGGGGTCTTTGCAATAATCCATCATTGGGAGGTTCAGTAGCAAGTGCTAAAGCCCCTAGAGTGTCCATAATCAAGTTGACCCAAAGCAACTGAACAGCAGTGAGTGGTGCAGAACCTGAAAATAAGGAACACTATATGTTAAAATTCAGTGTATGTTTTTTATTATTCCTTGATTATGCAACATTTTAGGCTAATTATTAGTAGTCCTAGTCAATACAACCTCCTAGACATTGAATGTAATTATTGTATCACCATTATAAATAGAAGGTGTGTGATCTCATTAGACGCACAAAAATTACTCATATTTTACACTATATCATATCACTTTTGTTGTTTGAAAGATTTCAACAGAACTTAGAAGAAGAAAAATCTAAAAAACAACATACCAGTGATGCATGCAGAGAAGAAGTTGATAATAAGTGCAACAACATTAACTGTTAATTGAAACTGCACAAATTTTTGAATGTTTATATACACTGCCCGTCCCCATTTCACTACATTGACAATAGTTGTGAAGTCGTCATCCATTATAATTACATCAGCTTTTTCTTTGGCAACCTGTAAACAGTGTTAATGTTCCCAAAAAAACAATTCATTAGATATCAATAGCATAAAAGGATTGCATATAAAAAGTACCTAAGCAAATAGTATAAAGGTCTAAACTCTAAACAAATATCAGAAATATAACTGTACGATCTCTATAGAGTCAAGAAAAATGGAAAGAACTTTTAAATATATAACATAAATTGTAATTATAATAACAAAAGATATCATCTAATGCCTGTAAACATAATGCATGACAATTATACAATACTAACACTACATTTAACTGACAGAACTCGGAAAATCAGGACCAACATAATAAAGAAGAGGCACAAACCTCGGTTCCAGCTATGCCCATGGCAAGTCCAATGTCTGCCTCATGCAAAGCAGGAGCATCATTTGTTCCATCGCCAGTAACAGCAACAATCTCACCAAACATATTCCTCAAATTGGTCACTAAATTATGCTTGTCGAGCGGTAAGGACCGTGCCATCACCTGATACCAAATTTAAGCACAAATTACAGAAAGTTAAGCATTTCAAGAGAATTTTGAAAGTCACAAAATATACAATGAGATAAGAACCTGGATTCTTGGTATGATATCCTTCATTTGCTCAGTAGATAAGTCACGAAAACTTGGTCCCTCTATCGCTACACCATCATCGGTAAGTATACCACATTCTTTAGCTATAGCTTTAGCTGTATTTATATTATCACCAGTGACCATGCGGACGGTTATTCCAGCTGTCATACAAGTTTGAACAGCTTCCTTAACACCAGGGCGTACCGGATCCCTGATTCCAACTATAGCTATTAGAGTATAACCACTATCAGGAATGTTAGCTTCTCCCTGAGTTTCATTTATATCTTTGACAGCCAAACACAGAGTTCTTAAAGCTTCAGATGCAAAGCCATTTATAACATCTGAGACGTTATTCGCGTGATCTGCAGGAAGATCAACTACTTCCCCGTTGCAATCAATAATTTTGTCACACATTTTTAATATTATTTCAGATGCACCTTTACAGAAAGCTTGGACCGTTCCATCAGGGAGACCGACGAGTACAGACATCTTCTTCCGGACTGAATTGAACGGCTCAATCTTAAGTATCTTATAAGCTTTACTACGATTGCGTGCGTCAAAATCATAACCCAAAAGCAAGCCAAGTTCCAATAATGCTGATTCTGTTGGGCTACCCAATATCGTGTTCTTTCCGTTGCTATCCTTGACTACTTCAGCTGAAGTATTTTGAAATATAGCCTGCAAAAGTATGCTTAGAACTCCTTCAGATATGCTTGTTTTCAGTTCATCTGCACTCTCATTACCTTTCAACTGGGTGGTATTTTCACCTATCCATATTTTGTTAACCACCATATGGTTAGTGGTCAATGTACCTGTCTTATCTGTGCAAATGCAACTAACTGAACCCATAGTCTCACAAGCAGAAAGATGTTTCACAAGTGCTTTGTCATTCATTAATTTTTTCATAGCAAAAGCAAGACTTAGAGTCACAGCCAGTGGTAATCCTTCAGGAACTGCAACAACTATTATGGTTACAGCGAAAGCAAAGAAGTTCAGTAGCTTCATTGCATCATTTGAAGACCAATTACCAATCTCACCATGAAGCGCTTTTTCGACCAGAAACCTTATAGTCAATACCAAAAATGTCACAATGGCAAAAGCCAAACCAATTTTACCAATAATAGTAGCAACTCCATTCAATTTTACCTGCAATGGAGTCTCATCCTCTCCTCCCTCGTTTAAAGTTTCAATCAATTTTCCCCATTCAGTCCTCATGCCAACAGTTGTAACCAACATTTTTCCCTGACCATCCTGCACTTTAGTTCCTGAGAGAAGGAAAGGATGTTTTTCGTTTATAAATACAGGTTCGCTCTCACCTGACAAACTCGATTCGTCGATAAGCAAAGAGTAACCGAATACATAAATTCCATCAGCTGGAACTTGATCTCCAGTTGACAAATGAACAATATCACCAACTACTATATCATAAATTGATATCTTCTTTCTTTTCCCATCCCTTGTGACCTGAACAAATATCTTTTTCTTCTCTTTGTCAAAATCCATGAACTGTAATGATTGCTTGTAGTCACTGACAGCAGTGACAATTACTACTAAGAATATACTGAGTATGATTCCAACACCATCATTCATTCCCTTTGGCCACCCTTCAGTGGCAATCCCAACACCTATCGAAATTACAGCACAAACCATGAGAATGGTTAGAGTTAAGTCCTGCAATGCATCCCATACAAACATCAGGAACGTTCTCAAAGGCTTTTCCGTGTAACTATTGGCCCCATAGATTTGTTGTCTGCAATCTATACTTGCTTCACTGACACCTTCATCCATAGAAACCGACAGTTTCCTTGCAACGGCTTCAACTCCACCATTATTACTCAAGTGCTTATAATCCTGGCTACGAACAATATTAGCGATTTCATTGGGATGAATGTCAAAACCAGCTTCTGTTGCCTCTTGTGATAGCTTGTATTCAACTCGATTACCAGCTGCATAAGAAAACCAGATGAACTAAGAAAAGCAGTTGAGAGAAAGTGATTAGTTCTAAAGCAATGGCATGAACTTCAACTACTGAAATTTGAGTACCATACCGTCAATAAATTGCAATGCTGCCTTCTGAACATAGAGAGCAATACGAATTTTTTCCTGATGGGGTAAATCAATGATAGTATAACTTTATTATATGTATAAGGAATTGACAATATATACATAATGATAGTATAACTTTATTATATGTATAAGTCGTCAACAACAACAACAACAACAACAACAACAAGAATAATAATAATAATAATAATAATAATAATAATAATAATAATAATAATAATAATAATAATAATAATAATAATAATAATAATAATAATAATAATAATAATAATAATAATAATAATAATAATGTTGTTGTTGTTGAATTTTTATTTTGAAATCTTTAAATTATATGTGTATTGGTGTAATTAAAGGCTTGAATCCATTGGCATACATAAAGGTTCCAGCTCATTAGTCTTTTTTGAGGTAGGTATGTTGCCTTTAGAGGATAATTTATTCAATGATTGATTTATCTTTTTTTCATTTCCTAAAGTGGAAATCCTCTTATTTTAAGAGCCATGCTAGAAAAGTTAAAACACCTCTAAAGTAAGCTTCTAAGTAAAAAGAGAAAGTAGGGCTATATCTACCTTTGAGTCAATTTAAAGTGCACAGTACTAATCATAACCCACAAATATCTAAAGGTAAATACACCATTTTATGCTGGGTGGACATGATCATTTTAGAAGAATTTTTTCCTATTATAAAATATACCTTTATATAAGTTTATGGCAAATTATACAGTGGGCTACTTTGATAGGTGGTCAGCCATTACCTGGTATTTGAAAATCGTCTTCAACATCAACGATGATGATCAATATCACCCTCCAAAAGTAGAAGTTTATAGTCTTCTTCATCCTCATAGCTAAGAAACCTGATTGGTGTTGATTTGGCAAAATGGAAAAGCGAATATGTGTGTCTTAAAATTCAATTCATATTCGTTTCTCTTGTTTTTGTTGAACTATTGCCAATCAAGTCACCTTCTCAACCATGAAGATGAAGAGCACAGTGAGGTTCTATTTCCAATGATGTGGTGTCTTCTATTTCCAATGACATGGTGTCTTATATCATCATGAGAGTTTGGGATTGTTTTAAAGTATTGGTCAACCATAAACCATCTATCAAAGTAGTTCGCCGTAGAATCTGCCTAAGTTTATTGTTAATGTGAGACTTTAAAAAACGTCGATCCTCGGAAAAAGACCTACTCCCTTCGTTCTCAAATATAAGTAAAAGTAAGTCAAAGAAAATTGACATATCTAGCTTAAATTCTGAACCAAATTCATCAACTTTCTTTTGCGATACTTTTACTTATATTTAACACTAGAATAGTACTAGTACTGTAACCAGGCTGTGGTCAATTTTCAGAAGAAAAATGTGGGAATGAAACAAGTAAAATAACCGACAAGGAAATATTAACTGTCCCCAACCAGCATCCGCCATTGTTGAAAGCAAAACTTTTGGCGGCAACCACTTTACATGCAAAATTTTCAATTATTGCGTGGCTTTGATCAAATCCAACATTCAACCAGCCGCGTTTGAAGAATTGAAGTATATTAGTCAATTCAAGACCAAATAATAAGATCAAGAAAAGAAGTCAATGGTAGTTATGTTATGTCATCCAGATAGTTTCCTAATAGACTGCAATACAATAGCTGACTGAGTACCCTCCGTGTCAAGAAAGTTATTATGGAATCATGTCCTCCTTTCATAATATAGATTCTTTTTTATCCTCTTCGTTTTTCATATAAAAAAATCGTTTTCCTTTTATTTCGAAAAATGCACTTCAATGATAAACAACTAAATAAATAACCTAAAAGAAGAAAATGATCCAAGTGAATTATTATTTTTCAACTAAAGAAGGTCCACGAAAGATAAAAACAAAATAAATTTCAAAAAACTAATAAATGATTTAAAACAAAAGCCACACAAATCTCAATTTCAAAAGTTGCTAAATACTACTATCACTTTCACTTGTTTACTATGTCCCACTAGTTGTCACATTGTCTATTCAATTTATTAGTATTTCCTTTCTCAAACAATGTTCCCATATTTGCTGGGAAATTTCGAGGAAATTTCCATGGTTTCCCGATCACTACCTTGAATAAAATTAAATGCTAAAATTTTTTTTTTTTATTTTTATAATTTAAGTATATATATCCATCTCTATATTTGTCTTTAAGTATATCTACATAGTACATGTATGAATAATGTTTACATTCATTATACTTCAAGTCCTCACAAGAGCGATTACAGGTCAATGAGAGACTTTAGGACTTTAGCCTACATTTCATTTTGATCATGTTGAGATTAACAATATAATAATTTAACAAAAAATTTATAATTATATTTCTTCAGTCTATTAAATTATAATACTATTTTTGAAAGAAAAAAAAAAGTCTAACTTTTTTATAATAAAAAATCTATATTTTCATTTTTTACTCAAAATTGTATATTTTCATAATAAAACAAAAAATATGATTGAATAATTATTTCGTAAGTCTATAGGTTATTATACTGATTTTTACAAATAACATTAATAACTAGTGTGAAATTCCTGACTTGCATGGAGAGATTTATGTGCAAAAAATACATCTTTTGTTACAAATTACATAACATTGTCCTAACAAATATTCAAAACAAAGTATAAAATCTAAAAAATTACGTAAGATAATGTTTTAATTATTTGCACAAATAGAACAAATTAAATCAGCATATGATTTAAAAACATAATAAACAGCATCAAGTTCAATTCAATGAGAACACTTACAATATTGCGAGTAACTTTTTCTAGTCAATTTTTTATCTGCTTTGATTAAGTTTAGGGATAAATTAAGGAAATGAAAGGGACAGATAAATAGGGAAAGGAGAAGAGTACCAACCTTGATTCCCTGCTTAATATGTTCAGCTTCGGAGCGCTTTTCAAGATCGGCAACCATACGGAATCGTCTACGGCGGTTTTTGACGAGAGTGACGGCGGATCTCCATCTCCTGAGAGCTTCGACGGATGGATTTTTGGGGTCAAGCTCGAAATCTTTTAACAAATGCATCTCCATTGCTCCTCCAATTAATCGAATGAGAGATTTAGATTTATATAGCGTTAGTTAATTAGAGAGGCCAACGCGAGAACGGAAACCGCGGAGTTTTTGAACACCGGGGCTTGTGTATAGATACATATATACATACATACAGAGTTGTATGCTTGCTCTTTCGAAAGCTTCAAAAGACGCAGCAAGAGGGAAAAGAAGGAGATTGGGATGTAGTACTATTCTTTTTTTTTTTTTTCTTCTACCCTATATATATTATTCAAATACTTTTTTTATATATATAATTAATGGAAGGAAGTCACGTCCTCTTCCTCTTTTTGTCAAAGGATGCATTATAGTATAATAATTGTGAATTTGAAATACATGGTGCCCGGATGTTTATGGTCAAATATTTTATAGCGTAGTATTAATATTTGTACTGTAGGTATTTTTTAAAAAAATTTATTGTAATTTTATATTAAAATTTAAATAATTTAACGTTTTTAGTTAAATTATTATATAAAAAATTTATGTTTCATTATCAATACTGTGATTTTATAAAATATTATATATTGTATTCGTGTCCCGATATCAGTACTGTAAATGTGGTGAACATTAAAAAAAATATCACTATCTATATTTGTTATGATTAATTGAAGTGTTGTTAACTTTCAAATTAATCAATCACTTGAGTAAAAAAAATCAAATTAAGTTTAATAAAATGATTTAATTTATATATATCGTATCAGTAAATTACAACAGTTAAATTATTAGAAATAACTAGTTTTTATTATAATTATCTCTAAAGTTATGTTTAAGAATAACTGTAATGTGTTGACGGTGTAAATAAATTTACACTCACAATACATGACAATTAAACTTTTTGACAAGCTCTACATACAATAAAAAACAGAGTGTCTATGAATTTTTCGACTAATAATTTTCTTTAATTTGTGTACTTATACATTACTATAGTATTTATTAAAATTGATTAAATTAAATTTTTTGGTACATATATGACATATCATTTAACTATTAATGATTTAATTTTGATAATATCAAAATATGTTAATTTTTCAATGTAACATAGAAATTCCCTTAAACTTTTATAGAAAAATAAATAAAATTACCTTTGAAATCTTTTATCGTAAATGTTTAAGTAAACAACTTAATTAAGAATTTATAGCACAAGTGTTTAAATATAAAATATTTCCATAAATAAATAAAAGGTAAAAAAAAGTCATATTATTTTATATAAAGTATAACTATTTTCATATACTATAAATAAACAACTTAATTAAGAATTTATAGCACAAGTGTTTAAAAATAAACTATTTCTATAAATAAATAAATAAAAGATAAAATAAAGTCATGTTATTTCATATAAGATATAACTATTTTCATATACTGTTTTGAAGAGTTTATAAAAATAAATTAAAAATAACTTACAAACATCCATAAATTGTTTTCACAGGCTCGATCAAATTATCTCATAACTTTATAAGTATTTATGTTAATAAATAAGATCAAATAAGTAAACACAAAACACAGGTTAAGTATGTCAATACAAGTATATTGAAGACAAGCTCCGCTGCACAAGGAAAATCTAACACTTGTTCTGCCTCCCAGATTTGGGTTTCCCTATTATTTAAAGTTACAGCTTTTGATTAATGGGAGGAAATGTGTGGGGATATTCTTCAAATGAAGATAGTGATGATGATGAGGTCTATTTGCAAAATGCAAGTGATGAAGAGGACCTTCACTTCACATCTGGTTCTTTGCCCAAGTTGCATTTTAGGTGAAGCATTTTTTACGCTATGAGTAGTTACTTACTGGTGAAAATATTTCTGCTTTAGTGTTGTTTTGAAAATGAAGTTTTTACATTTCATTCCCCAGGAATGTGAAATCCAAAAGCAGATGGAAATGGCTGAGGAAGAGCGGATGCCGTTGGGAGCTGTTTGAGACTTACAGGCACCTCAAGTCTCTTGGCTACATAATTGGGCGGCATGATGTTGCTTGGAGTTTGAAGAGTATTCAAAGTTCTCAAAAACCAGTTGCTCTTGAAGGCACGGAAGAAACAGAACACCTCTGATTTTGTGAGCACTATTTTCCTCCATATATACACCGCCACATTTGTATTTTCGAAATTCCAGTAAAACTTTGATAATCGTTGCAGTGTTATTCACCACAAGTCCATATGAAGTTATACGGATAAGCCTTGAAAATAATATCTTTGATCTTTTGTTGCGGAACTACTGCAAATCTCGAACAAAAAGGTGATGAAATTGATGATGATGAATGTTGTACAAATAAATTATAAAATGTGAGTATCACACTAAGCTTTAGGTTCAATTCGCTCCACCAGTCTATATATATTGAATGCAAACGGGTTAATCGACGAATCTCCTTCAGAATACTTTAGGATCCTTTAAGTGAATTGCATATTCACATCAAGTTTATCGATCAATTATAGTTTACAGAATAAAGTTTATTTACTCTCGTGCATTAAAGAAAATAATAAATGACTCAGAAATATTTTTGACAGAAATTTGATTCGTGTAACATGAAAACTGTCTTCTACTTTGTGTCTCTAAAGTGTCTCTATTTATAGAGAAACTCATACCAATTGGTGAAAGAAAACAACTCTTGAAAAAGTTTGTAACCCTTGGTAATTTAAAAAATGCATTGGTTTGAATTAAACTCAAATATTGCAACCACTTGACCAAGTGACACATTAAGTTATGTAATTTTGCTACATTAATATAGTTATTAGAGAATTCCAAATATATTTTGGAAATTCCCCTCACAATTCCACCATTTTTCAAAATATATCTAAATTAGTTGTTCTGGAAATCTCATAGTTTCATATAAATGTATCTTAAAATTTGAACCATTATTTAGTAAATTATGTTTTCACTCATCCCCAAATGGATTGGTAAACAAGTTTTGAACCAACCGTTCATTAGAACAAGTGTGCATAACTCATACATGAAATCTCGGTACCATTGATCGAATTATAAAGATGACACATTTGATAAAGCCTTATGTCTCATATCCTTTTCACGAGAATTTAAGAGTCAATCCCTGGAACTCTATGAAGCAGCCCACTTCATTCTCATATAGGTGAACTATATCTGAAATGCACTCATAGTTATACATTCCAGCAAATATATGTTATATGTCCATTAAGAGGAGATCTCATCCTACCACTTTTATTTTATGGTTCAAGTATTTTTACCCTTTGGGTGTATCTATTGTCAAATACTTCAATCACTCTAATAGTGTACTTTCATAATCGAACTCACGACTTGATGTTACTTAAGTGTGAGTTGGTCATTTCCACCATTGGTTGTTATTTATATATGAGCTTGTATCACATCCCTAATGATGTCTTCAACACCATGTCCTTTGATAGACATTTCGTCAAAGGATCTGCAAGATTCTTTCTAGTTCTAACAAATATTATGAATATCACTCCATTAAATTCTTTACATAGATATGTCTTAAACCAATATGTCTAGATTTTCTATTATATACTTGGCTTTATGTTTTTGATAGTGTGGATTGACTATCACATTGTATGGATATTAATGCTATTGACTTTGGTCAAATTGGTATCTCATACAACAAATCTCTTAGTCATTCAACTTTTTTACTATCTGTAGCTAGAGCAATAAATTTTTCAGCCATGGTGGTGTCGACAATGCAAGTTTGGTTTTTCGAACTCCAATGGAAGCATTATCCTTAACATGATTTATCCAACTAGCATTTGTATATTCTTCCAAAACTGAAGGATATCTACTATAGATTAAACTATAGTTAATTGTTCATTTCAAATATTTTAATATTTTATTAATAGCATGTCAATGTTTTTTACTTGGATGACTTGTATACCGACTTAATCTTCCAACAACATATGTTATGTCAAGTCTGGTACAAGTCATGACTTACATTATGCATCCAATTACTTTTTATGTTCTTGATGGTGTTGATCAACTATCACCAAACTATGACACTTTTCTCATTTAATTTTTTCACATCGTATCATATACAATTAATAAACATTTCAATTATCATACACATAAATTTTTATGTCATTTTACTTTTTACTATATTTAATAAGCATCTAAATTTAAAATTATATTTTTTTTAATATATCTAAGTCCAAGATATAATACATTTAATGCATTAAATATGTATTTCCACAAGCTAACAAAACATGATCATAAAATCTCTCATGATCAAATATTATAAGGTGAGTCAAAACATGTAAGTCATCTACTCCTTAACAAATAAAAATTTATTTCATTTCTATTAAAGAAACTATTTCTTCATAGTTATATTGTAACAAATACATACATCATAAATTATATTTGTTAATTCAAGTTTCATATTTAAATATGTTCTATGGTAAATTTAAAAATTATCACAATAGAAAATAAACAATGAATTAAATCGTTAAGATTTTCTATTATTTTCTTCTATGAACATTTGTCAACTTACAATAATTTTAAAATATACCCAAATTATTTTTAATATCAAGATAAACAAGAAACAATTATTTTCATGCACGTATAACACATATAATATGAAATTATCAATTATACATATACCAATTTATTGCATGAAGCAACAATTTTTATTTAAGACATGTATGTGTTGATTTAATACCATATATTAAATCTAACACACACACACACAAATATATATATATATATATATATATATATATATTTGGTATGAAAAATGATAAAAATTCTACCCAAATAAAGAAAAAAAGACTTTCATTTACAATGGTATAGTCATAATCTATTGTGAAACAATACAGCTCTTCACCAAATTTTTCAATTATATATCTTCCAAACGTGTACTTTCAAACATGTTCGATTCAAATAAAAGAGTTTGAATCTTCAAAAATAGTTTTCTATCATTTTTCAAATCATTCTGATGGTGAAAAACTATAGTATTAAATTTATCCATGTTATAGGAAAATTTAAAACTAACAATCATGCATCAAAATAAATGTAAATGCAAATTTCATAAACTATCATAATCACATGTAATGAACATTCAAACTTATATAATGTTTGCATATATTTGAAACATATGTATATAATTGTGTATCTTTCACCATAATCATAAATATGTGATTGCTCAGTTTCTTTAAAGAAGCAGCCATTGTTCAAAAATAAATTAAAATCAATATTGAACCTAAAGATTGTTGGATTTGCTGTTGGAAGTGTGCTGCAAATCTTGAACAAGAAGATGATGAAATTGATGACGATGAATGATGCACAAATAAATTCCAAAATGTATGTATCACACTAAACTTTAGATTCGATTCGCCCCCACCAATCTATATATATCGTATGCAAACGGGTTAACCAGAGAAGCCCCTTTAGGATACTTTGAGATCCTTGAAGTGAATTGAACATTTACATTGAACTTATCGATCAATGATAGTTTACAAAATAAAGTTTCTTCATTTACTCTTGTGCACTAGAGAAAAGAAGAAATGACTTAAAAATATTTTTAACATAAATTTGATTTATGTAACATGAAAATTGTTCTCTACTTTCTACCTCTAAAGTGTTTGTATTTATAGAGAAATTCATATCAATTAGTGAAAGAAAACAACTTTTGAAAAAATTTGTAACCCTTAGTAACTTAAAAGATACATTTATTTGAATTAAACTCAAACATTGCAACCACTTAACTAAATAATACATTAAATTATTTAATTTTACTATATTTATATAACTATTTGAGAATTTCAAATATATATTGAAAATTCTACTCTAATAATACGCATCCCAGCATGTCAAATTTGAGACCGAGGATAAGTTAGAATAATATGATATAGTTGTGGTGAACAGCATACAATTTAATGAGCACGATGATAACTTAGAATTTGGCTCTCTATAATAAGAGCTTTATGTGGTGTGTGGGGGGGGGGGGGGGGGGGGGG
>JBBPBO010000005.1:6824846-6876026 GCA_037974295.1 Cicer cuneatum
GGGGGGAGGTAAGTGAATGTGACCGGTCAATGATCATCTTGATTCTTTCATTCATAAAAAAGTTTTTAATTCCTCTGTGTTCTTTTCTAAAAAAGTTTTTAATTCATTATCATCTTGAATTTTCGCAATTGACAATTATTTTTTTATAAACAAATTATTATTAAGAGAAATATAAGAGGATATTTCAACTCTTACATCAAAAACCAATCTAATTTAATATTAAAATAGAATAAACTTCATCCACCTTTTACGAATAGTTGTGTAGCTCACGTCAAATCACATATTTGAAAGTCAAACATCGAAAGACAAATCAACAAAAAACGCTAAGAGTATTGATTTTTGTCTCATAATTATTTTGTACTATCTTATTCTTTAATTCTTCTAAAAATTATATGGTTATAAATATTTAAACCATCTAAAAATTTATATGTAGGACTGAGAATAGACTAAGTTGAGCTAGACTTTATAAGACTTGAGTCTAATCTATCCAAAAATTCAAGGCCTAAATTTGACATGTGGACTATCACTTACTTTTTAGGTCTGAGTCTGACCTTGATAGAAGTCTTGTATGGTCTGTTAGCCTACTTAAAACTCTATTTTATTTTAACATTTTTTAATAATCAAACATATCTTTAAATAGATTAATGCGTTAATATGTCAATGAAATTAAGTTCTATTATGAAATTTAACATGATATTTTGAAGAATATGACTTTATAGACATCTTATTTCAATTCTATTTTATAATAATAGATTTAAATATGTCAAAAAATAAATAAATTAATTAATATGCGTAAATTGCTAAAAGTTGAATATCTAACAAAAATATTAAAATTTAATATAATAATTATAGTAGTAAAAAAATAATATTTATATTTACTTAAATAGGCTGTCTGGTATACCTAAAAAAAATTTTGTGTGGTATGTAGCTTGATCTTCTTGACTAAATAAATTTTTTTATAAGTTTTGACTATTTAAAAGAAAAGCGTAATCTAACGTAAACTAGATCATAGACCTCTATCGATCGGTCTAATTTATTCGCACTCATATATATATATATATATATAAGTACAGTAATCAAGACAATATATGGCCGGAATAATAAAAATCCATTTACATAAAATTATTGGAGGTGCCTTCATACATATTTAGACGTCTAGCATCAACATGTCATCATCCACACGCGCGCGCATAGAATATAGTTTCTGGAGATGAAATTTGTGGCGTTATATGGGTTTCATCGTTTTTCTAATTTCTTCCAAAGGCCAAACTAGTAAAACAAGAAATACATGCCTTCAAAATAAAATTAATTTTTCATGTATATTTAGATTTTAAAATAATAAAAATATTTAAGTAGTAAAACAAATAAAATGCCTCACAATTATAAAAAAAAATACAATCATTGACATACTTAATAAAAATATGTTGTATCTCAAAAATAAGAAAGGTTGAATTTAAATAAAATTATAGTATATTGTGGTTAGGATTAAATAAGTGTTTGGTTGGCCTTGCACGTATATATATAGATTAAATAAGTTTTTAATTCCTTTAAATTTTAAAATTTTATTTTTATTTTCTATAAAAAAAATTCTTTATTTTTAGTTTTTAAAAAGTTTCTCAGTTTTGTTTTTGGTCCTGGTTTTTAAGTTAATTCATATTTATTATTCAAAGTTTTGAATAATTTTTTCATGCATATTTACAATATTATAAGAGTTTTCTTCACAAAAATTTAAAGTTTTTAAAATAGAGATGAATTAGATATGATTTTTTTGTTAGGTCGCATGTCCAGTTTAGGGAGCAATTGTCAGATCGATTGGCATGATAATTGTTGATTTAGTCTTCTATTTGGTTAATAAATGTCCCAAATAATATGATAGAGTAATTAGTTTTTAATTATGTTGTTAGGAGACCGAGTAAGAAGGCGCGCGTTTCTGCTTCTGGCCGCGTTTTCTGCTTCTGGTAATTCTGTTTGCTTCTGTTCCTTTTGTTTTACTGTACCGTTTCGTCTGATACTTCTATTTTGTATTTTGGCTATTTAATGACTCCAGTTTTAATTAATAAACAAGTTTTCCCATTCAAACATTGAGATTATTACACTAATCATTTTAACAATTGGTATCAGAGCTTCGAAAGAGGCCTGATAAGCGTGAAAGTGTGTGGACAGTAAAGTCCAGAACAAACACGAGAGTGTGAGTGTTTGAGTAAAACACAAAGAGATTAAGATGTCAATCTCAGAAAGGTTTGTGCAGCCGTCCATTCCCAAATTTGATGGCCATTATAATTACTGGTCAATGACAATGGAGAATTTCCTTAGGAGCAAGGAGATGTGGAACCTGGTGGACGAGAGAATTCCAGCACCAGCAGTTGGAAATACACCAGCAAGTGAAGCTCAGATAAAGAGTGTGGAGGAGGCCAAACTCAAGGATTTAAAGGTGAAAAATTGCTTGTTTCAAGCTATTGACAGAGAAATATTGGAAACAATTCTTGACAAGGGAACATCGAAGGCAATTTGGGACTCAATGAAACAGAAGTATCAAGGGTCCACGAAAGTATGAAGAACACAACTTCAAGCCTTGAGGAAGGAATTTGAGTTACTGGTCATGAAAGAAGGAGAGAAAGTAGATAACTTCATGGGGCGGACTCTAATCGTGGTCAACAAAATGAAGACAAATGGTGAGGTGATGGAACAAAGCACATTGGTTAGTAAGATACTTAGATCATTGACCTCCAAATTCAACTATGTTGTTTGCTCAATAGAGGAGTCAAATGATATAAGTACCTTGAGCATTGATGAATTACATGGAAGTCTGCTTGTTCATGAACAGAGGATTCAGGGACACCAGGAAGAAGAACAAGTGTTAAAAAGTGACATATGATGAGAGATCAGGCAGAGGAAGAGGTAGAGGCATGAATAGAGGAGGAGAAGGTAGAGGATGAGGCAGACAACCTTTCAACAAAGCTACAGTTGAATGTTTCAAATGTCATAGATTGGGACACTTTCAAAATGAGTGTCCGGAATGGGACAGAAGAGCCAATTATGCATAATTGGATGAGGAGGAAGAACTTATGCTGATGTCCTATGTTGAGATCAATAAGTCAAAGAAAGAGGTAGTATGGTTTCTTGACTCTGGTTGTTCTAACCATATGACAGGAAACAAGCAATGGTTTGTGGAGCTGGATGAGCAATTCAGTCATTCAGTGAAACTTGGAAACAATCTCAGAATGCTAGTGAAAGGGAAGGGCAACATCAGACTTGAAGTAGAAGGTGCAACTCAGGTGATCTCTGAAGTTTATTATGTTCCTGAGTTGAAAAATAATCTGTTGAGTATGGGTCAGTTACAAGAGAAAGGGTTAGCTATCCTGATACAAAATGGAGAATGCAAAATCTATCATCCTAGAAGAGGACTAATCATGCACACACGTATGACATCTAATAGGATGTTTGTAGTTCTGGCTAATGTTCTAGTGGATACATCATCTGCATGTCTAAGTGTGAGAAGTGATGATACTGGTGATTTGTGGAATAAGAGATATGGTCATTTAAGTATTACCAGTCTGAATTTATTACACCAGAAGGAACTTGTTAGAGGACTTCCCATGTTTCAGATGCCAACCTATGTGTGTACAAGTTGCATGAAAGGGAAACAACATCGGAAGATCATTCCAAAGAAAAGCAAATGTAGAGCAACACAAAAGCTACAGCTTGTACACTCAGACATTTGCGGACCTATCACTCCAAAGTCATATGGCAACAAAAGGTACCTACTAACTTTCATTGATGACCTGAGCCGCAAGCTTTGGGTCTATTTTCTGAATGAAAAGAGTGAAGCCTTCACAACATTTAAAAGCTTCAAAAATGCTGTGGAGAAGGAGTCTGGTCTATCTATTTGTGGATTAAGGACAGACAGAGGAGGGGAGTTCACCTCCAAGAAATTCACAGAGTTTTGCAGACTTGAAGGCATTAAGAGACAGCTGACTACAGCCTACACTCCTCAACAAAACGGGGTTGCAGAACGCAAAAATCGTACCATACTTAACATGGTGCGATGTTTGCTAAAAGAAAAGAAGATGCCAACTCCATTCTGGCCAGAAGCTGTTAAAACGACATGCCACATTCTCAACCGAAGTCCAACTTCTGCTGTAAAGAATAAAACACCAGAAGAATGCTGGAGTGGAGTTAAACCTAATGTTGATCATTTTCGAGTGTTTGGATGTGTAGGAAACCAAATGCAAAGAGGTTAAAGTTGGATGCTCGAAGTCAAGAATGTGTGCTGATAGGGTATAGTGAAGAGTCTAAGGGATACAAAATGGTCAATCCGACTACAAAGAAGGTGATAATTAGCAGAGATGTTGTGTTTGAAGAAGGGAAAAGCTGGGATTGGAGAAAGACAGAAGGAGAAGCTAAGAATGACATTCTTGACTGGGGAGAAGTTGATGAAGATACATATGCTTCTAGTGATGAAGAAAGTGAAGAAGAAGGAGAATCTAGTCAAAGTAGTATCTCTAGTGATACTACATCTGGTCACAGTAGTATCTCCAGTGATACTACCACATCTACACTTCCTGAAAGAAGAGTCACTCGAGCTCCAACCTATCTTCAAGATTATACAAGTAGAGAAGGAATTTCAGAAGAAGACAAAGGTACAAAATTTAGTTTTGTTTATATCTTCTGATGATCCTATTTACTATGAAGAAGCAGTAAAATTAAAAAGATGGAGGGATGCAATGGATATGGAGTTCAATGCTATTGTAAAGAACGAAACCTAGGAGCTTGTTGATGCACCAAAGGAGGTCAAAGTAATTGGTGCAAAGTGGATCTATAAAACCAAATTAAATGAGAAGGGTGAAATAGATAAGTGTAAAGCTCGTCTTATGGCTAAGGGATATGCACAAGAGAAAGGAGTAGACTAGAATGAAGTCTTTGCTCCAGTTGCTAGGTGGGATACAATCCGAACAATGATAGCCTTGGCAGCAAGAAATGGATGGACAATCTTTCAACTTGATGTCAAAAGTGCCTTTCTTCATGGTGAGCTGAATGAAGATGTTTACATTGCTCAACCTCCAGGCTATGTGGTCAGTGGGGCAGAGAAGAAAGTATACAAATTAAAGAAAGCACTTTATGGTCTAAAGCAGGCACCAAGAGCGTGGTTTAGCAAAAGAGAAGAACAAGATCCTAATTGTAAGTCTCTATGTTGATGATCTCATTTTTACTAGCAACGATACAATTATGGTGAATGAGTTCAAAAAGTCTATGAAAAAGGAGTTTGAGATGACTGATCTGGGTAAGATGAAGTATTTTCTGGGAGTTGAAATACGGCAGAACTTCAATGGCATTCACATTGGTCAGAAGAAGTATGCTGAAGAAGTTCTAAAAAGGTTTGGTTTGGAAAGTTGCAATGGAGTTAAGAATCCCATGGTTCCAGGAAGTAATAGACTAACAAAACAAGAAGATGGTAAGAAGGTAGATGCAACCTTATTCAAGCAAATGGTGGGAAGTCTGATGTACATGACAGTCACAAGACCTGATTTAGCTTATAGTGTTTGTCTAATAAGTCGTTTTATGGCCAATCCTATGGAGTCTCACATGATGGCAGCCAAGAGAATTCTCAGATACATTAGTGCTACTACTGAGCTTGGTGTATTCTACAAAAGGGGATGTAAAGATGAGTTGCTAGCCTACACGGACAGTGACTATGCAGGGGATTTGGATTATCGAAAAAGCACTTTTGGTTATGTTTTCATGCTAAGTGGAGGAGCAGTAGCTTGGTCATCAAAGAAGCAGCCAGTAGTGACACTTTCAACCACAGAAGCAGAATATGTGGCAGCTGCTTCTTGTGCATGTCAGTGCATTTGGTTACAACAAATACTTAAAAAGATTGGAGGCACTCAAAGTAAAAGTGTCAAGGTTTTGTGTGATAACTCTTCTACGATAAAACTTGCAAAGAATCCAGTCTTCCATGGTAGGAGTAAGCATATTGATGTAAGGTTTCATTTTCTAAGGAATCTCACAAAGGATGAACTGATTGATATGAAATACTGTGGTACAAGTGAGCAGTTAGCTGACATTATGACTAAACCTATGAGGCTGGAGGTGTTTGAAAAACTCAAGAAAGCACTTGGAGTGAAGTCAGCTGGAGAAGTAAACTGAAATGCCTCTGGCATGTCCAGTTTAGGGGAGCAATTGTTAGGTCGCATGTCCAGTTTAGGGAGCAATTGTGAGATCGATTGACATGATAATTGTTGATTTAGTCTTCTATTTGGTTAATAAATGTCCCAAATAATAAGATAGAGTAATTAGTTTTTAATTATGTTGTTAGGAGACCGAGTAAGAAGGCGCGCGTTTCTGCTTCTGGCCGCGTTTTCTGCTTCTGGTAATTATGTTTGCTTCTGTTTTACTGTACCGTTTCGTCTGGTACTTCTGTTTTGTATTTTGGCTATTTAATGGCTCCAGTTTTAATTAATAAACAAGTTTTCCCATTCAAACATTGAGATTATTACACTAATCATTTTAACATTTTTAAGTGTCAAAAGTTTAGTTTATATTTAATTGATTATTTATTAAAAAATTCTAAATTTTTGTATGAGATAACATGAATGTGAAAATTAATTCAAAAATTTGAATGATAAACATGAGTGAAATTGAAAATAGGGACAAAAAACAAAACTGGAAAAATGTTGAGAAAAAATTATAGAGACTAAAAACTTATTTAACCACATATGTATAATAATAATAAAATAGTTAATATTTAAGGTGAGTTATTCGATGCACTACTTTTATAAGTGATCTGCCGTACATCAGTAATTAAAAATCATAAAAAATTCTAACAGCGATTGACAATATAATAAATCGCGACCTCTTCATCTTTATGAATAAAATTGTTACTTAATTTATGTCGATTCAATACACTATACATATTTTTTTTATTTACTTTTATCAAATTGGTATAATTCAAGTCACTATTTTAATCATAAAAATAAGACTTAAAGAATTTTTTAGTCTCTATAAGAAATTTCTTCATTTTTATTCCCAAAAAAAATAATTCAAGTTTTGGTTTTGTCCCTGTTTTCAAGTCAACTCATGCTTATAATTCAAATTTTTGAATGAATTTTTTTATGCATATTTAAAACATTATAAGAGTTTCTCTCACAAAAGTTTAGAATTTTCAAAAAAAGAGACAAACTAATATATGAATTTTTTAAGTGTCAAAAGTTTAAATTTTCATATTTAGTTGATCGTTTATTAAAAAATTCTAAATATTTGTATGAGATGTTCTTATAATGTTCTAAACATATATGAACAAAATCATTCAAAAATTTGAATGATAACATGAGTTGACTTGAAAACAAGGACAAAAAACAAAATTGGTAAATTTTTGGGGGCTAAAGATGAAAGAAAGTTATAGGAGCTAAAAACAAAACGTTGAAATTTTATAGAGATTAAAAATGTATTTAACTCTAAAAATAAAAATGACTATTAATGTCAATTTCTAAAATACTATGTTTGTAATCGTTGGAGTTTTAAATATTTTTTAAAATTAGTTCATATTAAAATTTATCAATATTTAATAATGTACTTTCTCGTGTCACTATTATAAATAAGAAAAACTATTTTAATGAATATTAAAAAATATAGTTAAATACAATTAATTTTCTAAATTTTATGTAAAATACAAATTAAATTTATTACATTGTTCTTTTTTAATGTTAAATATTTAATTATAACAGTAAATGATTCAAAAATAATTATTTTTTGTTTATAATAGTGATTAAAATTAAAATAATTTTTTAATGAAAATTTAAATGATTTTATTTATTTATAATAGTGAGGAAGAATGTGTTATATGTTGGTAAAAAAATGGACATGTGGGGAAGAGCTGACGATGTCCCCCTTTAGATCATTCTTTATGATGTGATACAAAGAAACTAGTGCAGTCGGAAAAGAGCTATTGAATTAAATGAATTTAGGTGAAGCTTGATTAGGATTAAGATCCAAATATCAATCACTCTACGACAAAGTACGTCCCCGCGAAAAAAAAGTCAAAAAAATAGATTTTTTTTTAAGAGTCAAATAACAAAACTTACGTGCAGTAAAAGATAACATATTAATGTAAGAGTTTGATTGGTGAAGCAATATATATTTAGATAACATATCAATGTACTTTGGGTTTGATTCCTGCGCAATATATTAAATATTTTTGCTGCTAGAACGGTAGTTACGTGAAATATATATATATATATATATATATATATATATATATATATATATATATATATATATAAATTAATAGTATAAATTTTTTTTATATTGTCAGTTAATTATAATATCTAATCATTAGAATTTTTTTTACTTTTATCATAATTATTTTGTGATTATAAATAATTTTGACGTGTTGATAATATTTAATTTTTTATAATGTCAGTACATAGTCATTAATTAATATATATATAACAAGAGAAATAAAATATGCAAAGTTGATACCAAGAAAAAGATAAGAATGTAAGAAATTGAACGTGCTTCATTAAAAACGCATGTTTTTTTTTTAATATTTATCACATGTATGATTGAACTTGTGAGAGTGATTGGTCAAAATAATTTATCTAATGATATTTTTTGATTCCACTATCTAGTGATATGAGTAATGAACGAATCCAATTCCACATTACAAACACCACCAGCATCTTTTGATTTTAGAATTTCATTTTTTAGTTTCATTGCATTTTGTCTCATTTCATCACCTTCTTTTGTAGCCATCAATCTCCTCACAACATTTTCCACAATACATGCTTTCACTAACTCATCTTTGTGGGTCCAATCATTCACAACCAAACCAACCTTAAGCACTTCAGTCACTAAAACTCTGTTCCTTGGTTGGTCAGAGTGCATAGGCCATGCTGCTATTGGCACCCCCATAGTAATACTTTCCATGCAAGAATTCCATCCACAATGACTCATAAACCCTCCTATTGAAGAATGACTTAGAATTTCTAATTGTGGTGCCCAATCTCTCAAAATTAAACCAATACCTTCAACTTTTTCTTCAAACCCCTTTGGTAACTCAACTCTTCTAACTCCATCATCATCGAAAACATTTCCTCTATCGGCATCTCTTAGTACCCAAATAAATTTTTGTTTACTTTGTTTCAACCCATTTGCTAGTTCTATGATTTGTTCCTCTTTGAAGGTTGTTGTGGTTCCAAAAGACACATAAATAACTGAATTAGTTTCTTGTTTATCAAGCCACTCCATGCAAAAGTGTCTACTTTTATTGTTTCCTTTCTCAATGTATAAAGGGTTGAATGGTCCTAAAGCCCAATGAGTCTTGCTACTAATCATACCTTCTATTAACTCCATGTAAGGCTTTTCAATTACCCTTGTTGTATTGTAGATGATACCATTGCTGAATTTATGAAACTCATATTGTGAAGTTATGAAATCTATGAACTCGGCAGTAAAACATCCTTCTAGAGAAGGAACTTCTGGGACGATGGAGTTTTTCACTAAAGACCTTTTTAAATATGGATTTTCTACCTTTTGGCTGCAAAAAAAAAAAAAAAGCACAATGATTTTAGTCACGCATTTATGCCGTATTGAGATATAACAATCTATTTTTAACGTAGTTTTTGATTATATTTTTAAATTTAAATTGCTAAATTTAAAATATGAAACGTACAATCTCAATTCAACGATGTGCTTACTGCAAACAATCCAAATTATAAAGAGAATTATATTTACAATGGAGAGAGAACATAAGAAAAGAAATCAAATAAAGAAAAAGAAAAGTAGAAAGTAAATGTTAGAAAATCATTACCTGACTTTTCCCGTTGCATCCCAAAAGTACAAGAACATAGTGAAAGCAGAAACACTATGAAAAGTGTAACTTTCACAATTTTTTATATGAATAGCATCTTGTACAACAGAAGCCATAAGCGAATCGTAAATGACTACAACCCTTTTAGCCACGGATGAAAGAGATTGCAAAAGTGTAGCTACATTTTCACGAAGATTAGAGGAAGCTTCAAAGGAAGGAAAAAGATGTGATGGAAATTTTGATTTTGAATTTGGGTTTGGAGGAGGAGAAATAAAGGGTGGAACTTTAAAGTCATGAATATGAATATTTGAAATTGATTTTGGGTCCCAACCTTGGACACGAACTATGGCTTGACGATTATGTGTGGTTGTGCCAACAAAATGGATTGGTATGTTGTATGTTAAAATAAGACGAGAAAGGTGCAGAAGTTGGTTCAGATGTCCTTGTGCTGGAAAAGGAACCACAACTACAACTACTTGGGTTTGTTGAAAGACTTTGGTGCCATTGATAACATTTTTTTTGTGGATTTTGTAGTTAGAAGCCATAGGTGAACTTCGGTAGCTAGAAGCCATTGATCATAAATAATTGCGACGACAGAGGAACGCAAGAAACTATGTGACTAGGTAGTTAGGCATGTTGCCATGTTGGGTATTTATATATTGATAGGAAACTTTTTCTATCGTGCACAAAAAGTCAAATTAATATCTCACTTAATTTATTGATAGAATTTCAATAGTAAAAATAAATTGTGTAGGAACAATTTCATTCATGTACCATAAAAGTAATTTGAAAGGAAGTGAGCGTGATACACGTTTGATGAATTTTTTATGTTAATATACTTTTCCTTATAAAAAAAATTATCCACACAGCTACTCCAATTTTTCTTATATTTATCCTAGAATCTCTCATCCCAAATGCAAGCTCCCTTTATTTATTGTTAGACCGGTCATTCTTTTTTTAGCTTATTTTTTTTCTAAAGAAATAATATTTTTTAATTATTTTGATCATCAATTAAATTAATTACAATGTCAGTTAGGTGATAAAAAATAACAATGGAGACAAACAAAATGCTTGATTTATTTTTCTTTAAGATGTTTACAAAATTGGAAAATAAATCAATCCCCGAAGTGTGTAGTATTTCTTGTAACATTTGGATAGTTTTTTTTTGTAATGTCCCACATTCCGACACAATGTGCATATTTTTGGTGGACATTTTTCTCTGAAATCGATCTCAGTGTGATGCAACTAAGTTTTGGACAACCCTTGGAGTTCTCTTCAGTTTTTTAAATAGTACTATATTTTATGTTTGTATATATTATTTCAGATAAAGTAACTTGAAATAAAATACTAAATACTGTACACTAGTGGCCGTCTGTGCTGAATGTGAATCATACGAATAACTTTAGATCCGACTTATATGTCATGCGCTGAAAAGGACACTCGCCATCTTATAAACCACCATTGTAAAAATAGTAAAGAATATCAATCCAAATTTGCATAAAAAATTTGCTATCTGACTCATCATTAATTACTTAAGTAATATATATATCGCACGTGGTTTTTCAATTGTATGTTCCAGTTTTGGTTCAATCACATGGAAAGATGTCTTTACACGTTTGTGACTTTTGTTCCGTCGACATCCCAATAACTTTGGTGGGAAAAAATAGGTTTAAGTAACTTTAGGAAAAAATATTTAATTGTATTTCTTTATTATTATTATTAATTTATATTCACTTATTTTAAAATTTCAATAGTTTTTATTTTTTTATCAAAATTTTTAACTTAAAAATAATAATTTGGCATATTTTTAATAATGTGACATACAATTCTATAATATAGAGTCATCTAAATACATTAATTATTCATGTCATTAATTAAATTAAAAATATGAAGAAAAAATTAAGTTGAAATATAAGTTTTCACGATGTTTATTCTAATTATGTAAGACCCTTAATTTTAAAATTAAATTCAGATTTAATTTTTAAGTGTATTTGGGAATAATTTTAAAAGATTCAATTTATGTATGTTTTGTGTAAATATATATATATATATATATATATATATATATATATATATATATAAACATTTGTTTTGGAGGTGGAATTAAAATTATGGATGATGGATGAATTAATTTAATTTCGAGTAATTAAATTATCGGGCCGATTAATTAAGATATTTTCTGCTATTTGCGACGAAACGGATTAATTACTGGAGGATCAGAAGATATTTTAATATAAGAGTTGGTGAGGTGGCGTAGATATTTGTGAAAAAGGAAATAATTTCTCTCTCCTCTGTTGTGTCAGTTGCTTTTAAGTGGATACTTAACTGAGAAGATATTTCTTCTTTCCTCGGTACGACAGAATTCTGCATATATCTTTTTCTTCTTCTGTTTTCTGTGTTAGAAAAGGAAAAACAGATTTCTAAATATTCTTTTTCTGGAAAATCTGAGTGTCGAATCAGAAAGTTTCGAGTACGAAAGTCATTCCTCTGATCGTTACGGAGCTAAAGAACTAATTTTCGTAGCGGCGAACGCGAACGGGAGTATCGTCGGTTTTTTTCCGCAGAAGCGTACGAACTAAGGGAACGTAACTAAGGTAAGGGCACCTTCCAACTTTTTAGATTGCATTTAGGGCTGTAAATGCATGTGTGATGAATGATTATTGGTTTATGTTTGTGAAAAACATGGTGTTATGTTTTGGAAATCATTCCGTGTGTGTTGAATGATGATTCTGGTTCTGATTTTGTTTTCTTAAAAATCAGTGATGTTTTTCTTATTTGAGTGAATCTGTGTTTTGCTGGGTTTTGTTAAAACAATCTGTTGCTGATATTGGATGAAAAATGTTCTAAGTTGAGATTTTAAAGAGTGGTAATTATGATTCTAGGGTTGGGTTGTTTTTTTTTCAAAAGGAAAGGTGTTAAAAATGTGTTGAAGTTCAAGGAAAATTTCACTGAATTGGAAGGTGTATTCGAATACGGCTTGAGTGTATTCGAATACAGCCTGCAAGGCTTCTGTTTTCTTCAGATTTTCGAACTTGTATTCGACTACGACCCTTTGTAGTCGAATACAGATTTTCCAATTTTGCTTCTGACTTAGCTTCTGTATTCGACTACGACCCTCTGTAGCTGAATACAGATTTACAACTTTTGCCACTGACTTCGCATCTGTATTCGACTACGACAACCTCATATTCGAATACAAAATGCTGATTTTTCACTGTTTTAGCTTCTGTATTCGAATACAAGGGAGCTGTAGTTGAATACAAATTCGTGTTTTTTAGAAATTCAAGTTTTTAACATTGTTTTATAAACCTTAAGTGTTGGGGTACCTTGGGAAAGTTTGTGGTGATTAAAAATGGAAATTTGGTGATAGTTTGAAGTGGTGATGATGAAGTTTTTGAGAATTTACTGAAGATGTAGAAATTCTGATTTTTGTACTGTGACAGCATTTGTATTCGAATACAAGGAGTCTGTATTCGAATATAGGATGTTGATTCTGCCTTGTTTGGCTTCTGTATTCGAATACAATGAAGCTGTATTCGAATACAGATTCGTATTTTTGCCAGAAAACCTCAGTTTTAATCACATCTTTGAATCTTAACAGTTGGGGAAAAACCTTTGTTAATAAAGAGTGGAACTTTGAGGTAATGCAAAGTGTAATGCTTGCTTGAATGGTTAATCTTTGAATGTGTTGAGATGTTTTGAAAAATGAGGAAAATGCATGAATTTTACTAAGGTTGCATACTGTTTTCAATGAAGTGAAACAATGCATACTCATGTATGGCATAGTCAGGTGGTACTCGCGATGGGCCACAGAGTAATGCGCATCCACGTGCTGATCTGTAGTGATTGCACGAATGTTGATATGTAGTGATTGCACTAGGTACTAATCTGTGATTGTACCTTGGTATATAAGTGTTGGTAAGATAAATGACTGCACTGGTACTGGACTGTAGTGTCTGTACCCTGAAATGCGCAACCACGTTCCGATCTGTAGTGATTGCACGAGTGCTGATATGTAGTGATTGCACTAGGTACTGATCTGTAGTGATTGTACATTGCTTTATGTCAAACGTGCTGGTCTGTAGTGACTGCACGAGTGCTGGTCTGTATGCGAATGCACTGGTGCTGATCTGTATGCGATTGCACCCTGGTCATGAGGGCCGTTAAATTGTGCTGGTTTGTAAGCGACTGCACCTTGGTGATTCCAAGAATTTATGAACATGAGCATATACATATTGCATCGGAGTGTTTGACCGGAGGGTCACGTTTTGATTTTATGTTGATGGTGGAAAATTGTTGTGTGAGTAAGTATTGTTTTGAAATCTGTAATTTCGGATGAATTGATGTTTGTGCTTACATCATGATTTTCATACTTACTTGGTTGCCGTTTTGTAAAGTACAAATGACATGTATTTCAAAATTTAGCATCCTTATTTATCATCATGTACTATGAATATGTTTGATATTCTTGATATAACTGTTATGTGGTAATTGTTATTTTCGATCGGTGACCCTTTACAATTATTGTGGAATTGGGCCTTGCCCTCAGATGAGATTCAAAACCCGTGTCCCTGATGGTCATACTAACAACAGGGAACGTCGTTAGTTTCCCTTGATCTTTACTTGTGGGCTATGCAAAGAGATGAGCAGCTGGGTGAAGAAAAGACTTGTGAATATTGTAATGCTACTGTAGCTTAGGGTATGATCAGAGTAGACTTATGTATAGGGTTTTGAACTCAATGGTTGTAAATATTCATTTTGGGAATTATTGTAAAACTCTTCCGCACTCTGTTAAATATTTTGATGTATCTTTATTTTAGTATATTATAAAGATCAAATTTCCAAAAATATCTCATTCGATTTAATTGTAATGTTGCTGTTTTAAATTCCTTACTATTTTTTTATTACGAAGTCGAATGATATTTAATTTGAATTGATTTTAATTTCCTTGAAACGGAATTCTGAAAACTCTTTTATTTATGTATTCGTTTTAAAAAAAATAAATAAAAAAATACACTCGCGCTGTGTTTTAAACTCGGGGTGTTACATTAGTGGTATCACAGCATTTGGTTAATGTTTTGGGTTAAAGCTCTGATTTAATTGTTGGTTTTAAGTCGTTATCTGATCATACATAGGAGCAAGTAGTTAGAGTAGCAGGTCTTGTATAGTTGCGGTGTGCTGAAGTAATGATGTTGTTGAGCTATGTTTTGGAATTATTCTAAACGGTGTGAGATTTCTACTTGATGATGGTTTTGTAGTGGAACCATGCCTCCAAGGAGAGACGACACCGTAAGAACCAACGACAGCCGGGAAGATAGGATGGCTGAAGCAATGATTAATATGGCTGCGTCTGTTGCTGCACAGACGGCTGCGAAGACTCAGCGTGACTTAGAGAAAAGAGAAAGAGAAATTCGTGCTGTTGAGTCAAGAGGACTAGAGGATTTTCGTCGTCATAATCCTCCAAAATTCAAAGGTGATGAGGGTCTGGAAAGAGCGGACCAATGGATTCAGGAAATGGAGAAAATCTTTGAAATGATTAACTGCCAGGCAGCAGTAAAAGTCAATTATGCTACATATCTGCTGCTAGGGGATGCATAGTATTGGTGGAGGAGTACAAGGTTGCTGATGGGGGCAGCTCATGAGGAGGTAAACTGGGAGTCGTTTAAGAGGAAGTTTTTGGACAAGTACTTCCCGATGAGTACTAGGACGAAATTGGGTGACGATTTTCTGAAACTGCATCAGGGAAACATGACAGGGGGGGAATATGCAGCCAAATTTGAATCCCTATCAAGGCATTTCAGATTTTTCCGCGAAGAGGTGGATGAACAGTTTATGTGTCATCGGTTTCAAAGTGGGCTGAAATATGAAATTCAAGACTCCGTTTTACCCTTGGGAATTCAACGTTTCCAAGTTCTAGTGGAGAAGTGTAGAGAGGTTGAGGACATGAAAAATAGGAGGGCCAACCGAGGAGGGAACTTTAATTCGGGAGGACCCAGCGGAATGAACTATCCAAACAGCAAAGGAAAGCAAGTGTTTAAGCCATATAACAGACCCCAAAACAGCAGTAGAGGCCAGAATCGGCCAGGAAATCAGAACTTTGAAAGACAACTGGGACAAGGAGTCCGGTGTTATCGCTGTGGGAAGGAAGGGCATATAGCTCCAACTTGTGCCACAAGGGATCTTGTATGTTTCAATTGTCAAAAACTGGGACACGTCGCAAGGGATTGTCGGGCTCCGAAGGTGGAACCAACAGTGAATACAGCTAGGGCCACTCGTCCTATTGCTAGGGGACGCGTCTACCACATGGATGCTGCTGCTGGAAGTCAAACTCCTAATTTAATCCAGCAAGACTGCCAGATTGCAGGTAACACATTAACTGCACTTTTTGATTCGGGATCAACTCATTCTTTCATTGCTATGGATTGTGTAAATCGTTTGAAGCTATCTATGTCTGTTTTGCCTTTTGATTTGATTGTTTCCACACCTGCATAGACTTTGACCGTAAATTCTGCATGTTTACGTTGTCCTGTAACAATTCAAGATAGGAATTTCTTGGTTAATTTAATCTGTTTACCCCTGCAATCACTCGAGATAATTCTCGGCATGGATTGGATGTCTTATAATTATGTAGTCTTGGATTGTGCCCGCAAATTAGTTCTTTTCCCCGAACCTGGAGTCGTCCGGTATTTGTTTACTAACAAGCTTGGAGTATCACTGAGAGAAGGAACTCAAGAATTTTTATCATTAGCTAACGTGGAGACCAAAATGGATGTGAGCATAGAAGATGTAGTGTTAGTCAAAGAGTATCCAGACGTATTTCCAACAAAAGTTCCAGGATTACCCCCAGTAAGAGAAGTGGAGTTCTTCATTGATTTGCACCCAGGAACTGGACTCATTTCAATTGCACCGAATAGAATGTCGCCATTGGAATTAAACGAGCTTAAGGATCAAATTGAAGGTCTGTTGGAGAAAGGATTTATCAGGCCAAGTGTGTCACCGTGGGGAGCTCCGGTGTTGTTAGTTAAGAAAAAGGATGGAAGTTCACACTTATGTGTGGATTACACGCAACTTAACAAGGTAACCATTAAAAACCGTTATCCTTTACCACGCATAGATGATTTGATGGACCAATTGAGGGGAGCAGCTGTGTTTTTAAAGATCGATTTGAAGTCAGGATATCATCAGATTCGGGTAAGAGAAGGAGATATTCAAAAGACCGCTTTCAGGACTCGTTACGGGCATTATGAATATCTTGTTATGCCATTTGGAGTTACGAATGCACCATCGATTTTTATGGATTATATGAATAGGATTTTCTGTCCATTTTTAGATAAATTCGTGGTGGTATTCATTGATGACATTTTGATTTATTCAAAGGATGAAGAAGAACACGGAGAGCATTTGCGTCAAGTTATGGAAATTTTACGAGGGAAGCAATTGTACGCCAATCTGTCAAAGTGTGAATTCTGGTTGGAGAAAGTGAATTTCTTGGGACATGTAATAACAAAGGAAGGAATTGCAGTAGATCCGACAAAGATTGAGACGATTCTTGCTTGGAAACAACCTCAGACCATCACGGATATAAGAAGTTTTGTCGGACTGGCAGGATACTACAGGAGATTTATTGAAAGATTTGCTAAGATTGTAGCTCCTTTGACACAACTTACCAGGAAAAATCAGCCGTTTGCTTGGACAAAGAAGTGTGAAGAGAATTTTCAGTTGCTTAAGGAAAAATTGACAACCTCACCAGTATTGGTTTTGCCACAACCAGAGGAACCATATGAGGTTTACTGTGATGCATCTCACCAAGGTATGGGCTGTGTTTTGATGCAACATCAGAAAGTTGTCGCCTACGCCTCAAGACAATTGAAAGCTCACGAACGGAACTATCCGACTCATGATCTAGAACTTGCTGCTGTAGTGTTTGCATTAAAGGTCTGGAGACACTATCTTTATGGATGCACGTTCATGGTGTTCAGCGACCATAAGAGCTTGAAGTATCTGTTCGATCAGAAAGAACTGAACATGCGTCAGAGGAGATGGATGGAGACTCTCAAAGATTTTGATTTTTCATTACAGTACCATCCTGGAAAAGCCAATGTAGTGGCTGATGCATTGAGCAGAAAAAGCGTAACAGTGTCCTCAATGATGTTGGCCAGACAACAAGAGTTGTGGGAAGCATTTAGAGATCTACACTTGAATGTAGAGTTTGCACCAGGAATTTTAAAGTGTGGAATGATAACAGTTTCAAGTGGATTACTTGAGGAGATTGCAAATCTACAAGATGACGCAATAATTCAAGAAAAGAGGAACCTAATAGTACAAGGAAATGCAGCTGAATTCAGGGTCGGAACAGATAATATCCTGAGATGTAATGGAAGGATTTGCGTACCGGAAGTTGCAGACATGAGAAGAACGATCTTGGAAGAGGCCCATAAGAGCAAATTGAGTATTCATCCTGGAGCGACCAAGATGTACCAGGACTTAAAACAGAATTACTGGGGGCCAGGAATGAAGAGGGACGTAGCGGAGTACGTATCGGCTTGTTTAACTTGTCAAAAAGCGAAGGTGGAACATCAACGACCCGCTGGAATGTTGCAGCCTTTGGATATACCAGAATGGAAGTGGGATAGCATTTCCATGGATTTTATAACTGGACTGCCCAAGACAAGAAGAAAGAATGATTCAATTTGGGTAATCGTAGATCGATTGACAAAATCTGCACATTTCTTGCCGGTAAAGACCAATTATAAGGTAGATAAGCTAACAGAGATCTACATTGCTGAGATTGTGAGATTACACGGAGTTCCATCAAACATTGTGTCGGACCATGATCCAAAATTCACATCTCACTTTTGGAGAGCGTTGCATGAAGCGTTGGGAACAAAACTGAAATTGAGTTCAGCTTATCATCCACAAACAGATGGACAAACAGAAAGAACAAATCAGTCCTTGGAAGATCTATTAAGGGCATGTGTATTGGATGACAGAGGAAGTTGGGATGATGTACTGCCATTGATTTAGTTCACCTACAACAACATCTTTCATGCAAGTATTGGAATGGCACCATATGAAGCTTTGTATGGACGCAAGTGTCAAACGCCTTTGTGTTGGTATAAAGACGGGGAAAATATGATTGTTGGACCTGAGATGGTGGAACAAACTACGGAAAAAGTCAAGAGGATACAAGAGAAAATGAAGATTTCACAAGATCGTCAAAAGAGTTATGCGGATAAGCGTCGCAGACCTTTGGAATTCCAGCAAGGCGATCGTGTATTTCTAAGAGTCACGCCTACAACTGGAGTGGGCAGGGCTATTAAATCCAGAAAATTGACTCCAAAGTTTATTGGACCATATCAGATTTATGCGCGTATTGGACCATTGGCTTATCGAATTGCTTTACCTCCAATGCTGTCCAATATTCATGATGTATTTCACGTGTCGCAGTTAAGGAAATACATTTCAGATCCGTCTCATGTGATCGAACCAGACACGATTCAGCTGAAGGATAACCTGTCATTTGAAGTATTACCTGTAAGAATTGAGGACAGGAAGATTAAACAGCTGAGGAGCAAGGAAGTCCCACTAGTCAAAATGATTTGGAATCCAACTACTGGAGACACGACTTGGGAACTAGAGAGTAAGATGAGGGAACAACATCCTCATTTGTTCAACGGCATGTAGTTTCGAGGACGAAACTAATTTAAGGGGGGTAGTAATGTAAGACCCTTAATTTTAAAATTAAATTCAGATTTAATTTTTAAGTGTATTTGGGAATAATTGTAAAAGATTCAATATATGTATGTTTTGTGTAAATATATATATATATATATACACATTTGTTTTGGAGGTGGAATTAAAATTATGGATGATGGATGAATTAATTTAATTTCGAGTAATTAAATTATCGGACCGATTAATTAAGATATTTTCTGCTATTTGCGACGAAACGGATTAATTACTGGAGGATCAGAAGATATTTTAATATAAGAGTTGGTGAGGTGGCGTAGATATTTGTGAAAAAGGAAACAATTCCTCTCTCCTCTGCTGTGTCAGTTGCTTTTAAGTGGATACTTAAGTGAGAAGATATTTCTTCTTTCCTCGGTATGACAGAATTCTGCATATATCTTCTTCTTCTTCTTCTTCTGTTTTCTGTGTTAGAAAAGGAAAAACAGATTTCTAAATATTCTTTTTCTGGAAAATCTGAGTGTCGAATTAGAAAGTTTCGAGTACGAAAGTCATTCCTCTGATCGTTACGGAGCTAAAGAACTAATTTTCGTAGTGGCGAACGCGAACGGGAGTATCGTCGGTTTTTTTCCGCAGAAGCGTACGAACTAAGGGAACGTAACTAAGGTAAGGGCACCTTCCAACTTTTTAGATTGCATTTAGGGCTGTAAATGCATGTGTGATGAATGATTATTGGTTTATGTTTGTGAAAAACATGGTGTTATGTTTTGGAAATCATTCCGTGTGTGTTGAATGATGATTCTGGTTCTGATTTTGTTTTGTTAAAAATCAGTGTGGTTTTTCTGATTTGAGTGAATCTGTGTTTTGCTGGGTTTTGTTAAAACAATCTGTTGCTGATATTGGATGAAAAATGTTCTGAGTTGAGATTTTAAAGAGTGGTAATTATGATTCTAGGGTTGGGTTGTTTTTTTTTCAAAAGGAAAGGTGTTAAAAATGTGTTGAAGTTCCAAGAAAATTTCACTGAATTGGAAGGTGTATTCGAATACGGCTTGAGTGTATTCGAATACAGCCTGCAAGGCTTCTGTTTTCTTCAGATTTTCGAACTTGTATTCGACTACGACCCTTTGTAGTCGAATACAGATTTTCCAATTTTGCTTCTGACTTAGCTTCTGTATTCGACTACGACCCTCTGTAGCCGAATACAGATTTACAACTTTTGCCACTGACTTCGCATCTATATTCAACATCGACAACCTCAAATTCGAATACAGAATGCTGATTTTTCACTGTTTTAGCTTCTGTATTCGAATACAAGGGAGCTGTAGTTGAATACAGATTCGTGTTTTTTAGAAATTCAAGTTTTTAACATTGTTTTATAAACCTTAAGTGTTGGGGTACCTTGGGAAGGTTTGTGGTGATTAAAAATGGAAATTTGGTGATAGTTTGAAGTGGTGATGATGAAGTTTTTGAGAATTTACTGAAGATGTAGAAATTCTGATTTTTGTACTGTGACAGCCTCTGTATTCGAATACAAGGAGTCTGTATTCGAATACAGGATGTTGATTCTGCCTTGTTTGGCTTCTGTATTCGAATACAATGAAGCTGTATTCGAATACAGATTCGTATTTTTGCCAGAAAACCTCAGTTTTAATCACAGCTTTGAATCTTAACAGTTGGGGAAAAACCTTTGTTAATAAAGAGTGGAACTTTGAGGTAATGCAAAGTGTAATGCTTGCTTGAATGGTTAATCTTTGAATGTGTTGAGATGTTTTGAAAAATGAGGAAAATGCATGAATTTTACTAAGGTTGCATACTGTTTTCAATGAAGTGAAACAATGCATACTCATGCATGGCATAGTCAGGTGGTACCCGCGATGGACCACAGAGTAATGCGCATCCACGTGCTGATCTGTAGTGATTGCACGAGTGCTGATCTGTAGTGATTGCACTAGGTACCAATCTGTGATTGTACCTTGGTATATAAGTGTTGGTCAGATAAACGACTGCACTGGTACTGGACTGTAGTGTCTGTACCCTGAAATGCGCAACCACGTGCTGATCTGTAGTGATTGCACGAGTGCTGATCTATAGTGATTGCACTAGGTACTGATCTATAGTGATTGTACCTTGGTTTATGTCAAACGTGTTGGTCTGTAGTGACTGCACGAGTGCTGGTCTGTATGCGACTGCACTGGTGCTGATCTGTATGCGATTGCACCCTGGTCATGAGGGCCGTTAAATTGTGCTGGTTTGTAAGCGACTGCACCTTGGTGATTCCAAGAATTTATGAACATGAGCATATACATATTGCATCGGAGTGTTTGACCGGAGGGTCACGTTTTGATTTTATGTTGATGGTGGAAAATTGTTGTGTGAGTAAGTATTGTTTTGAAATCTGTAATTTCGGATGAATTGATGTTTGTGCTTACATCATGATTTTCATACTTACTTGGTTGCCGTTTTGTAAAGTACAAATGACATGTATTTCAAAATTTAGCATCCTTATTTATCATCATGTACTATGAATATGTTTGATATTCTTGATATAACTGTTATGTGGTAATTGTTATTTTCGATCGGTGACCCTTTACAATTATTGTGGAATTGGGCCTTGCCCTCAGATGAGATTCAAAACCCGTGTCCTTGATGGTCATACTAACAACAGGGAACGTCGTTAGTTTCCCTTGATCTTTACTTGTGGGCTATGCAAAGAGATGAGCAGCTGGGTGAAGAAAAGACTTGTGAATATTGTAATGCTACTGTAGCTTAGGGTATGATCAGAGTAGACTTATGTATAGGGTTTTGAACTCAATGGTTGTAAATATTCATTTTGGAAATTATTGTAAAACTCTTCCGCACTCTGTTAAATATTTTGATGTATCTTTATTTTAGTATATTATAAATATCAAATTTCGATAAATATCTCATTCGATTTAATTGTGATGTTGCTGTTTTAAATTCCTTACTATTTTTGATTACGAAGTCGAATGATATTTAATTTGAATTGATTTTAATTTCTTTGAAACGGAATTCTGAAAACTCTTTTATTTATGTATTCGTTTTAAAAAAATAAATAAAAAAATACACTCGCGCTGTGTTTTAAACTCGGGATGTTACAAATTATATGAATGTTAATCATTGTATATCATCGTATCATATATCACTATATTTAAATCATCTCATGTCATTATATTTTAGTTAAAAAATCAAAGAGAGATATCAAAACTGTCGACTTTTAAAACATGAGAATCAATTTCGTAAATCAGTCAAAATAAGACACTAAAACTGTAATTAAACCTAAATAAAATAAAGTAAAATACTGTCTTCGGTTTCAAATATAAAAAAGTAGATCAACAAAAATGTATTTAGTTTTTTTTCTTCTCTTTTTAATTAAATAAATGTTTTCACTTATATTTAGTTTTTTCTATGGGGTTTGATTTTCCGTTTTAGTGTGATATTTAATTGATTCAAATTGACATATTAACTTCGATCAAGTGCATATTTAGATTCAATCAATGATTTTAGTTCGTTAATATTACAACTCTGAAGACATGTGTATTTCAGACACTTCTATTTTATCATATTTGTAAACTTTATCACAATTATAAACATTTTGCTTTTTTATGTTATTAATCTAAATGTAATGAGTTTATTTGCAGATATATTAACATATTAGATTTTTCTTTTCATTTAACATATTAGATATATTAGTAGTAAATATTGAACTTTAAATCTCTTACATATTCATGTAACATTTTTTATGTCTCAACTAAAATCACTTAGATTATATCTTTTGGGATCTTGAAAAATATTAAAATAAAGTAGGTGTCACCACTTTTGTGGTCTTCTCTCTATGTGTATATAAATAAGAAGGAGTGATGTTTTCAGTGAATTTTCATTTTTATTCTCTTTTTGAAAAGAGTAATGTTGTTGAAATATAAAATCTTATAGAATACTAATACAATATTATAAAAAATATGATATAATTTATATTTTCTTTTTTATTTTATAAAATATCAAATTATTGTATTCACATCTCATTTTGTATTTCAATAATATTATTTTTTAAAAATCAACTAATACTACATGTATATTTGGTACGATTTAAAATGATACATACACATACATTAAAAAGAATTAGGCCAATTATTATTAATTTTTTTTATAAAAGAAGGCCAATTATCTTTGAACGTAGAGAAATGTGATTATAATCAAATATGAATTGTTTTTTTTTTTAGAAAAATATGAATGGGAAAATTAAACAAAAGTTGGCACAGTAATAAAAAAATAATAACAATATGAATCACTAAAGTAAGAAAACAAAAGTCGCCAAAAATATTAATTTTAAAACAAAAAACTAGCACAGTAACATAATCAAAATATTAGTTAATTAATTAAAAGTAGAATAAAATAATAAAATGTACAGTAAATTAATCAAATAATATATTTAGATAGGAAGATTTTTTTGCCACATTTTAGATAGGAACGTTTTTGTCATTCCATCGATTCATTCTACTTCTATATTCTTTTTTTCGTCTTTTTGTTTCTCTATTTTTTTTCTTCGACTTGGTTAGTGTTTATCTTATTTGCTATCTTTTTACATTTATAGTATCATTTTCTCTGTTCTCAGTCCCTTTTCACAACCAATCACACCTTCACTACTATTTTCATTTGTTAAAATTTAAATTATTTTTTTAAACAAAAAATTAAATAAATTCTATTAAATTGTGTAAATCTCAAGTAAATTTAAAATATTCATTTGAATTTCAAGTAATTAAAGAGTGCATGTATAATGAAAAGAGTGTTTTGCAGTTTTTGCTAATTAATATATATAATATAATATATATATATATATATATATATTTTTTTTTAAATAGAAAATAAAATAAAAACAGTTTGCACACAACTCTATATTTTTTAAAAAGGAAAAAAAAGGTTTCCATACTTTTGGAGCATTTTGGTATAATGATACTGCACCTTTTGTTTGGGCTGTACGTTCAAGAAGAAGACGTGTAAAAAGGCATTGCCAAGCTCGCATTGTTCTTTAAGAGTGGAAATAAGTTAAGCTATCCGAGGTCTAGGTTTATATCAAATCAGATTTTTTTTTCTTTCAGAAATCAATTCAAAGTTTATCTATATGTCTATTTAGTTAAATACATTAAAAATATAAATAATTTTTTATTAATATTATTATAATAATATTAAGTTTTATTTTTTGGACTCAATCATAAATTTGATAACATTTTATCTAATTTAAACATATTAATTTACATTAATATTTGATATATTTAAATGTATTATTATAAAATAGAATTAAAATATATTGTAATATAATATTAAATACTCTAAAAAATTATATTAAATATTAAAATAAAACTTAAACTCATTAAAATATTAACATATTTATGTATTTATAAAAGTCTAACGGTTAATCACGTAACATTTCATAAAATAATAGCAAAATATATTTTTTAAACAAACTTTTAAACTTTACCGACATTAATAATCAACACTTTACATATAATAAGATAAACTTAAACCTAACATTTTTAATATAAATCTAGTCTAGGTGCTTCCCTAATCGTATCTATTTTGTAATGCAAGTGGAACCTGGTGGTCCAAGTGGTTGGTGAATGGGTTTCTCATAAGGCCATTCATTTTTATTTTCAACGGAATTTATAAATTATTTATTTATTAATTAGTATGTAGGTTGGAGTCTCCAGCAGAGCAAAGCCAAGTGTGGCTAATTACACGCCTTGCATAAGTTGTAATGAATCGTATAGATCAATTTCACTGCAAAATTAAATAATATGCACCAAATCAATACTTTTCTTACTTACAAGTTAGTTTTTATCTATCTCTCTTTTAAATGTTAAAATAAAATGTGTGATAATTAATTTTTCTTTGTTTTTGATATAGATTATAAAGTCTTTTCTATTTATTCAGATAATAGATTATTCTGTTTTTTTTTACTAAATAATAGATATATTATTCTTGAGCTTTTAATTTTATGAAACGATACAATTATAACAATTTATATTTTCTTTTTACTTTTTATTTATATCTTTTTTTCTATGATACTCTTATTCTTTTTTTCTCTCCTCTCTACACCCGTTATGAGTGGTGAAAAACAAATCTTTTAATGTAATATTTTTTTTTAAAGTCCGGCGATTCTTGAAGAAAATAAAATTTGTTAGATTGCGGTTCGATTGAAAGGGATATAAAATTTAACTAAATATTATTTTAAACATTATTCAAAATCAGTTGACATAATATAGTTCTCTTTCTTAATATTTGTATTTTAGGGGTTCAATTATCTATGAGTGTTCCTCTTATAATAAACATGAGATAAGTATCTTTATTTTGGAGTCAAAACAATGAATGATGATAGAGATCGATGTTTATAGAAGTATTATCTCTCTCTCTCTTCATTTGTTTGCATTTTTTTTTCAAACCCCACTAATAAACTATATTAAAATAAATTAATGTTGTTGTAATATAATAATTTGTAATTATTAATAAGACATATTTAATAATATTTTTTAGAGTTTCATTTATAATGTACATGTGAAATTTCTTTTAGCATCCAAATGAAAAGGTTTCATTAGATGGGAGATAATATTAAAAAAAAATAAACAGAATTTTAAAGTGCAATTGCTTTTGGGTAGCACAATACAGACTACAAACATATCACATTCAATTATTGATTTTGAGTATTCTTCTACTTTGGTGAAAGGACGCGTTGGCATGCCTAAATTTGATTGTTTAAACTAGCATTGTTTCAAAAAGATGTTGTTCAATTATCCATGGACAAACATGTTAGATTTGGCTAAAAGTTGTACTCTTTCTATAAATAGAATTGATCATTTCATGTGGCATGAGGAAAGAAATATAATTTTTTTTAAGGAAATGGAGAGTTTTAAAGGTGGAGATTAAAAAATATAAAATAAAAAATTGAGAAAATTTATTCTCATTTGCAAATCATCTTCATTTGTAGACCATAGGGAGGAAATGAAGATCTCTATTTTTGTTCATATACTCTTGATATGTGACATATAAAGAGAATCAATGCGAATTAAAATTACAAATATCAATTAAAAATTTAAAAATATCTCTGTTCGCAATGTTCAATTTCAGTTTCGTGTTCTAATTTTTATTCCGCAATTTTTCTCTGATTAGCATCACAGCTTCATCGTTATAACATTATTGTGAAATGTCTTCATCCTTTATTTCTAGAGAAGTTGTAGAAAATAATTTGAAAAATATTGCAAAACATAGAAATTAACTACTTTTAAATGGAAGTTGTGTTACTCTCACATTAAATGTCACATCAAATTTCTACAACAAATATGATGGTTAACAAAGTTCAAATGTATGGCTAATTACTTTGAATAGATAGTTAACGAATATCAAAAGATGTCATAATTATATAAACATCACATAACACAGTAAGTCAATCACAATTTTGAAAATTATTATATGTAGTTTTTAGATGTATATTTTAACACAAATTATGGTTAATATGTTTTTGTGTATTTGAAAACTTGAAAAGTCACTTATATTTGAACATAATTTGGTTGATTATAGTAAATATTATATATATTTGAATACTTGAAAATTATGGTCAACGACGTTTTAAATTGTGATTAATTATATTTAACATATGATTAATAAGTTGTGACACATTGTTTCATTAACCATCGATTTAACGTTCAATGTATAACTAATAAGTTGCGACACATTGTAATATGAGTTAAATAATATTTTAGTCCATATAGATTCAAAGATTTTGTTTTTTTCCCCAAAATGATTTCTAGCTATTATATATTGATGTCTAAGAATTCAAAAATCTAATAATAAGAATAGAAGTTTTAAAAATTAACAAATGAAATTATGCGGTGTTACACTTTATCTCCTTAAAAAATACCGTCTTTCAAATTTGACTAACTTGAAAAAAAAAATATGCTACAATATTTCATCTTGTCTTTGGTTCCCATGTAAAGCTCTTGTCTAACGTTCCTCCATATTCACGGAAGGAATTTCCTTTCCATTTCATTTATTTGAAAAGTAAGAATATCTTTCAAGTGAACCATGTTTGATTCCATTAAATGATTGTGATCATGTACATACTTTTTTCGTTGTGAATTGATAAACACATTGTGCTTGGCAAAAATGAAGGCAAAACAATATGATAAGCCATGACTCTGATCTTTTCAAATTTCTCGCACAATCCGACAAAATTTAGGTGCTAACTTATTTGTCTTTTAACACTTAGTCGAATCCATTAGTATATACAATTATTGAGAAAACAAGGTTTCCAATTTTAAAAGTTAAATCCTCGGACCACTTGCATGGTAACTCTAATGTATGCTTTTAGTAGCTTTTATTTTCTCTTGAATCATCATGACCTTCTTCGAGACAATGTCTCCAAAATTTAAGATTATTCTATTGCTCCAAGTTGTGAGTTGTGCTTTTAATAGTTTTGGTTGTGCAACATAAGCAACTACCCCTTTTTTCTTGCATCAAAACACCCATCTAACTTTGTTTAGAAATATCACAGTAGACTGTAAAAGATTTTGACAGATCAAGCAATGCTAACATTGGCGTTTTCGTCAATTTCTCTTTCAGCTTTTGAAAAATTTCTACCCACTTTGATTGGATATTTCCTCATTAGACAAGTCAATGGTAAGATAAAAATCTCACATAAGTCTACCACAAAGGCTTTTACCATATACTATTAAATCATAACCCTTACACATGAAATTTGTGATCACTAGATTACTTGTAGGCATAACTGTGACACATGCAATTTCAATTTCTTAACACAATCATATACAATGAATTAACGCGTTGCAGCTGAATAGTAAAACATTACCAATAGTTTTCCTTTTATAAGACACATACCTAAATTCAAATATTGACATTTGAAAGTTTATTTGTCAAAGCAAACACCCCATTAAAATTGTCAACGATAATATATTTGACCGTTAAATCCTCATATTCTAACACTTCTATTCCATTCAATATGTGAGGATCATAATATCTCCCTTTAATTATTAAGAGTTAAGAATGTCAAACATGAAAGAGAAAATCTGACATACAATAAAAAAAATCCAACATTCACACACTTGACAAATCGATAATCAATTAATTAAAAATTGAATGGTAAAAAAAATGTTGTTTTTAATTTAACTTAAATATCAACAACCATTTTTATTTAAATTGTGTTACACTGAGCTACTGATTGAATGTGAGTCCATTAGTCCAAACAACCAACCAATCATTCCCAAATACCCTAAACCCTACACACAACAAACATGGCGGGTTGTTTCAGCTTCACCGCTTCCCGTGACCGCTGCTACCGCCTCTCCTTCTCCAACGCCGGCCTCAAATCAACCACAACCGATATCGGCGACGGCACAATCATGCACTGTTGGCTCCCCAAAACACACAAAAACTCTAAGCCCTCCCTTCTCCTTATCCACGGCATGGGAGCCAACGCAATGTGGCAATGGAACGACTTCGTTTCACCACTCACCCGTCGTTTCAACGTCTACGTCCCCGACCTACTTTTCTTCGGCGAATCTCACACAACCCGACCCGATAGATCTGAATCTTTTCAAGCTCAGTGTGTCGCCGCTCTCATGGAGTCTCACGGTGTTCGTTTAATGAACCTCGTTGGTATTAGTTACGGCGGATTTGTTGGTTACAGCTTGGCGGCGCAGTTCCCGGAGCGTGTTGTGAAAGTTGTGCTTTGTTGTGCTGGTGTTTGTTTGGAAGATAAGGATATGGAGGAAGGGATGTTTAAGGTTAAGAGTGTCGACGAAGCTGCTGGTATTTTGCTTCCAGAGACTCCTGAAAAGATGAAGCAGCTTGTGAAGCTTACTTTTGTTAAACCTATCAAAGTTATGCCTACTTGTTTCCTCACTGATTTCATTGATGTGAGTGGTTTCTGTTTAATTTGTTATTTTCATTGCTCAATTTAGTGTGATCTATTTTAATTTAGAAATTCCACATGATCGGTCATAATTTTGATGTTTTATTTCAAATTTAGGTTGATGTTTATTGAATTATGAGTGAATTTGGATCATGTGTAGGAAATAGTATTAGTGTTATAGAACCTCCTATTATTGAATAGACTTACTTATTTGAAATTATCTTCTTATATAAACACTTGTGAGACTGATAAAGAGAGCTTATAGAAATAGCTTATGATGTCTTGTAGATTTTTTTCAACTTATTTTCACAAGTTTTCTAGGATAACTTATGAAAACAGTTTGACTTTATTTTATTTTTATTATATAAATAGCTTACACATAAGCACTTGTATCAGTTATATGACAAGTGCTTATGCTACAAGCCCTTAAATAAGTTGTTTATGCAAACAGAGGGTTTGCGTAATTGATTGATATGTTTCAATTTTATACAATTTGTTGTGTCTCGATTCTCAAAGTTGTGAAGTACTATGTTGCTGTTTTGGGTTGACATCGTTTAGGTCATGTGGATTATGTTTGCATAAAAAGGGGAAGTTGTGTTTTTCTTGCTGATTATTTGATGCTTGATATCTGGATGTCTTATGTATACTTAGATTTCACAGCTGCTAAGCAGAATATTGTAAAACTATTGTTAAGGAGTAAAAGGAAACTTCTATCAAAAATTATTTTTGTAGAAGATGGTTTAGTTGTATTATCCCATTTGATCTGTAACATTTGGATTGAATAAAGATTTGTGTCTTGTTCTGTTGTCTTTCTTAACTGAAATAAGCTGTGATTGCTTGTGTACTGTCTCTTATTGCATATCCCTTGACATGAATACACAACAAGCATGGCCTTGTCAATTCACCAAAATTTGTTTCTGAAACTGGTTTTACTGGCAGGTGATGTGCACGGAATACCGACAGGAGAAGAAAGAACTAATTGAAACATTATATAAGGATAGAAAACTGTCTAATCTTCCTAAGATAACCCAGGTTTCTCTTCTCTCTTGTGCTTGCTTTATGAGTTAGTGTTACTATGTCTTGCAATCTCTTGCATTATTAATTGTAACTTTTTAAGAGGTATAACTGTTCAATGATGTAGCCTACTCTAATAATCTGGGGAGAACAGGACCAGGTATTCCCACTGGAATTAGCTCACAGACTGAAAAGGTAATTAATTTAGCACACTTGTAATATTATCATCCAAACACACCTCTACAATTCAATAATATAATTCATAATATGTAAAAGCTATCTCTTCTAATTCTTCAGCTTTATTGACTAATATCTTAAGGTTTTGAAAAAGAAACAAAGTGGTTTAATCTTCGTCCAGTTATACAGTACATCATGAAAAATATAAATGATTTATTTTGCACTTGATTGTTTTAACCTTGCATTTCATTCTTCTTCTGGTTTGTAGGCATTTGGGAGAGAATGCACAACTAGTGGTTATTAAGAATGCAGGGCATGCAATCAACTTGGAGAAGTCCAAGGAACTGTATAAGAGTTTAAAATCCTTCCTCGTAGATTCCATTACTCCATCAACACAAGAGAACCACAGTAATGGTCGTAAGCTGGATTAGCAGTGTCAACCCATGGAAATTATATTGATTTTCGGCGTTATGCATATATTTGTGTATCTATTTGCTTATTACACAGTAAGCAGCCATGCAATATTTTTTCTTGCATATAGGATGGGGAAGGTGAAGTTTGTAAAAATGGTTCTCTGCAGGGGAAAAAAAGACTACATATTCTGCCAATTTAAAGGATGTATATATTATGAGCATCAGAAAATAAATTTTACAGATCAGCCACTATAAACTCGTAATTCGGGAAACTAGGCTCAGGTCAGAATCTGATTCAAAGGGAACCCTGAAACAGGGATTACACATGTAATGTGATATATCATGATAGTGTCTGTACATGTATTGCAAACATTGTTTGTCTACAGCTGGTATATATCATTTTATTTGGATACATTTGGAAAAGGGAGAGAAAACGAAAGGACATAGTCGCACAGAGTAGGAGAAGGAGAAGGAGAAGCAGTATATAAGATATATCAGCATAAATTTAACAGATAAATTTTTTGTTTCACTACAGATATCTAAATTTAACATTTGGAAACATTGTACGACTGAAGATACAATTTTTGTTATTTAACAGGTGATATAAAATGGTGTAAATTTTTCACCAACCAAATGTTTTAACATAGATAAAAATACACACACTTGAAGTTTTCAACACAGGAACGGATGCTCAATAACTTTATTTCATTATTCTGTAAATGTATTTTTCTAAAGCAACTTTTGTGCACTAAAGAAGGCTGATGTTGTCCTCAAGTGAATTACTTAACAGTTGGTGTTAATAATAATCAACCCAGGAACATTATCCTCTGGTTACACTAAGCTCAAAATTATACCAGTCAAAATGGAACTCCAAATATTCCCAACTGTTCATTCACAGAACAGATTATTAACGATACAGGTATAAGTAAAGTAATCTTTTTTCCTATATTAGATAGAGAACCAATATAAAGCATTGCACTTTCGCATCTGATTCCTTTTAAGTATACAAAGAATAATAGTTACCTACTACTTTGGTCATGTTGTATTTACATATTTTTATTTTATTTTAAAAGATATTAGAAAAACATACCTCCTAACATATAATCTTCTTCTTTTTTTTTTGTTCAAAAACTAAAATAAAATAAAATGTAATATGCATACATGGCAGGATTACAGGATGCAATAGTCATTCAATGTTTTATTTTATTTCTCTTAATTAAGTGTACATTTTGTCCTTTTTGAATCTTCTTCGTTCCATCTTAATCCTTAAGTTACAAATATTATATATTTTTGTCTTTTAAGATTTTTTGTTCTATTTCAGTCTTTAAATTATAAATGTTAGATATTTTGATTCTTTCAATTAGTTTTTCATTTGTGTATGTCAAATGTTTCTTACATATATATTTATATATATTTTAGTGCTTAAGTGTCTAAGTCACCAAGAAGAATGAGGAGAAACTTATGAAATATTTGACGAATTCAAATAGTTAAAAAATGACTAAATATCTAACATTTGTAATTTAAAAAATTAAAATTAAACGATATTTTTAAAGTATTTAGTGTTTATAACTTAAAAGGTGTAAAATAAAATAAAAAAACTTAAAATGAAAATAATACTGTAAAATAACTTACCACCAAAAATTTAATTTAGCCTTAAAAAAAGAAAAAAAGAGAAGGAAAAACTTACTCGTGGACATAGGAGGAGAGATAGATTCCCAAAGATAATCCTGGTTTTGATCATTACTAGAGCAATCAAGGCTAGTGTTAAAGCCACCATTACAAACACAAACAAACCCATTTCCTGGTGGAGCAAATCCACATACACCACCACTACTCTCACAACTAGTACATTTAGTATTCACAAAGTTATCAAAAGCACCATGACTATATTTCAAGGCCACTCCATAAACCCAATGAGTAGGATCAGTAGGGTTATCGCCAAGCGACACAACCGAACTATAACCGCCGCAGTCATTCCCCCTAAGATTCAACTCCCCTTCGCCATCGAGGTTCGCCGGAGAGTAGACACAACAAGTGTTAGTAGGAGGACAAAGAGGCATACCAAGTGAGAGCACTGCGGGGCAAGAGTAAATAGAAGCACAAAGGTAATCAAAGGAAGTGTCACAAATGGGAGAGTTTTTTATTGTGAAGGGTTGACAAGAGAGGAGGATGAAAGTGGAGGAAGTGATTTGGAAAGGTGAGGTTAAATCTAAGCCAAAGTTGGGTGAAGTTTGCATGGTGGTGCAAGTAGACATGTAGGGGGGTGTGAGTATGAGAGTTGATGTTGTGTATGATATGGAAGTGATAGGGTACGAGGTTTTGTGAGTTTTGAGGATGAGTTGGTTTAATGTGCATGTTATGTATGGGTTGAATAGTGGGGACCCACAACCAGGACCTGTGCCAAATGGGTACTTGACTTGTATTGAGCCACATGTGTCGTGGCACACTGTTGTTGAGGTTGTTGGTGTGGATGCTAAGAGGAGGATCATGAAAAAGTTGACGAAGGTTTGAAGAGGTGGTGGTGGTGCCATTGGATTTGCCTGTTTATTCTGCTTTGAAGTTTTCACCTCTTATATCTTTGAGGATTAGAGTTGGTGGTGGACGAAGGAATGGATGCTCGATTAGTGTTAAAGAATATATTCTTTTTAATTTTTCGTTAAATATATTTTGTTAAATGGCAAAATGTAACTACGAAAAATAAAATCCGACCTGCCGGATTCGAACCAGCGACCTAAGGATACCAGCATGGGAAACCAACTACAGTCCTCCGCTCTACCAACTGAGCTAAGGTCGGTTGTTGGATTCATATTCTGGTTACCACTATATATACATTATCCTTAATGATCAATGTATGAAATGGAACTATAAGGAGGACAATAACATAGTCAAAAACAAAAATGTTTATTGGGGTGAGAGAGGCTCGAACTCTCGACCTCAGGATCACTCAGTAGCTATGAGACCTACGCGCTAGCCAACTGCGCCACCACCCCAGTTATTTGTTAAATGTTTGCTTCAATTATTAATAAACCCTGCGTACGGATAAAATCGAGAAATTATTAGTAAATTACTATGAGAACTGAAAAAACCTAACAGATCGCATCGTATTTCCCATTCGAAGAAAATTCGAACCCTAATATCCCGTCATCCGCCACAAATTGCCGCCATAACACTTCCTTCATCAATTTCTAACCACCGCATCAAGATCCCTAATTCCACTGTACACAAACACCATAATTATATTTACTTTCAAAACGTGCTTTTATGAATGTTTCCATTTGATACAGCGATACCAATTCTCTTTTCTTCTGTTGTAGGGTTATTTTTTATTCCGCAAGAATCTCCATAGCTTTTGAGATTGATTTCAATACAGGTATATTGATGCTTCCGTTTCTGCTACATCTGTATATGCATGAGTTAGATTTTTTTTTCCGAGCCACTTTATGAACTCTTCATTTGTGATTTGATGAAAATTGTATTCGAAAGGGAAGCTGAACCATATCTTAGTAGCCTTAATGCAGTCCCGAAAAGCAAAGAATGACTGTTTCCGCAATTTTTTTAGACCTAGGTCATATCAAAGGGCATGAAATTCGTTTTTCCCGCTAAGCTTAGGTCTTACTGGAATAGAATTATTATTCATATTATTCACAATATCTTAGCTTGTTCAAGTGTTAGGCCAAAAACAGAATTCTCCACATTGTTAGAGGTACTGACATTTTCAGAGTACATAGTACTTACCATTTTTAGAATTACCTAATATGTAAGAGTTTTTTTGGTTGACATAAGGATATCTCAGGAGCATACCTTGCAATCTTAATTCCAAGGACGACCTTCGTCTCTTGAGCCTTAATAATGAGACCTAAAAAATTGTCAGCACAAAGAATAAACTATTAGGGGGATACCTTGTCTGAAACATCTTTCAAGAAAAAAGTAGGGGCAAGAACTGCGGTTTAATCAAACAGAAAGAAACAGTATTTACACACTTATTAACAAGATTAATCCACTTATTAACAAAATTAGTACCTGTTTAGGATGCTCCACTCAATCCTATCATAGACCCTAAACCAATTCCAACAAAACTGGTAATTTCTTTCTTTTCCCCCCTCATGTGCTGGCCCACAGTATTAGGTAAAATCAGATTTAATCTGTTAACAATGATTTTAGTAATAATCAGTGTTGTCAATAGTGGTTGTGGATGACGGAAAATAGCGGTTTTGTTCAAATTCTTCTATGCAACAGTGCTATAGCACCATTATAAGCACTATTTGACAACATTTTATACTAATTAACGTATTGCAGACCAATAGCGATTTGTTCAAATTTCGCTATGATATAGTGCCACTATTGAACAACACTGGTAATAACCAGCTCAAAGTATTAGCTTCCCCGTTATTACCTCAACGATCATTGTTGAAACGTTATTACCCAGAGTCCCAGATTTTTTGGCAGAAGAGAGCTGACATGCCATTAGAACCTTGGGATGCCAAAGGCTTTTCAACTGTTTAGTGAAATCCCCTCCAATAATATTTCTCAAAGAGTAATTTATTGTCTTTAACCACAGCAGTAGAGGAAATTGGTGGCATCGAAAAGACTCGAAACAGTGGAATTTAAGGGAATGAATAGATGAGTAGAAATGAGTAGGTTGTCTTTCAGGCCTCGACCACTTGATATACATAAGAAGCTCCCAATTGTCAAATCCATCAAGGACTTTGACGACGATGAGGCACCCGCTTCTACCCGTAATTCGCAATTGCTACGGATTGTTCCGGAGGTTGAACATGAGGTATGAATTCTTCTTAAAGTTATGTTACTACACCATGTTTTTCAGTTTTACAGTTATTCTGTTTTCTTTTTAAATTTTAGTGCCTGCCACTAAGTTGACTTGTTTAAATCCGGTAGTTTTTTTATTATCCCTATCAGTTTTCTAGTAGTTGTCAGCTATGATGCCATTGCCAGGTGCATCACGTATCACTGCCGTGGCTGCTAAGACTTGTGGCTTTTTATTGCTAATTGTGAATGAATATTTAATGAATTTTGAGTTATTTGTTCAATTTTACATCAGCTATGTGTTTATACTATATTGTTTTATTCATGTAATTTGTCCAAAAAATGGTCAAATAGCGGCTCCGCACCTTTATCCGGGATTGACTACCTAGGGAAAGAAACCGTTTGACATTTTACAATGTATTTAACTATTTATCATAGAATTATTGTTAACCTTATCCGTAGTTATATTTATTTTTCTTAGGCCCACGTGCAACATGTTCCCAGCAAGAAAGCGGCTTCTGAAATACCCACTCCTCAGTTTGTTTATGTGGATACATATGAAAGGGACTATTCTTGCACTTTCGCTCAACCGACTTCCTATTTGCGGGCAAGAGGAGGTATTGGCACGAGATAAGATCATTATATTATATTTGAAATAATTTTGGAAGGTTATAATATTTGGTAAATTCCACTCCTTGTGCTGAGAGCTCTTTCATTTGTTGCAGCTAGGGCTGAGATTGGAGAGTTTGTTGAGTATGACTTGGACAACGAAGATGAAGATTGGTTTTCAGAGTTTAGTGAAGAAATGAAGAGCCTGACACCTGAAATGTAACTTTTTAGATCGAATTATTGCTTTATTGATTCAGTTACTTTACTGTTGGTTGCTAGAGGTCAGTTCGATGGGTTTCGGTTATGTGTGTGCCCGTTCTCTCTCTCTCTACACACACAAATATCTCTTCTACACTATTATTACTCACTGCTTGAAATCAAGGTGGTACAATTGATCATCGTTTATTTTTAATTATTAAACTATCAGTTCTGTTGTAGTGCATATAGCTTTTATTGTATACAGATTAGTAAGTGAATTTTGATTATTGAATAAAATAGCACCGTTTTCAAGAAATAATCTCAATATGGATCCTACTCTTATTGAATGGTTGTTTAGAATTCAACAGAATGGCTTTGTTTTTGTTATATTATAATGTGACTCATCTGTTGTTTTGGGTTCTGGCCTGACATGTTAATGACCTGAAAACCTCGTGATGCCCTTGAACAAGAATTTTTAATATAGTTTGAATCAGTCTTCTATTCCATTGAGTTTTCTTTTTTTTTTTTTGCTACTTGTCTTTTCATATGTTTCTTTAATTTCAGTATATAATATATGCATTATGTAACTGTGTTCTCTTTCTTCCAGTTTTTATATGTATACTTTTCATGGATAGGTTTGAAAGTCTTCTTTTCAAGTTGGAGGTATTGGATCATAAAGCTCGTGAAAGAGCTGGCCTTATTACACCCACTGTTGGTTCGCCAATTCCTGTGCTACTACGACTTGAAACTGCTATGGAGGTCAAACTCTTTCAGGGCCTTTATGTGTTAAGAATCTATCTTGAATCATTTTAGTTCTATGTGTTGATTGGTTTAGCCATTAGATTTTTCTAAATGGACATATCATCGATGCTTAAATATTTTGTACTTTGTTACTAAGAACAGGCACTTTACCTCTGGTTCTTGAAGGATTGTTCATTAGTGTATAAGCTAGGATCTAGTTGTAGTATGCTTAAAAAATGACCTCTAAGTATTATGGAGATGATGGCGTCAACAATGTTAATTAAACCCTTTTAAAAGTTCTTTTATAGATGTGCATACGGAGAACCTCATTCTGTTGACTTATAATTAAACCTCAAAGAAATCAAATCTATGAGGACAATAAGGGTGATGTTTTGAAGGCACACAAGCTATGAAATCTAACCAAGAAGGCCGGTACTTTGAAAAAAGCTGGCACCGCTGCTTGATTTCTCTAGTTTGAACCATAAACTCAAAAGGTTCTACATTTTGACTTAGGAGTTTGACAACAATGTATCTATGCAAAGAGACTGGGTTGTTTTGCAACATTTGCTTTTAAACTTTTGGTTTCCATTGGACCTGTACAAGAATGGTTTTAATCTTTGGCAGTTGGCACACACCCTCATGCAAGAGTCACATATAAAAGCTAGAACTATCATACTTTATGCTGAAATTTTATTTCATCAAGAAGCATGGTGATGGCAATGGTCTTTCTATCTCTTGACCAATTGTTGAAGTGGCTTTGAAGCCTCGTCAAGAACGAAGTCTTTTGAGCTATTATATGGAGGCTCAGTAGACTTTAACTTTTAACATATTTTAATCCTCCAAATGCAATGAATTAGTATTAGTATTGAGAGAACACTCTGACATGAAAGGTGACAAGATTCTTCTTGCAACAGAGTTGCACATTTATTTTAAAACCTAATGTCACAGCACTATGCTAAATATATTCAAGTGTTTTCCTTCTGAGGGTTTGAGTGCAGCATTGAACATCTTATGCCTATGATGAACTTATGTGTTGTTTTTGAAGGTCAATGTTTGATTTATGGATATCTATTTATACAGTTTTTTTTTTGTTTGATGAAAAAATAAATATTTTGCATCTTTTGCCACCTAGTGATCCCAAACAATTATTGGTTTTTTCTAAAAATTTATTTATTTAGGTTATTATTTATATTTTATTATTGATACTGTAAAAGCATTTTTGAAGTTTTAGAATGCATTTCATATTATTGTCCTGCAAACATTACCGGGCATATGTTTTGGATATGATTCCTGTTTAGCTTATCGAAAGTTGTCTTTAAATTTCAGTCCTTACAAGCTCAGGCCGTCAAATACACCATTATCCAGTCTGTGTATGATTATTGGAAAGAAAAGGTATGGAATTCGACGATCTCTTTTGAGGGATGTGCCTTTGTTTATCAATTTAATCTTCTGAATTTATTTCAATAATTGTATTCATTTGAGATCTGGAAATTGTATTGGCGCTTAAATACTCACATGACAAAATGTGGATGCTAACGGGTGAAGGGATGTATTAATACTTTTAGAATATGCCTCAGACTTTATTAGTTTTATAGGATTATAATAAAGTGTCATTAAGCAGTTGGAGGAGACTGTAACGGTTTTAAATCATCTTTCACCGATCTATGCTGATATTTTCTCTTAAAATTTTGGCCTTTGTGCTTATCCCTCAATGAATTCAACAACAGCAACAAAAGGTTTCTCCTACCACCTTCTAGGTGGGGTTGGTTGAATGGATCAAATGATGCCTCATGTATATTTTTTTTTTTGAAATAAGATGCTTCATGTATTGTATAAAATCCTTTTTAATTATTTCACTTAGAGAATTTTTTGGGCCTCCCTCTACCTTAATTATTGGACTATTTTCCATTTGATCAACTCTTCTTACTAGGGCTTCGTTTAGCCTTCCCTTCACAACGCCAAACCATCATATGACAGATTCTCCTTTCTTTTCCCAATAGGTGGTACTGTTTCTCATGCATTTATTCCTAGTCTTGTCTTTTGTTTCCACTCATCCCCCACAACATTTTTATTTTTGCAACACCCAGCTTATGCTCTTATCATTACCACCAATAATTAGTGCCATAAAGCATCAAGTGCTATGGCTTTGTTGTAAAATTTTCCTGAGTTTGAAAGGAACCTTTTGACCTCAAATAACACTTGGAAGTGCTATCAATCTAGGTATATTTCTTTGTCGCTTTATATGATAGATCTATCTAAGGTGCCTAAGCTGTGCTATAAATCTGAACCATTCTTCTAAGAATTTGTATTATCTAAATTATAGTCAAATTGTAATTTTGTATGCTTCTATTAGTCAGTATTTACTGAAATTATTGATGCCTTACCCCTTTATCTGCTTGTCTTTGGCAGCGACAACGGTGGCAAAAGCCCGTTTTGCGGCGTTTACAGGTTAGTTTTCAAACCTTACATTTAATATATTCTTGGCACTGATATATTGTTGCCTATGTATTTTTTAGTTAACTTCATATATGTTTCTATTACTTGATTGAGCTACACTGCATTCTACTGTTTTATTTGGAGATGTATAATTTTCTTCTTTAGCCTTTGCTACTAATTCTGCAAAACTAGCCATGGCAGGATGTCAAATTTACTGGTTTGTTTATACATTATTTTAGTCATTTTGTGATTTTGCTGGTCAGAAGTTTTAAAGTTATTTTATTACCATAAATTTTGGCTTTATTTACCATCTCATTCATAACCTAGTTCCCAGATCAACTATTCTTTAACAAGTCTTCTATTTGAACTTTGTCTTTTTAGTTTGCTGCTAGCCTAAGTAGTTTGGGTTAGCTATAGTTACTTGTTTTCCTTAAGTAGTGTGCTTTTCTAGCTCATTATGAAGAGCTTTGACAAGATGACCTGCATTGTGCATGCAGCTGCCTCCACCTGTTAATGACACCAACCCATATAATGTCTTTCGGCCAAGGGAGAAGGCCCACAGGCTTCACACAAGAAGGGTAAGTAGAGAAATTCTCTTGTTTCTATTGTACCTTGGTTTCGGAAAAATGCAATTTCCTCCAACTAACCAATTTATGAAATTTTATACATTACTTTTGGTTGAGTAACCCCATACTTTTTTCTGTTCAGATGCAAAGGAGAGAAAACAATGTGCAGTCATTTGAAAAGCTTCGCCAGGTTAGCTTGTGTAAATTGATTTTGATCCATACTTATTATGTTTCTAACAAAGATTCTTCTTATGCAGAACCAGAAATCTGTGTTTTTATGTGCTATAATTGTATTGTATATATGTGGAGTGCAAATAATATTTTCTTGCCCAAAAATTTATATAGTATAAAAGCTTTGTTCTGTCACGATTTTTTGGATTTGTGATATATTCTGTCATTCACTGTCTAAGGCACCATTTTTTATAAAAAAATAATGTAAAAATATTACCTTGAAATCAATTAGCAGTTTCGGGGTTATAAGTATGATTATATCATCCTAGCACAACCTTCTTAAGCAAGTTTGCGGGGCTGAAGGCTTATCGTGGTTTGACCAAAGAGAATGGGAAACCAAAGTACTCATCTTAATTAAGGGAGTGTAATATATTATAAATTTCCTTTTTCTTGCATGCTTTATATCTTTCCATTTGGTTGATAAGACTGCTTTCAACTAAATCATTTTAGTATTGCTAGTAACACATTAACTTTAAAGAAACATATTTTGGCATCACATTTAAAAAAATAATAAATTGTGGGATGCATCTCGCTATTCAGTGGATTGTTTCTGAGTTCAGTGTTGCTTATGCAATAGATGGTGTTGTTATTCTTTTTGCAATATAAAAGCTGCTAATTTAACCATTACTTGCGAAGTTGTGTAGTTGGGAATTTTTCACATTAATTGTCTGTTTAAAGAAATATGTTTCTGATGAAATATATATTACCTGAAAACTTATTTAAAGCTCTCTGCAAAAACAGGTTAGGCGCAACCTTGACCAAGCCAAGAGCTTGTTGGAAGCTTTGATCAAGGTGTGACTTTCAAGTTGTCTAAAGTGTTTTACTCAAATTTTACCCTTTTGTATTCATACTTATTGTGTTGAGATACAAACATAACCCAGAGGGAAGAGAAAAAAAGAGAAGTAATAGAGAGTGAAGTTACACTACAAAGGATGCAAATGAAATACAAGGTATGTGTATCATTTCATATCTTTCCTGTGTTTACACCTGTTTTTGATACTTAGAGCCAATCAATATCATTAATTCCTGTGGAATTTTGACCGGTGTTTCTGTCATTTACAATGAATGGTTTTTGAATACAAAACCTATTCTAACATATTAGAGACCTTTTGAACATAGCGAAGACAGTGGGAGATTTCTCGTTGATTTGTCTCTTATTTTGGCATGTTCTAAACAGATGTGTAATGAGGAATCGCTATCGTTTTTCTTTATATAGACATAAATCTCTGTTATTTAGATGTTAATGGTTCAGCATATCCTTCCAATGAACGCATAGTTGTTGTGGGCGGGAATTTATTGTGTTTTTCCAACTGATGTGTAAAGTACATTGTAAACTATTTTGTTTGAACTTGTGAACTGATGTAGAATTCTCTATTTCAGCATGAAACAGAGTTTTTGGAAGACAACTTGGCGCTGTCTGGATTTACTCCCTTCTCTTCCAAGTTTGTTTCAAGTGAAGAGGAATTTTTCGATTCAGATGATGTCATGACAAACCGCCTTCCTCGTTCACGGTCTGCTGCTATACAGAATTTGCATCCCTACGACACCAACCTGCCTGTGGTTCATCCAGTGAGCGCAAAGCAAGAGTTAAAGAGGAGATATGTTCCACATGGATGGCCTCATAAACTGGTAATTATATATGCATAGATAGATTGCTCATTTTTAATGAGGTCCTCAGCCCCCCTCCATATTCTTGTTTGTTAAAAGAGATTATTCATGTAGATCTTTCAATTTTTCATTTTACCTTCATATTCAGTATGTTGGTTGATGAGTTTTGTTTGTATGGGACTATGCAGGATCCACTTGAACCAGTTTTACTGTTCACAAAACCATTACTTCCTGATAAGTTGGCAATAGCAGGTATTCTGCCACCAGATTCCATCACAAAAAATGGGGTGCCAGCACAGCCATATAAATTTCGTGGAAGAATTGGCAGAGGTGGCCGCATAATATTTGACAGATGGAATTCCCTTGTGCAAACACCACTTGATTGTGGTAATTCTTATTATATGCCACCAAAACCAAGACCTTCAACATGTAACTAATTTGTACATATAATCTGGTGCCAAATTGGTACCCTCCCCTGTTGGTTAGGATTTTAGTTGATAATCATTAGGAAGGTACAAGGTTGGTTGCAAGGGGGACTTGTAAACATGATTTAGGCCTGCAAGTTTTTTTCTTATTATATAAGGCTTTCAAGTGTTTTAATGGGGTTTTGTATTAATATATATTCAAGTGAGTATTATCATTGCCTTTGCTCATGCAAACAAGCTTTCACACTCCATTTTGAAATAAAAAAAATCAAGATAACCCACTTTCAAAATTGATTCTTGTGATAACTTTTTTTGGGTTGGTATTAGTTTGGAGGAAATCATTTCTCAAGAAATAATTAAATTTTCGCATTTTTTAACAATCTTACTGTTCCGAGTAACTTGACCAAGGGATTCTAGACTGTCACTCACAATCTTCTCATCTCCTGACACATTGATAAATTTGCTGAGTTTTTCCTTTCATGGTGTTAAATCTTGTTCTTGGAAGATAAGTAACAAGATTCTCAAACACCTACTACCAATTGAGTTATAGAATATTTTCAGTGAAAATGTCTGAGGTAAACGGATACTTGTGTTTTTAAGTTAGCAAATCACCATCCTCAAATTTATAGGTCTAAAGCAACTCCCTAAGTGTGTTTGGTTAGAGGGCAATGGAGTGAGTGGGAGAGATAATTTTAATTTGGATAATTTATGCTTTTAATCTATGTATTCATTTAATTTAGTTACCTGATCTGTTAGTCTATTACCTAATATATTAGTTGCTTCTTCCAATCGATTAATATATTGTATATAATAATTTTATATTTACCTAATCGATTAGTTTAAAATATCTAATCGATATGCAACCCAAACATAATAATTAAATTTAACAAAACTCATTAGAATCAAATCAGATCAGTCTCTGATCATCGTTAGCATTCTCATCTTTCATTAATTATCATTTACTACAACGACAAATCATCAAATAGCGCATGAAATTGTTTTAGCACAATAAAGGGTTAATAATCTCCTAATCAACATATACAATCCTACAAATACTATATGCGGAAAAGATTATCTCACTGTACATGAATTAATTAAGCACATTGCTACAAAACATACCTTATGGGTCACATTTTTACTTTGATTTCAATCTCAAAGCTCCAATGAAGAGAGTTGACATGCAATCAAATAAAAAAGGATATATTATTCATCTGAAACAAAGGAATCCATAATAAGGATAATGACATGACTTACTAAGATGGTGGAAGGTCAAACAGTATCTCACATAAGTTTACTGTTTCCTCAATAGTCAAATTTAGTAAAAAAAATAAAGAAAAAATTATTATTATTATTATTAATAATAACGAAAGTCCAAATAATTATTTTAATAAAGTGACACTTTGTCCCTCAATTATTATTATTACAATATCAAATTCTGACTGCTAAGTTGATACTCCGTCCCTCGATTTTAACAAGTAAAACAACTATTTAATTTATTTTTAAAACTCACTGGTTGACTTTGAACCCTATTATAATTGATTAACATAAAATCTTAATTAATTAAATCATTAATTAGTTGATTAAATTAATCATCTAATCGACTAATTTGACACATTTATTAATATAATCAATTAGTATATACTAGCTAATCGATTAATATATCAATTCGGAATTGACTTCAAATATCCATACTATTTAAATTTTACATTAAGTATGATATATTAAAATGAATAATATTTAAATATCAATATAAAACTAATTTACATTAATAATATATTTCCATTAATCTCTAAAAATATATTAAAGGTGATACTATATTGTTACCAAAATAAAAAAAGTGATCTTAAAAATAATGAGGACACGTTAATATAAAGGTTTTTTAAAATCAAAGGACATGCACCATCATTGAAAACAATTTTACACACATATAACCTGAGTCATTAATTCTGATTATTGATTAATAGAGTTACAATATAATTAAATGATCAACAATAATATTAACTAACAATTTAAAATTATTTACACTTCTAATAAATAAAAAATACATACTCATTTTTTATTTATTATAAACGCGTCCTCATTATCTGTCACAAAAATAAAATAAACCTCGTGCTCAATTAAACTGAACGGTCCATTTTTATTTTATTTCTATAATAAATTATTTTGAGAGAATAATAAAAAATGTTTATATACGCTTCACTGACCCTAATTGTTATTTCTGGGTATCAAGCTTCGTGGTGATACAGCGGTGGCGCGTGAGTGAGAGTGAAAACAGAACAGAGATTTCAACTTCTTTATTCCTCGACGCTTCTATGGTTTCTCTTCTGAATTTTATCCCTTCTTTTCTCTCACAACTACGCTACATCTATCTTATCTTGATTTTTAGGCTTTTTTTTCGTTTGTGACAGAAACACCTCGTTCTTGATATTCAAGAAGGTTCAATCTTCATGAGTCTTGATTATTGGAACTCTAGAAATTTGATTTGATTTGTAAACTTGTTACCGCAAGATTTCAATCACAGAGGTTTCAAGTTTCTGCCGCCTCTGTTTGCTTCGATTTAAAAATATAGGGAGAGCGATTACGCAACTGAACTCAATTAACGGCGGTTTGCATTATTCTCTCAAGGTTTCAACTATTTCTTCAGGCTTTTGTTAAACCTCTCTTTTTCCATGTCGAGTATTTTTGCTTTGAATTTCTTTGCAATCAATTTGACGTAAGCTTTGTTTTCTGTTGAGCAAATGCATTAGCCAAAACCCTATTTGGCTTGAATGTTATAAGATATAGCTTTCTCGATTGACATTATTATTTTTTTTTTTACAAGATTAACTTCTTATTATTAATCATATAAAAATAAGAATTTATAATTTAGGCACAGAAGCAACATCTAAAGTCGAAAAATTGTTATACATGAGTTTTTATTCCTAATATAAGATGCAGGCTTTATGTGTCAGTAAGACCGCCAAAATAATATTTTTGCACATATATTGAATATGAGAGAATGTATTGACACCCCTATGATTCTAAGTTCGATGGTTAGATATTATGCCCGGATCATGAAATTGAGAGGATATGGTAAATGTTACACTCTAATTGCAAGCTTTGAGTTGTGGACCCCAAAATCCAATTAAAATATGAAATTTTGTATTCATATTATGAAACTATAATAGAATACATGAGAATTGATAGATCTGGAAGTTTTTAATAGATGATCTTTAAATCAATTGCAATATGTGTTTTGTATTCATGTTGTGAAATTTAAATGGTAATATAAATTTTGTATTTATACCGTGAAATTTGGATTTCGAACAGTGTACGTGAGTTTATGATTGACGACCTAAATTGCTTGTGAATTTCGTATTCATATTGTAAAACTCGGATGATAAACAGAGAATTGACACACACCAATGTGAGCTTGAAGTTGATGACCCTAAAATAAAATGCATTATAAATTTTGTTTGATATCGTAAAACTCATGGTATACTAGAGAATTGTACCTTATGGATGTTGTACCTAAAATCAATTTCAATATGAATTTTGTATTCATATTGGGAAATTCGAATGATATATGTACAAAGTGACTGAAATGTGAGCTATGAGTTGATAACTCTAAAATGAATTTCAATATGAATTTTATACTTATATTGTGAAATTTGGATGATATACATGAGAATTGGTAGATTCAAATGTGAGTTTATGTGTTGACGAGTAAAATTCTTATTCATATCGTAAACTGCAGATGGTGATATATATGATAATTGATGGACCCAAATGTAAATTTAAAGTCGACGTCCCTAATTTTGTATAAAAAAAAAAGTTGACGTCTCTAAAATACATTGCAATATAAATTTGCTATTCGTATCGTAAAACTCATGGTATACAAAAGAATTATACCTTCTTGATGATAACTCTAGATCAAATTCAATACTATTTTCATTTTCATACTGTGAAATTTGGATGAAATACGTGCAAATTGATTAAATCAATTGTGAGCTATGAATTGATGGCCTTGAAATAAATTACAAAATGAAATTCATATAATATATATGATATTTGATGGACTCGAATGTGAGTTTATGGGAAGATTGTAAAGTAAGTTGCAATAAGAAATTTATATTAATATTGTATTACTCGGATGATGTTATTTATACAAAAGGGTTGATGGATCTAAATATGATCTAAATACAAAATATTTAATTAAAAAGATGGAGCTCAAATAAAAAATATTTGATTAAAAATATGGAACTCAGACAACAAATATTTGACTAAAAAATATTTCTGTTATACAAAGATAAATGTTTCATTTTATTATTAGAATGTTAAACAAAAATGGATGTCCTCGTTTTCTAGAACACGTGAATAGTCCCAAGTCCAAAACTACAAGGCAATGGTGTTACAAATACGGATTCAAACAAATTCATTCGTTAAAAAACTATACTAGATTTAAAATCGCGTATCATAAGGTAACATATATGGAAAGAAAAACTTAAAACTTAATTGGTGGGGTGCGCCAAGCCAATGCAGAAGTGCAGCACAGAGGCGACACTCGAGAGACCCAATAGCAAGCTATTGTAGTGGACTCTCCCCCTCAAGAAATAAATTTAATATCGTGTGGACCACTGGCCCACATATCAGATATTAAACTGATAAGAACAGATACTACACTTGATCTTAGCCAAAAGGCCGAGAAAGGTATGCTTTGTCTAGTGAATGAGCTCTTATTTTATAGCCAAGACCTCAGTACTTGACATGCCTTCCAGCCAATGTGGGACATAATCATCAGTGGTATAATATTTCTTTCTCTCTAAAATTCCAAGGCTGCAACCACCCAACTCTCTAACAATTCTCTCTTCAAACATTGGATAGTGAATTGTGAATGCATTCAACAAATTCAGGGTGATGGCCACAGAAAATCCACTCAAGAATACTGCAAAGGTATGAAGGTTCCGATGGGAGGTTGTCGCGTGATTTCTATCAAAGAGGCAACGATCCGGTGAATGTAAGAGTGTAAGACCCTATAAGTACCCTCACCTTCAAAGAATGGGATAGAAAAACACGTGGCTGAAATGTTGAGCTAGGGTGTAATAAAACCCAGCAGCAGTCCTTACTCAAGCCCAATGACATTGGTAAAGAGAAACGAACGATGGGAGTTAAAGGTTTTGTACGGATGATAGGGCTTTGAACATTGAACAGGGTTATTGTGCCGCGCAAATTCCCCATTCCAATGATTCAAGAGTTGTTGGGTGAAATACACGGAGCAAAATACTTTTCAAAAGCGTACGTAGGACGATTTAGCTAGATAAGTAACAGAATGAAGATTTGTAATCTGAAATTCCATGTATGCTTAAAAGAATACTGCAAACAACGAATCAAGACTTGAGGAGTCGAAATTCTTGGAGAGTGAAATAAAAAAATATTTAATTAAAAAGATGGAGCTCAAATAAAAAATATTTGATTAAAAATATGGAACTCAGACAACAAATATTTGACTAAAAAATATTTCTGTTATACAAAGATAAATGTTTCATTTTATTATTAGAATGTTAAACAAAAATGGATGTCCTCGTTTTCTAGAACACGTGAATAGTCCCAAGTCCAAAACTACAAGGCAATGGTGTTACAAATACGGATTCAAACAAATTCATTCGTTAAAAAACTATACTAGATTTAAAATCGCGTATCATAAGGTAACATATATGGAAAGAAAAACTTAAAACTTAATTGGTGGGGTGCGCCAAGCCAATGCAGAAGTGCAGCACAGAGGCGACACTCGAGAGACCCAATAGCAAGCTATTGTAGTGGACTCTCCCCCTCAAGAAATAAATTTAATATCGTGTGGACCACTGGCCCACATATCAGATATTAAACTGATAAGAACAGATACTACACTTGATCTTAGCCAAAAGGCCGAGAAAGGTATGCTTTGTCTAGTGAATGAGCTCTTATTTTATAGCCAAGACCTCAGTACTTGACATGCCTTCCAGCCAATGTGGGACATAATCATCAGTGGTATAATATTTCTTTCTCTCTAAAATTCCAAGGCTGCAACCACCCAACTCTCTAACAATTCTCTCTTCAAACATTGGATAGTGAATTGTGAATGCATTCAACAAATTCAGGGTGATGGCCACAGAAAATCCACTCAAGAATACTGCAAAGGTATGAAGGTTCCGATGGGAGGTTGTCGCGTGATTTCTATCAAAGAGGCAACGATCCGGTGAATGTAAGAGTGTAAGACCCTATAAGTACCCTCACCTTCAAAGAATGGGATAGAAAAACACGTGGCTGAAATGTTGAGCTAGGGTGTAATAAAACCCAGCAGCAGTCCTTACTCAAGCCCAATGACATTGGTAAAGAGAAACGAACGATGGGAGTTAAAGGTTTTGTACGGATGATAGGGCTTTGAACATTGAACAGGGTTATTGTGCCGCGCAAATTCCCCATTCCAATGATTCAAGAGTTGTTGGGTGAAATACACGGAGCAAAATACTTTTCAAAAGCGTACGTAGGACGATTTAGCTAGATAAGTAACAGAATGAAGATTTGTAATCTGAAATTCCATGTATGCTTAAAAGAATACTGCAAACAACGAATCAAGACTTGAGGAGTCGAAATTCTTGGAGAGTGAAATAAAAAAATATTTAATTAAAAAGATGGAGCTCAAATAAAAAATATTTGATTAAAAATATGGAACTCAGACAACAAATATTTGACTAAAAAATATTTCTGTTATACAAAGATAAATGTTTCATTTTATTATTAGAATGTTAAACAAAAATGGATGTCCTCGTTTTCTAGAACACGTGAATAGTCCCAAGTCCAAAACTACAAGGCAATGGTGTTACAAATACGGATTCAAACAAATTCATTCGTTAAAAAACTATACTAGATTTAAAATCGCGTATCATAAGGTAACATATATGGAAAGAAAAACTTAAAACTTAATTGGTGGGGTGCGCCAAGCCAATGCAGAAGTGCAGCACAGAGGCGACACTCGAGAGACCCAATAGCAAGCTATTGTAGTGGACTCTCCCCCTCAAGAAATAAATTTAATATCGTGTGGACCACTGGCCCACATATCAGATATTAAACTGATAAGAACAGATACTACACTTGATCTTAGCCAAAAGGCCGAGAAAGGTATGCTTTGTCTAGTGAATGAGCTCTTATTTTATAGCCAAGACCTCAGTACTTGACATGCCTTCCAGCCAATGTGGGACATAATCATCAGTGGTATAATATTTCTTTCTCTCTAAAATTCCAAGGCTGCAACCACCCAACTCTCTAACAATTCTCTCTTCAAACATTGGATAGTGAATTGTGAATGCATTCAACAAATTCAGGGTGATGGCCACAGAAAATCCACTCAAGAATACTGCAAAGGTATGAAGGTTCCGATGGGAGGTTGTCGCGTGATTTCTATCAAAGAGGCAACGATCCGGTGAATGTAAGAGTGTAAGACCCTATAAGTACCCTCACCTTCAAAGAATGGGATAGAAAAACACGTGGCTGAAATGTTGAGCTAGGGTGTAATAAAACCCAGCAGCAGTCCTTACTCAAGCCCAATGACATTGGTAAAGAGAAACGAACGATGGGAGTTAAAGGTTTTGTACGGATGATAGGGCTTTGAACATTGAACAGGGTTATTGTGCCGCGCAAATTCCCCATTCCAATGATTCAAGAGTTGTTGGGTGAAATACACGGAGCAAAATACTTTTCAAAAGCGTACGTAGGACGATTTAGCTAGATAAGTAACAGAATGAAGATTTGTAATCTGAAATTCCATGTATGCTTAAAAGAATACTGCAAACAACGAATCAAGACTTGAGGAGTCGAAATTCTTGGAGAGTGAAATAAAAAAATATTTAATTAAAAAGATGGAGCTCAAATAAAAAATATTTGATTAAAAATATGGAACTCAGACAACAAATATTTGACTAAAAAATATTTCTGTTATACAAAGATAAATGTTTCATTTTATTATTAGAATGTTAAACAAAAATGGATGTCCTCGTTTTCTAGAACACGTGAATAGTCCCAAGTCCAAAACTACAAGGCAATGGTGTTACAAATACGGATTCAAACAAATTCATTCGTTAAAAAACTATACTAGATTTAAAATCGCGTATCATAAGGTAACATATATGGAAAGAAAAACTTAAAACTTAATTGGTGGGGTGCGCCAAGCCAATGCAGAAGTGCAGCACAGAGGCGACACTCGAGAGACCCAATAGCAAGCTATTGTAGTGGACTCTCCCCCTCAAGAAATAAATTTAATATCGTGTGGACCACTGGCCCACATATCAGATATTAAACTGATAAGAACAGATACTACACTTGATCTTAGCCAAAAGGCCGAGAAAGGTATGCTTTGTCTAGTGAATGAGCTCTTATTTTATAGCCAAGACCTCAGTACTTGACATGCCTTCCAGCCAATGTGGGACATAATCATCAGTGGTATAATATTTCTTTCTCTCTAAAATTCCAAGGCTGCAACCACCCAACTCTCTAACAATTCTCTCTTCAAACATTGGATAGTGAATTGTGAATGCATTCAACAAATTCAGGG
>JBBPBO010000005.1:6876526-6991340 GCA_037974295.1 Cicer cuneatum
AAAATATTTAATTAAAAAGATGGAGCTCAAATAAAAAATATTTGATTAAAAATATGGAACTCAGACAACAAATATTTGACTAAAAAATATTTCTGTTATACAAAGATAAATGTTTCATTTTATTATTAGAATGTTAAACAAAAATGGATGTCCTCGTTTTCTAGAACACGTGAATAGTCCCAAGTCCAAAACTACAAGGCAATGGTGTTACAAATACGGATTCAAACAAATTCATTCGTTAAAAAACTATACTAGATTTAAAATCGCGTATCATAAGGTAACATATATGGAAAGAAAAACTTAAAACTTAATTGGTGGGGTGCGCCAAGCCAATGCAGAAGTGCAGCACAGAGGCGACACTCGAGAGACCCAATAGCAAGCTATTGTAGTGGACTCTCCCCCTCAAGAAATAAATTTAATATCGTGTGGACCACTGGCCCACATATCAGATATTAAACTGATAAGAACAGATACTACACTTGATCTTAGCCAAAAGGCCGAGAAAGGTATGCTTTGTCTAGTGAATGAGCTCTTATTTTATAGCCAAGACCTCAGTACTTGACATGCCTTCCAGCCAATGTGGGACATAATCATCAGTGGTATAATATTTCTTTCTCTCTAAAATTCCCTGAACAAGGAATTTTAGAGGAACTAGTTTAGTAGATTAAATTACCTGCATTCCAATCCGAAGTCCTATATTTTTTTAAAGGAATCCAAGTCCAAACTAATTAGTAACTAAATTGTGAATCTTAAGATTTGGGTCGGAATTAACTAAATCAATCTTATAAAACCTCCCTCCTCACGTCCAATATTGAACTTCTGGAGCTTGATCTGAGTAGTCCTTTCGTAAATGGCCCAATAAATCTCGAATCGGCTCAAATATTAATTTAAAATTTGGGTCGGGCCTAACTTAACCATATAAAACTGGTTTACTAGGTGAATGATGTCTCCCATTGATAAACATTTCTTCCCATCATGAAGCTCCTAATCCAACTGTGAAGCTCCTAATCCAACTGTGAAGCTCCTAAGTAGTACTAAACTACAAAATACTCCCACTTTACACATACACAATTTGTGATAGTGGCAAAACATGAAAATGAAAATGAAAATGAAATTAATAAGTTGAATTACTTGCAAAATATGTATTTTACTAATTATATATATTAGTCCTCAAGTTTTTTAAATAGATAATTGATTGAAGAAATGTAAAGTTCATTGCTTATTATATTCCTTCTTAAGAATCTTAAGGAAGTAAGAAACTAATCATATGAAAAATGATAAAATAAAAACATCTCAACTTTCATGATCAGGAAATCTCTAGGAGTCAAAATAAAACAATGGATTGTGATCTTTATTACATTTTTCAACCAATTGAATCCACATTATGTCTATGTATACATCTGTTATCAATGAATAATACATAAAAACATGAAAAAGAAAGAAGAAAAAATATATAACATAGGATCTGAGCCTTGTGATAAACCTCAAACTTTCAACCCGTTTTCCTCACAGAAACCAATTCAAGACAACTTGTATAGTAACATTTCCAAATCATAAACAATTCTCCTATTTAGCAGCCACAATATCTTCAAATAGTAACTCCAAATCTTTCAAGCTGCATCATGGTTCACAATTTTAGTAGTTGCGTCTAAATTAAGAATACCTACCTAAGTTTTTATTACAGTTATAGTTTTCAGCAATAAATTATTATAATTATACCTTATGTTACTCAAGTCAGGGTAGATTGCTATGGCATCATTGAAATCCTACATTAGATACAAAAAACATAACCAATTATGTCATTATCAGTCAGTTTTTCTCCTCCGAGTTCAATATCGAATCGGTTAGGTTAGTATTTTCTTGTTAAATTCCTTTTAAGGGTCCTCACCTGATCAGCAGTGGAAGATGTGTAAGTAACCACGCAGGACATCCCTGCCTTTGTTGCTGCCTGTACAGATTTATTAGTTTAAATGACAGTTTGAGCATTTTTAAGTTAAGTAACATTACAAAATGAAGGTTCCTTAAAAAATTAAAATACTAAAAATTCTCCAACTGAAGTGGTGCACCAGGCCAATGCAATAGCGCAACATAACAGCTACATCAGAAGCAAGTTAGGTGGTGGAATCTCGGCCTCAAAAACTAAATCTAATATCATGAGGACAATAAAATGAATCAAATCAAATCAAATTTTAACTTAATTGGTGGGGTGCGCCAAGTCAATGCAGAAGTGCAACGCAAAGACGACACTCAAGAGACCCAATAGCAAGCTATTGTAGTGGACTTAGCCAAAAGGCCAAAAGGCCGATAAGAACACTTGATCTACACTTGATCTTAGCCAAAAGGCCGAGAAAGGTATGCTTTATTTAGAGAATGAACTCTTATTTTATAGCCAAGACCTCAGTACTTGACATGTCTTCCAGCCAATGTGGGTCATAATCATGAGTAGTGTTATATTTCTTTCTTTCTAAACTCCAATCTAGCAACCATCCATGTCTAAAACAATTCTCTTTTCACACCTTGGATAAAGAATGAATGTGTTTAAACACATTTAACAAAGTTAGAGGGATTGCCACTGAAAATCTACTCAAGGGTACTGCAAGGGTCTGAAGGTCCTGATGGGAGAATATGAATGAATGGAAGACTTCTTTGTGTTTGAACTTGGAAGGGTGGATCCCATATTAGGAGTGGCTTGGTCGGCTACTTTGGGGGAAGTCAGGATAAATTGGAGCTCGCTAATTATGAAGATTTCAACGAGTAAAGTGTGGTGGAAATTAAAGAAGATCCTAGTCTGTCAACAACCTTAGTTTCCCCAGACAGCAGGCTTTATTAAAGATAACAGACATGAAGCCATCGCAGTTTTGTGGAGTTTTGATACTGAATGTGATCAAAGCTTGAAGGCTGACAGTCAAGGACTAAATGAAATAGAGAAGGTGGAATGGCAGCGTTTGTTGGAGGATATTTCTGAGATATTTAATGAACCAGAAGGTCTTCCCCCTTACTAGGGAGGTTGCCACAGGATTCCGATCAAAGGTAGTACTAATCCAGTGAATGTAAGACCCTTTAGATACCTTCGCCTTCAAAAGAATGAGATAAAAAACATGTGGCCTAAATGTTGAGCTCGTGTATGATAAGGTTGAGCAATATCCCCTACTCAAGCCCAGTGATGTTGGTAAAGAAAAATGATGGGAGTTTGAGGTTTTGTGTGAATTATAGGACTTTGAACAAAGCTATTGTCCCGGAAAAATTCCCCATTCCAATGATTGAGGAGTTGTTGGATGAACTACATGAAGCAAAATACTTTTCTAAAGTGGACTTAAGGAGAATTTATCCAGAGATAAGTAACAAATGAAGATTTGTAATCTGAAATTTCATGTGCTTAAAACAAACTTCTAAATCAAACAACAATGAAAGACTTTTCATATACTTCACTTGATATGCTTCTTGGAGAGTGAAATAAAAGATATTTAATTAAAAAAATGGAACTCAAATTGTGGGTCTTGGATATTTTCTATAAAATAAAAATAAAAGTTTCATTAGATTAGTTGAGTTTTAAAACAGGTTTATAATTTCTAACCAGGATTACAATTTCTAAAAAACAAAATGTCATTTCCAGCTTTCCACAACACCTCAAGAGTCCAAGTCCTAAACTACAAAACAATGTTGTTACAGTGTCAGATTTTCGGAATATTTCAATTATAAACATACGATTCTAAATTTAAACCTTTTCTCTGGAAAAAAATAATAGAAATTAATTTGAGCAGTAGTGCATCACAAAGGAGAAACTTAAGAGACCCTCAAGAAATAAAAATTTAATATCATGTGGACCATTGGCCCACATACAAATTAACTTGATCTTAGCCAAAAGGCCAAGAAAGGTATGATTTGTTCAGAAAATGAGCTCTTATTTTATAGCGAAAACCTCAGTACTTGTTATATTTTCTAACCAATGTGAGACATAATCATGAGTAGCAGCATAATATTCATTTCATTCTAAAATTCCAAGGCAGCAACCATCCAAGTCTAACAATTCTCTCTTCAAACCTTGGAAAATGAATGCATTTAACGACAATCAACAAAGCCAAGATAACAGTATTCATAAACGTGATTAAATGCATAACAAAATGAAGGTTTGTAAATTTGAAATTTTATTTACTTAAGCTAACTACTATATCAAACAACAAATCAAAACCTTTTCTTGCCCTCTAACTTTTTAACACAAGCTAAGAGAGTTAGCTTTGTTTTAATTTTCCTTTGGCACAACATATAAAGAGATTGGTTGAACACATAAAACATTGATAAGATGAGAAGATCTACCTGTAAACCAATAACACTATCCTCTACCACCAAGCAGTTTTTCTCTGATACACCCAGGTTCTGCAATGCACAATATATAAATTATACTTGGTTTCTTGGCACAAAAAAGAAATCTCATAATTTCACATTTCTTGATGATTTTTGTCATATTAGAACCTTGGAAGCTGTCAAATATATTGATGGGTCGGGCTTCTTTTCCTTCACATCATCACCTGAAAGTTTAAATAAAATGGATAGATAAGTTTAATTTAAACTTGAGTATGCAAAGTATTTCCAAAATAATTTTTTTTATTTAAATCAAAGAGTCGAGGTGAAGTAAATCAACAAGCAAACCCTCTTTTTTCACATGAATATATGGACTAAAGTTATGACCAACACAATGGGAAAGCTTGGAACAACTTAAACCTAAATATACAACTTTCTTGTAGGAAAGGAAAGTAAACTGTCTAGGTAAAAATGAATTTCGTTAGTCTTACACTCTATTAATTTTGAGATTAGATGCCTGTCTCCAAGGGCGTGACAGCATGGAATAAGTTTTGGTCCAAAACTCTTAAGCAGCAAAATATATTTATATTTTGATGCTATATGACCAATACAACAACAACAGTCAAGCCTTAACCCACTAAGTAGGGTCAGTTACATGGATAACGTATTGTCATATATCATATCTATCCAACTCATTAATCTCTAGATTTTACTTAACAGTTTCTCTTATAGTTTTTCTAAGTCTTCTTCAGCCTCTAGTGATTTGACTTTGCTTTATCTGATCTACTCTCCTTACTACATAATCTACACGTATCATCTTCTTATGACTCCGTAATATTCTATTATGATTGTATGATCAATATTAAGATATAAATGTGGTGTGGAAAATATACCAGCAAGGAAGCAATCAAGGCTTTGAAAGCGCTCCTACAACAGGAAAAATAAGCTTGTTGAATGCAAATTAATAAAGAAATTCCTACTTCCAATAGTGAGAACAAGTACGAAAGTGCGCTTACGAGTCCAATAAGGTTTTCAAGACAAAGAATAACTGAACTTTTAGTAGCTGCAGAACAAACAGCTAGCTTTTTCCCCTGCAGCAGCAATTGAGCAAAATAAAATGACAAACATATAAGCTTATATCACTAACCAACTGAATGATGAGTTGGAACAATAATCAAAACAGTTCATATTGCAGTCACCTCAACAGTCACAAATAAATCATACCTTGTGCAATGAAACAGAAACTAGAGAGCACAATAGTACAAAAATGTATATAAGGTTATATCTTACAGCATCTCTGGCTTCATCCATCAATCTCAAAACTCCTGGTCTAGGTTTTACCTGTGCCAAAATGTGCAGGCAATTCAACAGTAGCTTATTGACAAAAATAGCACCTTCACAATCAAGGAATGTGGAATATTAGGAGAAGAAATATATATATAGAAATATTCTTACAGAGCCAGACTTGATTATATCTTTGTATCTTTCTGTCTTCCAATCCTACATGACCAATGCAATGACAGTATACTCTATAAGAGAGGCAACAATTGACAGCGTCTTCATTGTTTGAAAACCAAAATAAATTAGTTATGAATGCAACATAAGCATACAGGTGTTGAAACTTTTATAGGTGCATAAACTCGATTTGCTCACTCAAAATAAGTTGAGAAGGAGCAAGAAACTTCTCTAAAGTTCAAAAAAAAAAATTAGCCAAACAAGGAAACTATAATTGTAACGAATGTCTTCTTCATTTCTACTTTATGACTGAAAAGGACAAAAGGTTTAAACATACCCCTAAATTATAAGAGTTCATTGTTCATTTTTTCCCTCTAAGCTTTGTTTGGATAAACAGCTTAACTAAGCCCTTATAGCATATGAGTTTTTCATATAACTGGTTATGTATAAATTACTTCTATAACAAAGGATAAAATGAAGTCAAACTATTTTCATAAGCCATTTTGGAGAGCTTATGGAAATAAGTTAAAAATAGTTGAAATCAGCTTATTAATATGTCATAAGTTGTTTCTATAAACTTTCTCAAATAGTCTCACAAGTGTTAAACTCGTATAAGTTAGTCCAAACAAGCCCTGAATGACCTGCATATTTACCAATTCAAGTTCCATCTTGTGAACAATGGAAAACTCGGTAACTAAATAGTGAATCTTCTAATTAGTACTAAATACTAGAGTACTTATTGAGTATTAACAATTGAAAGTAAGAAAAGGCATAAAAAACCTGAAGAGTGTCAATCAACTTAGCTCGTTCCTCATCATCAGTTGGAGGAGTCTCAAATAAAGTGGATGAAGGCCAACCATGTTCCTTAAAGTACCTTAAAATCCCCAAAACACACAATCAAATAACACAATGCTACTAAGAAGCATAAAAGAAAGAAAGTTTTTGGAAGTTGAAAGAGAAAAAAACCATCGCATTTTGGGTTTGCCACCACCAATTTGGTTTTGAAGTTGATCGTAGAATTGAACATCCCAGTTGAGTGGTTGGGGAGAAGAAGAAGGAGAACGAATATTGAAGTGAAGAAATGCATCGTTGTAAGCCTGACGATGCAAGTGCTCAGACTCTAAGATGACACCGTCGCAGTCAAATATTAAAGCTTGAAAGGAAGATGAAAATGAAGCTGAGACTTTGAAGAAGACACGGCGGTTATTACGGTTAATGGAAGAAGGTAACTTAATTGTGGGACATCGAAAAGCGTGTTTGGTTTGGGAGAGATAGGAATGGGAAGTGGAGGAAGTGTGAGAGAGAGTGAGAGAAAGAGTAGAAGCCATAACCATTCAGTAGTATGATACTAAGACATAATCATCACTTTATTCATGGATCACTCTCTATTTTTGTGTGGCCCTCTCTCCATTGTCATTTCCCTCTTCTTAGTTACCTCTTTTTTTTTTAACACCAAAATCGTGCCATTAATCACCTCTTCGTTAATGTTACCTTATTTAACTGTAATTTTTTTAAATAAAAAATATATATTGTAACTAATATATTGGTGTGTGTTAAATTTACTTTTATATTTTGATAAAAATAAATATCATTCTTAAAATTTGAATATAAGTTTCCCTTCTTTAACACATTGGCTTGTTATAATTTGATCACTTCTCGTAATCAGACATTCCAACTATGGTTTGTCACATTGTGTGAGTGGATCTCTTTTATTAGATTCAATCTTTTTCATTAATTGTTTTTCTTTTAATAATTAATAAGATAAAATTAAGATGTCTCGTGAGTACAATTTAAATAGTAATTACAAATACATTTGATATATTGATCCACAGTTTAAATTTGACATATTTTTTCTTTATCTGTATTTAGTACGTGTTAAACTCTTTATAATTAAAAAATAAATAAAATTAAGGTGATACTATTATAGTATCTTTAATATTATCTTCGTTTTAAAATGAGTGTATCATTTTAATATTCATACCAAAAAAAATGTATAAGTAAAAAAGACATAAAGAAACCTATTATTACTAAATTATTAATATTACAATAAAAAAATAATTAATATTTTTTTAAATGGGTCACTTATTATTGAAGAACAGGTGAGGTATTTAAAAGAATTAAAAAAATAAAAGTTAATATTTTTAAATGAAAATAAATAAATTAAATCTAAATACCAAATTCAAGTCATTATTGTTGAATCCTGCAAAGTAGTGTTAACATTTTTTTTTATACCATTCTTCAATATTTATCAAGACACGATTATAATTTTCGTGTTAAATCGAAAAAATAGATCACTATTAGTTAATAATAAAAAAATTTAAATTCAGTTAAAAAAATATATTAATCAATTGATTAGACTCAATAAAACATATTAATTAATTGATTAGATTTAAAGTGTTTAATAAATTTTAATTTGAAATTTAGCCAAACGATTACCAGACCCTTCTCATGGGAAGGAGTAGAGTGTTCATGGTGTAAAAATAAACCGCATTGGATTATATTAATGGTTTGGTTCGGTTTTTAAAATTACTTTTAAATCAAGTTAAGTGCATTTCTAAATCAATTTGAAACTGATCTATAGATTTAAAAATATAAACCTGTTTAATATTTTGAACAAATTTTTAGTTAAAATCAGTTTAAAACTAATTATTTAGAAGAAAAAAATTGAAATTATTTTGATAAAAAAAATATCTATTTTTTTCAACAAAAAATTTTTTTGACTCTTTTTTGAGAAAAAACAGATATAAAAAATTTTCCAATAAAAAAATTATTCGAAAAAAATTTTTGAAATTCTTTTGGCAAAATTTTTTTAATTTTTTCAAGAAAATTAAATATAAAAAATTTCAATTTTTTTCAAAAAAAAAAATTTCGGGGTATTTTGTATTTTGCACACTCCTAGGAACGGGTTGCAGAAAATAAAAAACTACATGTTCTATAATAAAATATATTTTGTTTACACATAATTATATAGTTTCTCTACTATTGCAGATGCGTTAGTTCTCAATTCAGTAGATTGGAAATACAAAACTCATACTTCTAAGTTTTATGTATTATCAATAGATTGGAACTAGTGTTCTATCTATCAATGAACCATAATGATACAAGTTAAATTTTACTATTACTATATTGTTTTGCGACTCTTATGTCTGAAAAAACAGTTGTATTTGGTACTTGTCTGACTAAGACCTTTGCCCTTATAATCATGATTGACAAGCAAATTCTAGTTAGATGATGACAGTTTTAATTTAATGCCAATAGTTTCTTTTATGGATACTGAAAGCACTTCTCTGCTTGTTTAATTACTGGTTATATCATTCTGTATCTTGGAAGAAGACCCAATAAACCGGTTGATTGGATTCTTGTTGGAAAAATGTGGACTGTTTGTGAATTGCAGTCTTACAAAATACATTTGTAATAGGGATACCAAATGGATTTTAGAAACTTCTGCTTGAGATTATTTCATTCTTGTCTGACAGCAGCTTAAATGCCAAATCCATATATAGTGCAGATCAAAGAAAGATAAAGGAATTGATGTCTTTGACATAGATCATTACAGCTGAAACTTAATGTGTCAGTGTGTGCTTTCACCCTAACAACTTATGATTCTGATACAGTTAATTCATGACATTTGTTCATCACATTTGTTTGCTTCCACATTCTATATCTACATTTCCAACACCAACTTTTGCTTTATTAAATTTAACTTTAAATTTTTTTTTGCCCTTAACATATTTAAGGTGCCAACATCTCCCAACAAGTGTTATTCCATACACACCAATCAGTCATGGAACCCATAAGGGACTTAAATCATTTGTCATATGTATCATATGTGTAATATATTTTTTAAATCAACAGAAGATGACATTGATATATGCATATAGACTTTGATAAAGTGAACATTATTCATATTTAAAAACCTCATACCTGATGAAAAATAGTATAGAATAATGAAAATAACATCATTACTACTCTTGTTCAAGAGTTGAATTGCTATTTTCACATCAAAGAAAGGAATAAAAAAATCCCTTCATTCTTTTGGGGCATTACTTTCAAGCTGATCTTTACCTTTTTCCAAATCAGCTATCTTCTCCAATTTCCTCTCCTTGCAATCATTGAAATAAATCACACAAGAAACCCATTTTAATGTATTCACCACAATAAGAATCCCAATCTGTAGAAAAATTCCACTTCCTCCTTTATAGCATTCAAAGTAGATACATATTAACCTTAAACAAACTCCAAAAACAAAGAAAACAAGCATCAAAATGAGTCCTCTCTTTCTATTACCACTGCTGAAAAAATATGAAACTCTCAAAGCACCAACACCATATATACCATCCAAAACTGATATCACAATACTCATATTCCAAATACCACTCCATTCCAAATACACCATCAACAACTTTCCAATAGCTACACAACAAATCAATGGAACTAATAGGTACAACCCAAAAACACTAAATAGACTGTAACAATTACTCACTGTCCATGGGAACGCAATTAGGAGACAATTCGATAAAGTAAGAACATACAAAGAAGTTATAAATGTTCCTATCATCATTGATATGTCAATGGAATTTTGAAACATGTCTTTGAAACTCATTTTGTTGTCTGAACTAATCAGCTTTGAAGACAAATTCATAGTTATAACTGTAGAACAGAATTCTAGAAAATGAAGAGGGAAAGTGTAAATTAAAGCAAGCTGAAGCAAAACAGGTAAATAATCTTTGCTGAAACTTGGGACATCGATGTGTGAGATGTGGGAAATGGAAATGGAATAGAAACGAAATTGATTTTTTTCTAGAAAAGGTAAAGATGAGATGATTTGTGGTGTTTGAACTAAAGTTTGTTGGAAAAGAGTTTCAAAGTAAAGCATGAGGAAAAAATAAGGAAGAGAAGTGAGGAAAGTGAAGATGATGAAGTTGATGTTTTTGAAATAGATGGTTATAGTTTCTTTGAGGATGTGGAAGATATCCATATTCTTGTGCTTAAGAACATGTTTGGTTTCACTCTCCATTGTTGTATTTTGAACCGATTTCGATCGAGTCCGAGGAGATCAATGGAGGTTCTGATTACAATTTTATAAATAAGTATATCTTATCTCTTGATTTTACCTTCCAGGAAACACACCCTTTTGAGATGACTTTGACTTTTCACGTTGTCTTTGTTTATAACATCATGATGTGACACATGAAATAATAGTCCTCACTCGTGAGCCTCCCCCTTTGACTCATTCACTTTTATACTCTACTCCATTGGTTACTAAATCTCTCATAAAATCATTCTAAAATCATCTTTTTTAAATCTCTCATAAATCCAACTCTCAAATAGATCTATTAAACAAAAATATAACTCTTAAATTTTCAAATAATTAAACCATAAATTTTAATTGACTTTTTCTATATTTTTGTTACTTAAATATTCAAATCAACTTGTTAGTGAGACGTCCATAACTAAATCTCTCTACTTAAAGAGAAACCCCTTACCCTCATTCTCTCATCAAATTTGTACAATTTCAATTGATGTTCCTAAGAGAGAGGTCAAAAGTGAGCAAATTTCAACCTTTAATGGTGTTTTTTTAATTTAATATGAGATAAGGAACCGTTTTGATATTATGAAAAACTTTAAAATCACTATGGGGTTAGATATTTTTGGATATAACTTAAAAAAATTAATTCGGTTAAAAATTTATAAAATAAAATAACTTATAATAAGGGTACAAGTAAGTTTACTTAGGGTATGTCTTAAGGTTGTTTTGTGAGATAGTTATTTTGATTGATTAGTTAACAATTGAAACAATAACTATTAAATTAGTCCCAGACGCAGGTAAAGAATATCCTGATCAATCGATTCCATTTTGACCTCAGATATTTTGTTTCTCTAATTTATTGTGTCATCGGTGACATAACTTCTATTGCCAATAAGTTGTTTACTCCCTTATTATTGTGTTAATTAGTTTTTCAATCGGTTGTTTAGTAAGATTAATTTTCAGATAATTTCTGCTTATCCCTTTTCTTATATAAAAAGGGATCTTGTACCAAGTCAATTCAATTCAATGAATGAAAATACGGAAATATTATTCAGTAATTCCTTTGAATTTTTCTTCTTCCTCAATTGTTTACATGTGGATTCACGACATTTTTTACATGAAAATTCTCCTCTTGCCCCAATGCTATCTTTTTAATTTTCCTGATTAAATTAATGAACAATACCCGCTTGCTTAATCAATCCATATACTGGACAGCTGCATGTTATCTCAGTCTGTTTGGTGTGTAATTCACTACAGTATGTTGGAGTTTAGAACTTAGAGATTACATAGAAATAGTGTAACACAAAAGAGATGCAGTAGAATCACTCCCTTCTCAAAAAATAAATTTAATATGGTGTAGTCCTTAATATTAGGCCGATAATAACAGTAACTATACTTATTCTTAACCAAGTTGTTAAGGAAAACGTATTTGCTTCTGATATCATATTGTTTTTTATATCGATTTAGCTTGTATTTGTTACTTCTTTTAAGTGATGTGGGACTTAATCACCATCGTATAGCATGTCTTTCTTTTCAACCAAAATGCAGCTACTACCGTCAAAGTCTAACAACAAGTCACAATTCTCTCTTTGAATAAGAAATAACAAAGAGTGATTGAGACTGACATATCTTGCTCTTCATGGTACTGAGAAACAACTATTAACAGGTTTATTAAAATTATAGTAATTACGTTTATATTGAGAACCATCAATATCACTCCTCCATGGACGAGAAACTTGTTTGTCGACTGAGACTCAATAATGCAGTGTGCTATACTTAGTTAGTTCGGCTGAGTCTTGAATTACTCACTCCATCTCTCAATAAATGTCATTTTAGAGGGGGAAAAATTGTGAGACAGAGGAGTAATATTCTGTGCACACCTACCTTGTGCGTTGAATGGTTTCATTAATAATATTTTCCTTAAAAAAAATCTTGGCAATGTTTTCATGATCTAAAATTTCACGATGTATTCCACTTTCCAGCAACACTGGGTAATAAAATGGGCCTATGTTTTTCCCTATGGCACCCAACTTCATGTGTTATTACTATGGACCAAATTAGGGACATGTGCAACAGTAGATATGCATTATACACTCGTCCTATCCCAAACATTTTCATTCTTTGTGCCAAGTGGAATGACAAAATGAGTTGCCTTATTCCAGTTCATTTGGTCCACTAACAAAAGTGTATAGGCTCAAGTCCTTACTTTAGTCACTAACAAAAAAAAATTAAAATTAAACATGTTTCTTTTCCTATGAAATACCGTTCATTCAAGATTAAGTTTAGTCTATAAAAAAAATATATCTTTAAGTTTGATTTCTCATTTGTTTAATGTTTTTAAAATGGCATTACCACATTTTTGCTAACTAGACGTAAAATAATCCAAACCAAAACTAGCCGCATTGAATTTTTAAATGATTTGGTGTACACTTGGATGCTGAATCAATGTTTTAATATTTTGATTTAAATCCATTTTTTCATTCAAGTATTACGATTGTGGGATTTTAGTCTTTTCTTTATTGCAATTGATTTTGATGTCATGCGATAACTCATTAACAAATATGTTTTGAAGTTGAACACGAAGAGGAAACTTAATTTTGAGGTGAGAAAAATTCCAGCTACCTTAATAGAAAATATCTTTCAGCCCCACGATTGAGAGAAGTGGAAAAACAATTATCACAATAGCTTTACGAAACATAGCATAGACTAAGTATGTCTTCTGTTCATCAATTATCGCGTTTTAATGCAGTTTTCACCGTAAAAATTGAAATTTTTAATTTATAACTTTAATTTCATCGTAATTTTCCATCGTGACATCATTAGCCGCACCATATTCTCAAAACCCTAACTTGATAAGTAAAATCAATTGATGATCCAATTATTTCACAATTCTCCGCTTCAACACCGTGGACTAGTTAGTGATGCCTCCCGCCTCTTCAAAAGACTTCAACTCGAACAAGTACTTGGATTTACCAAATTCCAGCAATGCAAAAATTTGGATCTAGGAGAAAACATTTCAGTTGGATTGTCTTCGTTGGCAACCTTCTTCACTTCTATCAACCCTTGTGCAATTATGTGTCCAATAAAATGAAGTCTTTGCATTCTTTTGATTGAAGAAGTAGAGAGCTACATCGGCGAGGACATGGGAGCCATTGCTCCGAAACTTCAATTACAATATTTACTGTGTTCATTCTTTTTTTCTTACTATTGAATGTTGCAAGCAACACCGTTAAACGGAATATTTTTTAAGTTAATAAATAAATTATTAATATTTTATTTAAAATTTATCTTTTTTATTTTTTTATACAAAATTATTTATCAAAGTATTGTAATTGATTTTGTTTAACAATTTTTTTTAATCGATAATAAAGCTATACATGAATAAATTAGAAACAAATACATTAATATATTATAATCAATGACAAAAGTTAATCGTACGGTTAAAATTCAAAACGAAAAATAAAATTAAAGTAAAGAATTAGGAAGTAGAGTTAAATTGAAAAACAATTGTTTTGTCACATTGATAGCAAGTTTGAGATGAAAGTTTCAATATGATATTTTAAGATACATTTATGGAGAAATCAATGTCTTTAATATTATAAGATGTTTCTAAAGGTGCATCATTGTATGATTTTAAGTGACTAGTGTACGATCAACACAAATGTCAATTAAAATAATGATTATGCTAAAAATTGGGAATTAAAAACCTTTTTGAGAGGTCTTTTTTGTTTTTGTATAGTTGTCGGAAGGTCTAAGAAGTTTTTATAGTATATTATTGGACTTCTAGACTATAAAAACTAAAGTAGAAATCTATACTTTAGCTATGTCTAAAGCAAGAGTTTTACGTGTCTTTTCCTTACACCACCGTCATCACAAATAGTTTGAATCTTAATAATAATGTATGTATTTTTCTAATCTAAATTTAGTGTAAATATATATCATTTATTTGTGTAAATCTGAATTTTGTTTTGTTGTGTTGATAGCAAGGTTTGAGATGAAAGTTTCAATATGATATTTTAAGATACGTTTCTAGTGAAAATCAATATCTTGAATGTCATAAAATGCTTCCAATGGTATCGTACCTTTTGATTTAATAGGATCATCAACACAAATATCAATTTAAATAATGATTATGCCAAAAATTGGAAATTAAAAGTCTCCTCTTTATCCGTTTTTTTGTTTGTGTCTATGGTTGCCAAATATCTAAGGAGTTTTTACCGTATATTATTAGGCCTCTAGTCAGTATAAAAACTAAAGTAAAAATCTACATTTTAGTGAGACTTAAGCAAGAGCTTTACGTGCCTCTCCTTTTAACAGGCTCTGCAATCGATGGTCACAACTAGCTTGAATCTTAATAATAATGTATTTATTTTTCCAATCTAAATTTAGTTAAATATATATCATTTATTTGTGTAAATCTAAACCTTGTTTTGTCATGTTGATAGTAAAGTTTTACTATGATATTTTAAGATATATTTTTATTGAAAAATCATTGTCTTTAATGTCATAAAATATTTTCTATCTGTACAGTATCCTTATCATAGATAGGTGCACTATATGATTATGTAAAAAATTGAGGATCAAAAGAGGCCAATTTTTATAGTACATTATTGAGCCTCTGAACTGTATAAAAACTAAAATAAAAATTTATATTTTAGCGAAGTCTAGAACAAAAACTTTAATGTCTGTCTCTTGGACCAACTCTGCAATTGGTAATCACAATTAGTTTAAGTCTTAATGATATAAGTATTTTTTTCATTCAGAATTTAGTGTAAATATACATTTATTTTCTGGTTTAGACAGCTAACTAAGACTGTCGTAGTTGGACTGCACATTAAAGGTCGGTTGAATTAACATCAGATAGTTTAAATTTAAAAAAAAGTATTTTAAATTAAAAAATTAATCAAAATCTAAATTAAAATTTGAAGTCGCCGATTTTTTTCGAATAGGCTGTACGAGTGTTACTGCAGAATCCAAATCCGTAAAATCAAGATTTAATGAAAAGTTCATGAGACATATCCACACATTTCGAAAACCAAAAGAAAACAGAGAAAGGGACACTTGCAATGGACAAGACAACCCCTCTCTTGTCCTCTGATCTGACACCAAAATTAGCAAATAATCATCGTAACTAGCAGTAATTAATTACTTCATTCTTCACAAAATAATTATTCTATTTGAATATAGAATAAAATAATAAAATAAAGGAAAGAGAAATAAAAATAATTTTATCAAATTTTAGATCAATTTTTTCTTGCAATTACTATGATTATTATAGAAAAGAGGAGGGAGTAAAAATTAAGCAATCATATCTGTTAATAAATTAAATTAAACAAGCAAAAGCAGCATAGGAAGCTTTCTCAAAATATAGATGCAGCAGTTAGCATAAAGTAGGAATTCAGGCCTCTAACAAACTTTGTACAATTAAATGTAATCAAACTTGTATAGAATCAATGCTGACGCAAGCGACACATATCTATGACCCTAAACTATAACCACATAGTATAAATGTTTAAAACTATATTTAGTCCTTCTCACAATGAACAGTCCTTTAATAAAAAAAAATTTCAAAATAAATTATATTTATAAATTTTAATATAATATTAATTATTTTTTATATTATATTTTAAAAATGTTTTAAAATAAATTATATTTATAAATTTAAATGTAATATTAATTATTTTTTATATATTATATTTTAATAACTACTAGGTACACGATTTTAAAAATATTATATTTTATATTCATAATAGTGTACAATCTCTCCATAATTAAGATGAAAATTTTATTAAAATAATTTTTTTTAATTATTATATTTTTTAATATATGTACAAAAATGTTAATCGAAAGAAAATTGAAAAAGTACTGACTAATTAAAACACAACTATATATCATTAATTTAATAACTTAGCCACTAAACAAAAAAATGGGTAATTTCCAGTTTACAAATGAAGTTGAAAAGGATGGGGAAAATCTCCCATTGATCTACACAAGGGTGTGTAAACTTCTTCTAGTTAAGGGTTGAAGAAGTGGTCACCACAACGACATTTCCACCCCAATGGCTTGTAATTGGAGTAACTGTTACCTTGTAAAGATATTGGAGTAACCCATTTTCTTTCCATAGTAGGAACTTTGGTTAGATCAAGAGGAAAATTACCCATTGATGGCACTTGAACTGCCATGCATGGATGACACTCATTGCATTTGCTGTGACAACTAGGAGGAATTGAACCTAGCTTGTTTTTCTCCTCAAATAAAAATTCCTACACATAATTAACACACACATTTTAGATCCTTAATTATTAATAAACCAAACACTCAAATAAGAAGTTATATATACAATCTCTCCAATCTTGAATATAAAAGAAATTAAGTCAACAATAAATAGATGTATTTAATTTAATACATCAACTTTAGTAGAAATTAAGAAAGAGTAGGTACAATACCCGGGGATGAGTTGAAGGTTGTAGCTTATTAGAGCTAGAAACTGAATGAAGCAATTGATGAAGAAGAACTATGGTAAGCAAGATGGTGGTGGTTGTGGATAAGTTTTTATATGAATTAAGTGAAGCCATGAAAGCATGTTATGTCACCCTTTGAAGTCATTCCCCATCTAAAAACAAGAAAAGTGACAATATAATTTAATGTAGTAAGTGATCATTAGTGAACTGAGATCCGAATGCCAGTTAAACTTTAATGATTTGTGTTTGAGGCTTTATCAGCACAGAGAGAGAGAGAGAGAGAGAGGGGCACGCTAATTGAGCAGGGAGAAAATAGGAAGAAGAAGAAGATGGGTTTTTAAGTTAGATGTTGGCATTTTCTTTGAGGGGTTATCCATAACATGTACCAGTAACTATCAAAAATATAAATATTTTATTGAAAAATATAATGCTTTGAACTTTTGAAAAAATGAAAATACAAATTATAATTAAAATTTCTATATGTAAATTATTACTAGGTATATAATTTTAAGTTATTTAATTTCGGTACATGGACCACGATATGATGCAGTAACTTCAAGACGTATTTTTAGGCAAGAATAGATTTGGATCGTTAATTTAATATTAGACAATTTATATTATACAACTTATTTTACACTATTAATTGATTTGGATTATCGATTGAGATTAAACAGATACCACTCAATATCAATACTGTGTGACGTAATTAGTGCGTCTAATCCAAATTGTTGTTAGGAGTAATAAATTGGAAGATGTGTTGGCAGAGTACAGCAAAAAGTGAAAGGAACAGTTCAAGAGGGTTAAGCAAATTGGGAGAATACACAAAAGGACCCCTTGGCCAGTGTTGTATCAGTATAGCCCAGAGGCTAACTATAACTAGCTTTATGGAAAACATATTTCTTTGGGTTTCTCTAATAAAAGGCAGGCAAGAGGTAGTTAAATTTGGCATTTATTATGCTATTTGTCGCGGTTTACGGTATATATTCATCTCTTTCACAATAATGGATTTAATTACTCCCTCGCTAAATAATTTGAATACTCTGTTTTTTATATAAAAAATTTAAAAATTTAAGATTTATTTATTATTTAAATTTTTTTATCTAATATATTACATTTTTAAAATATAATTAGTATGTATTTAATATTTCATAATTTTTTATAAAAATATATATCAAAATAATTAAAAATTAAAATTATTAATTAGTAATTTGATTTTGTTATTTTTTCATATAAATGGAACTATAGGTAGTGTTTATTAGTAAGTTTTATTACTATGATGAGCTTTTTCTACGGAGTACATAGCTCTCTTGTTAAGTATTTGAAAAATCTTAAAGTTCTACACTGATCTAAATATATTAGTTGATAAAATATTTTTTTTTTTATTTTATAAGTCAAATTTGTAAACATAAATTAGATATTAAGAGTATATATTACAGATATTTGATTGAAAAAAACTTTCATTAGGTTTTACTTATCTCACATGTTAAAAAAATTTACGTCGGATAAAATATGACCTAAAATATAAGTGAGAAGCGTTTTTCGCCAATATAAATTGAATTTGTGGTTGAATTATGTCCAACATAAATATTAAGATGATATTATAGTATATCAATAATTTGTTGTATCACTCGTTATCGCACCAGTGAAGTTAGTTTGAAGCATGTGATAGATTGTTGTAAATTATCCGTCGAATCATGTATGGATAAAAATTATCTCTCATCTTGCACACCTATCCTATATGATAGATGTACATCCAACTCAAATTCTAATATCTCAACCAAACTCACAATTATACTTAGATTTCTTAAGTACATGGATTCCTTTAAAAGTGTTATTTGAGTCTTAATATTGTTTCTGTTGAAATTATTCATTCACCTTAAATTTATTTTATAATTATAATCAATTCACACAATTGTAAATTATTTGTTTTGAATTTGAAACAAGAAGTTTAGTATAATGATATCAGTATTTATCGGTTGAGTTGAGACTCAAGGAACTATCTCTCTATTTTAAATTTGATAATTTTGATGATTTATTATGATTTTTTAACTAAAAAATAGGAATGTGACATACTTTAAATAGTATGACATGCGATATACAATGATTAACACACATGCGATCGCAATAAAATTTTATAAATATTTTACTTTCGACTTCAAAAATTATTCATTTTTATATTTTAATTAATGACATATGAATAATAAATGGATTTAGATAATCTTATATTATGAAATTGTATGTTATATCATTTAAAATATATCAAATTATTATTTTTAAATGAAATAATCAATTTTATAGTAAAAATAGTTATACAATTATAATTAAAGGTAAAAAAATAGTAATTCCGCTAAAAAAAAACATTGAAATATCTCGAAATTAAAGAGTGGACCGTGAAATAATTTGGCGTTAAAAAAATCAATGAAATATTGAAGTAAAGATCTGACATGTATTTATTACTTTTCTTCTCATAAATCGAACCCATACGGAAGGGGTCCCGTATGATACTAGTACTACTCCGTATATCACAGGCATGAGAACACTGTCGAGTAAAATCTTGCAATAATTTTTGCACCATTGTAGAGTATTTATCGCCAAAAAATTTACAGCCTTGTCAAAAAATCACAAATTTAAACTTAAATCCAAATCGTTTAATTTTTATAAAATATTAAAAATTTGTTTTAATTTTTATAAAAATGAATTTTTAAATTTATTTTTTTTTTTTAAATTAATTTTATTTTTTTTCATTGATTTTAAGTCAAGTCATATTTATCATTTAAATTTTTAAGTAATTTTTTTTACACAAGTAACGAAGATTCTAAGGGTCTCATTCATAAAGATTCTAAGGGTCTCATTCATAATTTGTAAGTTATAACTCAACTAGTAAATATCGAAATTTAAAGTTTATTTATCATTTTATCTACATACAAAGAAAAATTCATATTTAATTGATTTTTTATTAAAAATTTCTAAATCTTTGTAAGGAATATGTTTATATTGATTTAGTCATGTCTAAAAAAAATTCAAGGACTAAAGTTGAAAAAAATATTATATGGACTAAAAACGAAACTTTAAAAAATTTATAAAGACTGAAAATTTAATTAACCCTTAATATTGTTAATGCAACACATTTTATTGATATAATTCAAATTATAAAAACATTTAATATGTTGAGGTGTAAGTTCAAATTCATAATACTCTTTACTCCCTCTAGTTATTGTAACAAGAAGAAAAAAAGTATTAAATCTTACTAGTATTATAAGCAAAAATTAATTACTTTTGAATCATTTAATATTATTATTTTTAATATACTCTTCATTTAATTCAAAATATTTAATATTGATAATTAAATATTTGATATTAAAAGGGGGCGATTTAGTAATTTTAACATGTATTTTCAATGAAATCTACAAAATTAATTTGCTCTAAACTACAATTCTTAATATCCCGAAAATATATATTTTTTGTTTAAAATACAGAGAGAGTATTTAGTATGTGTGAGTTTTTATGTTGATCACTTAATGCATGTTTAGCTCCACTTTTGAAATAATTAAAATCAATTTTTAACTTATAAAATTAATTTTGATATGTTTGAATACTATTTGATACAATTAATTTTAAAAAGAAATTGATTAAATTTGTTTGAGGGTCAACACGTAAAAACTTGTTCAATATACGTCAAACACGAAATTCCTAAAGCTACAGTATGGAGCTTGTGTGCAGATGCACAAATTCATGGTAATTCTATAAAAAATTAAATGCGGATACAAACGTGTAACTTAAAGATAGGATTTATAATTTTTTTAGTTAAAATTTGATTTTTATATTAAAAATTATTGTTCAATTTATTTTTCTAATCAAATTTACAAAATTAACTTTTAAATTGCATAATCAAATATACACTTAAAATATTCTATTTGAGTTACCTAAGTGATCTACTTATGTCTACACTATTACAGTCTCAAATAGAATTTATAACAAAGATAAAAATAAAGAAACATATTAAATAACAAGGACAATGTTATTAGGGATAGCAACGGAGCAGAATGAGGACGTTTTTAAGTATTATCAACTTCACATTTTCAACTCTAATACCGTCGCTGCATCTGTCGAGTGTAATTTTTTAACATCCACCCCACACCGAACGGGGACGGGTTTCCCCGCCCACCCCCACACCCACTCCAAAAATTGAAATTTATTTATTCATAACATCAAAAATTAATAATTTGACTAAATAGTAGCATTCAACCCAAGTTTTAAAATTACAATAATCAAAATCATAAAGTCACAATATCGCAAAATTTGTTTAAATTTCCTACAAGTTACAACATTTTCATAATCTTCAAACTCTTTAGAAGTGAAAATATCAATTCGTACAAAAGTTCTAAATATTCAAACTTCAAACGAACTAATCCATCAAAACAACAAAAAACTCCAAATCATCAAAACAAAAAGAAGAAAGATTGACAAAATTATGATTTTATTACTATTTTAATAGATATAATGGTATTAAAATAATTGCATATATGTCGGGTGAGTGTGGGTCCACGGAGGGTTTGACGAAACCCGCCCCCGCACCAGCCCATAACTTTTTAAAAGACGGAGAAAATCTGCACCCGCATCCATTAAAAATGATTTTTCCCTATTAATTGCGGGGTGGTTCAGGTGGGTTCGCGTTCAATTGTCATGCCTAAATATTATTACATAGAGAAATACAATCAAATTTATGCAGACAATAAAAACATTTAACTAGTATAACTAATAATTAATTAGTCTAATGAATTAAGTCAAAATACATCATACAGTTTTTTAAGTTGCATGAAAATAATAAATTAATCATATTTTTAACAAGTCGGTCGTTTATTTATCTTTTACCATCAAGTTCATCCTTTATTTTTCTAGATGTTTATATAGATGAACCTAATTTCAAACCAGCAAATACGAAATAAAAACAAAAATTTAATTTTTTTTAATAAACTCGTGTAATACTTAAAAAAAATTGACTGCAATAGTCACGAGAACATAAACTCTCAATCAAACTTTTAGAAAAACAATTAAACAAGAGAAATAATCAACTGAGATACATTTTAAGGTTCTTGAAAATAAATGTGAAATTCACTTAATTCAAATTATGAAATCACATGAAAATTTATTATGTTGTGCTTCATATGATCAATAACAAAATTCATGGTAAAATTTTAAAATACTCTAACTAAACATGATAGAAAATGATGTCAGGACTAAAAATAGTTCAACTTAATGCTTACAAACATAAATGTATAGCTTTATAAAATAAAATAAAAAAGTTAAATGACCAATCGGGTATTTTCATGTAACTTAGATGACTACATTATCTATTTTGCCACTAATCAATTAATCTAACTAGTTAGTATTAGTAATGTTGTACCTAATGTTCCATCTATAATGAAATATAAACAGAAATTGTACAAGAAGAATTGATGCGTGTGGTTAACAATTAAGATGAGAAACATCAATTTTTCATATATTAGTTTTGGCTAAATTACTTTTTTTAGTTTCTTAATTTACTATCTCGTTTCACTTTAATCCCTTAATTATTTTTCGTTCCAATCGATTTCGTAATTATACTTATGTTAGTCAAGTTGACCATTTCGTTAATTTCTATAAAAAATGTTAAGTTTTGAACATGTGTTTCACTCATCTTCAAACTCGTAAATTTATTATTTCGTTTAATCTAAAAACCTATAAAAACATTAATCAAACCTTCAAACACATAACCTTTCAAATTCATAACTTACAAATTCAAATCCATAAAAATTAAACTTATAAAAAAATAAAAATCCCCAAACTCATTATTGTTGTCAAAGTTAGTACTTTCTTCACCACTGCCAATGTAGTAAAATGAAAAAACAAAAAGATGTTGTTATCGCTGGAAAAAATTATTTTGACTTGGTTAATTAGTGTGACTAGATCTGAAATGAAACCGGAAAAAAAAAAAGAGTTGTGAATGATGGAGTTGTGAAATACAAGTATGTGATAGGGTGGGAGAGACAGGTATAATTGCACTAGATCTAAGTCTTAATTGAAATTTAGTATGAAAGTTATGAGTTTGGATTTGAAAGCTTCTGAGTTTGAACAATTATGAGTTTATCGTTGAAGGAGGTTTATGGGTTTGAAATTGAATTTTTTTATTAAATTATTTGGTATGAAATTTTTTCTTTCTTTTTAATATTATTTTTTATTAAGAGTTGAAAATTAATCAATTTGTTGTTTTGATTTTCAAAAGACGAATGAGATAACGAAAATAAGGAGATGAAGAAAACAAGTGAGAAGAAGGTTATAGAACAATAATGAGTTTGATAATTTTTCATTTTTCTTAGTTTGAAAGGTTAGATTTGAACTTGTAAGTTATGGATTTCAAGGTCATAGATTTGATAAATTTTTAGATAGAAGAAAACCTTAAAATTTATAGATTTATGTGTTTGTGAGACAAAAAAGGTGACACGTGTACAAAATTTAACGGTTTATTTGTAAAAATTAACATAAATGACCAATTTGACAATAAAAAACATAGTTAAATATTCAAAACGTAATGAAAAATAATTAGATAATTAAAGTGAAACGACAAAATAAGTTAAAGGACTAAAAGAATATTTTAGTTTTTATTTATTTATCTATATTTTCTTAAATGTAGTTTTGATTTATCTATTTTCATCAATTCACATAATTGACCTATTTATTTTAGAAGTCGACAATTTTGACTCATCCATCATATTTAAAAAAATAAATGAAAATTTGACATATTTTAAATAATATGATACATGTTTCATGTGTCATTATCATTATTTTTTAATTGAAAATATATAAACAAAAATTGTAACATTTAAAAACAGAAATATCAATTTTGTGAATTAATAAAGATAAAAAATAAAAATAAAAATAAAAATTAAACTATTTATATTTCATTCCATATCAGAGTATCTCCAAAGCCATCTTGAGATGCACCCACCACCCACCTTTTGAGGTGAAATTCCAAAATAGATGGAGCACGTTTCAAGAAAGCGCAATTAACTCAAGATAGGTTTAAAGGGCATGTAAAACTATTCTCTGTTTCAGTTTCCTTTTAAAGGTTTCGGGATTCCTTGATGTGATTCCGCAGCTTTCAATTAGTCAAAGCTGCAATTAAGATTATTGACACTGCACTCAGAGAGTGATAGGGATAGTGACCGAGCGAGTGACCATACACAAACACACACACATCTTTTTAACTGCTGCCTGAGAGGGGGAAAACATATTCTGCAAAGATGAACTATTTCCACTTTCTGCAGTTTTGCTGAGTTTTTTTTTTTTCTTTCCAAGTCGAGTTCAGATGTTTAGGAGCAAAAAGAGTAAAGCAATAACTTCTTTACTCCATTTTTTATTTTATTTCTCTCCCCAGTGTTTTCTAATCTAGGATCCAGCTATTTTACCATTAATAGGAGGAGTAAAAAGTTTGGGTAAAAGACAATGACACTTATACCCCACCTCTCCTGCATCTATATTATGTACCATTCATCAATTCCTTGCTTTGAATTACTTTCCATCTTTATTATAATAAAAAAACTTTTGATTGACTCTTGTCAAAAAAATATAAGTGCTATTTCTATTATTTTTTGACATTTTCAATTATATTATAATAAAGTTTCTTTTAATTGAATTTCATAAATTATGATATATCTTATACTTACATATTTTAAAATATTTAATCGTTTAATTCTTCTTGTGTACTTGAAACCTCTTTTTTTTTTAAAAAAGTAATATGAGCTCATATTCACGCTCATAAAAAAAAATCACATGCAATACCAATTTTAGTGGCGCCGATGGTTTTTGCAATTTGTATGACAAGGAAGCCAAAAATGTCAATATTTTAATTTTTTACAATTTATTTATCCGCAACATTTTCACAGCCACGTTATTTCAAATAAAATTATGACGACAGAAGCATCAAGCATGTGTTGTTTTCAAGAATGCTTCATTTTTTAAGAAGTAATACGTTTTTTTTTCTTTTAAAAAGTCTAATAACAAAACTCACATTCACTAACGGTTGAGAAAGTACCATATATATTTTATTTATAAGACTGAAAAAACTCCCTTTAAATATAGAGTTTCGTAAATATAGCATTTTAATTAAGAGAAATAATTAGGGCGTTCTTTTATGAACATTTTTATATTGTTTTATAATTAATATTTTAAATGGGCAAATAAATCCTTATAGATTTTAGAATTGTAAAAAAATAGGGTATAATATTTTGGAATAGAAGAAAGGGCAGATACCCCCAATAGCATAAGTGTGTGTGTCCCTACCTATAAACATTTATTATAGCTGTTTAAAAAAAGGAAATGATTATCGGTGGGAGAACAAAAATGACGAGAACGAAAGATTCTCATCGATTATTTTAATAAAATAAAAAATTTAAAGTTTGACCATTTAACGAAAAACTAATACATGTTATTATTGTGTTTTGTTAGTTATTGTCACCGCACTAGATAATATCGATGTTAAAAAAATGTATTTTAGCTATTGTTATTGTGACTGTGATGCCTTCAACTGGAAAATTATGAATTTGGAGTAGCCATATATGATTGTGCTATATTGGGTAACTCACTTTTCAAAATACATATTTTAAACTTGATTTACGGTGGTAGTGAAAGAGTCGCTGTATTTTGTAATAGAATAAATTATTTGAATTCGAACTACTCAAATAAGCTAATTTAATATGTGGATAAGTTATAGCAGATTGCAAATCATATTTATAAATGTATCTATATATAAGTTTGAGAATTTGATCTCTTCACTTAAAATTTTATATATAAAATCCAAAAATTTTAGGGTAGATTTTTTAGACTTACTTAGTTATCATATCAACAATATAATAAACAACTGTTTAATAAAATATATTTAAATATTAATAAAAATATTGAAAATTCAATATATTTTTTAAATGATTTGAAAAATAAATTGCACAAAAAATTAAAAAAAAATGAATATTCCAATAAAAAATATAAAAGCCATCACTCAAACTAATTAATCGCATAAGTAAATAGGCACTAATTGAAACCGGCCTAAAAATACGCAAAAGTTGATTGTATATAAGACCGGTAAATAATAGGTTCCAATTTATATGATTTAGCTAAAGAAAATTTTACTTCATACCTTCACAATTATATTTATGTTTCTATAAATTTTTCAAAATGTTAAATATATCTTTTATTTATTTTTAATTATTTCTTTTCAAATTAAATTTTTTTTTTTTTACCTTCTAAAGATTTCCGGACCACAAAAAAACAAGATTTTCGATACCTAAAAGTTTTTTGGTAAAATAGCGTACATTTAACACTACGGGAAAATCAAGTTTGGTTTTCCGATAGTTTTATTTTATTTTATTTTTTTATTTTTAAACTTTTTTTATTTTTATTTTTTAAATTTTGATAGATATGAATAATCCGATAGTATTATATGATAAAACATGTATTGATACTACCAACGGTTTCATCACTGAATTATTCTAATATTTGTTAAAAACGTTGGTAGTATCGATGCATGTTTTATCATATAATATTAACAAATTATCTATATCGATCAAAATTTAAATAAATAAAAAATAAAACTACCGAAAAAATTCCTCATAAGTTTTCCGGCAGTGTTAAATATACGCTACTTTACCGAAAAATTTAAAAAAAGTTTTTTGATATTTATCGAAAAATTTTTACCTATTCGAAATCTTTAAAAAGTAAAAGAATTTAATAAAATAGTAAATAAAATGAAAGATATATTTGACATTTTAAAAAATTTATAGAAATATAAATATAATTTTAAAATAAAGAATAAAACTTTCTTAGCGAAAATGAGTTATAGCCCGCCACCTATACCTTGTTTAATTAGAAGCCCCAGCATATAAAAATGCAACAAAATTCATAATTTCTGAAGGAGAGTGTTTGTCAATTTGCCCATAATAGCTTTCCGAAAGCTAAGACTATATGAAAATAGACAAAAATGAAGAGTTAAAGAACATCATCATTTTTTAATAAAAGAAAATCCAAATCCTACTGCGAGCAATAACAGAACTATGTGAGGCCCTAACCATTCCCTTTTAATCAAGTGCCATAAAATAATACATAGAAATGTGAGAAAAGAAAGTCACATAACGGTCTTTTATTTATTTGTTTTACTTTAATGTATAAAAAATCAACTAGAGGACATATTAGAGTGATAAAAAAAATGGCTGACCCAAACAATAAATGTTATCAAAGGTTGTTTTTTTTTTGCTCATATAAAAAATAAAAAATAAAAAGTTACATTTGGTGTTTTTCTTCCATATTTGATTTTGTTATTGTTTTATTTTACAAATGTTTATTTAAATTTTAGGAATAAGTAAAAAGAAACAATAACAGTAGATCGATTATCAATGGTAATTTTTAGATTATGTAATTTTAATAATTATTTAATAAAAAAATTTGATCCACGTCTATTAAATTTCTAGATTTATCTTTAACTGTGAGTAAGAAAAAAACCATGTCACATTGGTACGTTTTTCTTTCTCTTGTTGCTCCTTCCCTCTTATACGCACAATTGGCCACCTCTCCCCTTGTGCATCTTCAATTCGATTTTACAAAATTATCTCCTTCTCAACCTTCATTTTGTTTATTTTAATACCAAACATTATGCTAAAAAAAAACTAACCCATCTCCGGTTAAACAATAATTCCAACAAGGTTCACATGTGAATCAGGGGTTTATAGAAGAAAACAGACTCAGAAAAATAATCTTGAAATATCATAATTTTGCAATTGAATTAATGATCTAAAAACCCTATGATCAATGAAAACAATATTTGAATGAAAAAAAAATGACGTTGGTTATTAGAATAGGAGTAGGAAAGTTGGCGAGAAATACAAAATTATTTTTTATAATTTATAATTTTAAAAAACATAAAATAGACTATTTTCATTTTTATAAAAATATCTTAAAAAGGACTATAAGTTGTTTTATATATAACATCACATTTATTTTATTTTAATATAAAACAAATAGCTTTAGTATTTTTTTTTATACATATATCCAAATGATGCTTAGGGTAGAGAAAGTAGCCCCATTTGTACCAAAAAATAAAAGAAAACACGTTGCATACCATTAGAGATGAGAATATGCCACTAAATTTTAAAAGACACGAGTTTGATCTACGATTAATTTTTTATGTATAAGTCTGACCTATGACCTATTATATACCTTTTTAAAAGTCTGGCATGACTTAAAAGTCTATTTAAAATCCTTATTCACATTAAAACATTTAAATGTTATATTTTACATTTTTTAAAATAGGCTAAACTATACATTTATATACAAGGAAAACTAATAAAATTATAATTAAATCTAATATAATAAAATAATATTAAAAAAGTATAATTGATAGACTTTAAAATAGGAAACAATAACATTGATAAATAATAATATATGTATATATATACTTTAAAATAGGAAATAGTAATATTAATAAATAATAATAAAAAATAACATTAATAAATTATATATATATATATATATATATATATATATATATATATATATATATATATATATATATATATATATATATATGTGCCGACATGACAAATATGTTTTTTTATAAGTCTGAACTTGAACTATTTAAATATATAGCCTGAATCTAGCCTTCTTATTAAACAAGTCAGATCAGATCTGACCATAAGAAGGCCAGACCATAGGTCTCTAATGGACGACTTAGCCTATTCCCATCCATACACACCACTTATGGAGGTAGCCATTGAGTTTTCTACCTCACACCCCTTACTTATACTTGCCATTTTCCAACCCACATGAAAATACAATTTTGCCTTTTAAACCATGTATAAAAACCTCAAATTTTTTTACCTCTCATTTTTCTACTCGCTCTTTCGAACATTTAGAAAAATCACCATAAGTTTTGAACATTTCAAAATCTTCAAAACAAAAAAGTAAGTGATATTTGAATATTTAAAACTTTCGAAACACAATTTTTAGAATTTCGAAATGAAAAATTTATAGAATTTTGAAATAGAAATTTTTTAGATTTTTCAAAACTTTCAAAATGAAAAATTTTGAAACTTTATAAATTTAGAAATGTTCAAAATTTTCCAAATTTGAAATTTTTTAAAACTTTTAAAATTTGAAAACTTTCTAAATTTTTAAAATGTATCCTTATTTTAAAAATTTAAAACTTTCGAAACTATCAATTTCGAAACTTATTATTTTAAATGATTAAAATGACAAAACTATATTTAAATGTGGATTTGGGGTGGCAAGTATATCTGGGGTGTGGGATACAAAACTCGTAGCCATATAATATGGCCCATATTGGGCAGGTAAAAGAAAAATGAAAAAATGGGCCGCGAAAAAGCCCATCAACATACCCCACGAAGTGATTTTGGCGGGAAGACGTCGGTCCCTTTTACAGTTTCCCGCTACTGAGGAATTCGCGCCCATTAGGAATAGCAGTGTGAAGAACTTAGAAACTAAATCCCAAACTCCAAACACCGAAGAGAAGTTAGGGCTCGGAGTCACTACTCAGAACCATCATCCGATTAACCGAAAATGGAAGCTTACGGCGGTTACTTGGTCGACGAGAAAGCCGTTAGGGTTGAAAACGCTTTCTTAGATTTTCTTAAAAGGTTCTCTTCTTCATATCCATCTTCATCATCACTATCATCATCTTCTTATCGTTCTTCAATTTTCACAATAATTAACTGAATAATTGTATCTGTCTGTGTTGAATCACCAGTTTCAGATCCGGACAACGTAACGAGCTATTTTACGAAGCGGAAATTGAAGTAATGAGAGCCAACGAGTCTAACACCATGTTCATTGATTTTGATCACGTTATCAGATTCAGCGATCTCCTTCAGAAAGCTATTTCAGATGAATATTTGAGGTTTTTTCCTTTAAATTTTAATTAACAATATTGAAACCCTAAAAATTTTGTTGTTATTTTGGGACACTAAGAGTTTTTGTTTTCTGTGTTGGCGATGGTAGGTTTGAACCTTACTTGCAAAACGCCTGCAAGAGGTTTGTTATGGAGCTCAAGCCAACCTTTATTTCTGACGATAACCCTAACAAGGACATCAATGTTGCCTTCTACAACATTCCAATCGTCAAGAGGTTTCTGCATTTCCATTCCGATTTACACTCTCAATTCATTGATTCAAGTTTAAAGTAGTTTTAAGTGAAAATGGAGGCTTAGAAGTGTGTGCGTGAGTGTGAAAAATCAAGTCCGTGTGTGTTGAGTTGTTATTCAATGCTGAACTTGCACTTCTGCAGGTTAAGGGATTTGGCTACGTCAGAAATCGGAAGACTTGTATCTGTGACAGGAGTGGTAACAAGGACAAGCGAGGTTCGGCCAGAGCTTCTCCAAGGGACCTTCAAGTGCCTGGACTGTGGTGGGGTTATAAAGAATGTTGAACAACAATTCAAGTATACTGAGGTGATTAATAGACAGTTGTTTTCATTCTTGTCCTATTGAATAATTAATAATACCGTGTTACATATCATTCAGTGTATATTTTGATTTTTATATGATTGTTCTGTTTGTTGTGTCATGCCAAATGCAGCCAACAATATGTCCAAATGCTACCTGTAACAATAGAACAAGGTGGGCATTGCTGCGCCAAGAGAGCAAATTTACTGATTGGCAAAGGGTCAGAATGCAGGAGACGTCCAAAGAGATACCTGCTGGCTCTCTGCCTAGGTCTTTGGATGTTATTCTTCGTCATGAGATTGTTGAACATGCCAGGGCTGGTGACACGTGAGACTTCTATTGCCCATAATTTCCTTGAACTGGTCAAATTGTACTAAATGTAACTTTTTGGAACTTGGAGAGTCAAAATAATCAAACCTTAAACTGTTCCCTCGTAGGGTGATTTTTACTGGCACTGTAATTGTCATACCTGATATAATGGCATTGGCGTCCCCTGGAGAGAGATCAGAATGTCGAAGGGAAGCTTCTCAACGCAAGGGTTCTTCATCGGGAAATGAAGGTGTGAGGGGCCTTAAGGCTTTGGGAGTCAGAGACCTCTCCTATCGTCTAGCTTTTATTGCCAACTCCGTTCAGGTTAGTTATTTGTGGTTTGTTATTGGTATGTTCATATGATGTAAAATTAGTTCCGTGATAGACTTGTTTCCTGAATTGTTTATTCCAGATTTGTGATGGTCGAAGAGAAACTGATATCAGGAATAGAAAGAAGGATTCAGATGAAGATGATCAGCAATTTTCTGTAAGTTGATAATGCTCTCTATGTATTATTATGCCACTATCTGATTTTGATTTCATATTGTCCGCTGTTGTGACTGACAGACTGGCGTTACCTATAATTATGATTAAGAAGCATGATGAATGTTCATATTAATGAGCTTTTTTTTTTCTTCATTATCTAGTTGCATATTTTGGGTTGATTACTTTTCCTGATATACCCCCAATATTATCAATCTATATTGTGTAATTAATTCTGTTGGACTTTTTCTGCTCACTTGCTTCCTGTTCACTGTTGGCTGATGTCCTTAACTTGTTCATTTTTCTTTTACACATACTCTATGCACACATACATAGTATTCTTGGTGACATTTCTGTCATATATATGAGAAGAAATAGTTAACCCTATATTTGGCTGGTTGATTTGACAGGCACAGGAATTGGATGAAGTTCAACGAATGAGGAATACTCCAGATTTCTTCACCAAACTTGTTGAGAGTGTTGCACCAACTGTTTTTGGTCATCAAGATATAAAGCGAGCAATCCTTCTCATGCTTATGAGTGGAGTCCACAAATCTACTCATGAAGGCATCAGCCTTAGAGGGGACATCAATGTTTGTATTGTTGGAGATCCTAGCTGTGCAAAGTCTCAATTTCTTAAGTACCGCTCTTTTCCTTTTCCTTTGCTTACTATCATACTGGTTTGTGTGAATCGATTTGATTATGCATGTTTATCATTTCAGGTATACTTCTAGCATTGTTCCAAGATCTGTGTATACATCTGGGAAATCATCATCCGCTGCTGGTTTGACTGCAACTGTTGCCAAGGAACCAGAAACTGGGGAGTTTTGTATTGAGGTCAATTATCTGTTGCTCTTTTGTACTTACTGGAAGTGTAGAAATTAGCTATGCTCTCAGTTGAGGCAGCTGGACAGAACTCTGCCTTAGGAATAAGATAATAAGTTCATACAGTTCACAAACTTCCATTGTATCTTTTCATTTGTGGTTTAGTGTTCTTGTTTTGGAAAATTTAAAATAGTGCATGTTTAACGTATGCTAGTTTAAATGAAATCAAACAAGTGCATCTCTGTTCATCTCAAGTACTTGGTTAAACATAATAATAGTATTAGAACTGCTTTAGGTTGAAATTACTCCCTGATAAAATGTTATACCCACTTAAGAATCAACTTAGAATAGGCTGCATATCATAAGTTTGTCTGCCCATCTTGGATTCTGAACTATAAGCATGCCAAAATGTTTGCATGTTGTAATCAGAATTTTTTATCAAGAAACCCATATAAAGTGTAGCATATGAAAATTGACTTAAGAGGTCTTGTTTGAGTAGAGTATAAACGAATTCAGAAAGAATGGGTTTTAATATGTTGAGGTGTTTTTATCATTATCTGACTGCACAAATATTCTCCAGTGTCTTGTTTCTTATGTAAGAGCTTATTTTCAGGCTGGCGCTTTGATGCTTGCTGACAACGGCATTTGCTGCATTGATGAATTTGACAAGATGGACATCAGAGATCAGGTAATAGGCATATATTATTTTGACTGGCATTTGATGGTCACGGGCTGGGAAGTATCTCATATTTGATTGGATTGAAGGTTGCTATTCATGAGGCCATGGAACAACAAACTATTAGTATCACTAAAGCAGGAATACAAGCAACACTCAATGCTCGTACATCCATTCTTGCTGCTGCTAACCCTGCTGGAGGACGATATGATAAGTCTAAACCACTTAAGGTAATATGTTCTGCTAACCTGGCTATCGTTCTCCTTACTACTGAGTACTAATTTAGTTTTTTCCCTTTTCTTATTTCAGTACAATGTGGCTCTTCCACCGGCTATACTTTCAAGGTTTGATCTTGTATACATTATGATTGATGACCCAGAAGAAGTTACAGATTATCACATAGCACATCATATTGTGCGAGTTCATCAAAAGCATGAAGATGCACTTGCTCCGACGTTCACTACAGCAGAACTGAAGCGTTATATAGCATATGCGAAAACTCTTAAACCAAAGGTTTGAACACTTGTTTTTTTATTTTGGATCAAGCTGCGTGGGGATAATTTTTCCTTTGTGCTTCTTTCTTACTTAGCCTGATTAGTGCAGCTCACGTCAGATGCAAGAAAATTGCTGGTAGACTCTTATGTTGCTCTCCGTAAGGCTGATACAAATCCTGGCAGTAGGGTTGCGTATCGTATGACAGTTAGGCAGTTAGAGGCTTTAATCAGGCTGTCGGAAGCTGTTGCACGGTGTCATTTGGATAATCAGGTATATAAGTTTTCAGAGGCTGGTCAGTAGGCAGTTATATGTTTTTCTTCCATGGTCTAAAGAAGATTTTGTAACAGGTACAACCTCGTCATGTTCGTTTAGCAGTAAAACTGCTGCAAACATCCATAATAAGGTATGACATATTTCTTGCTTGCCTGTTTTAAATTTCTATTTTGGGAGCTAGCTGATAGAAACCAGTACCAAACATAGAGATTTAAGAGAAATAAACATCCTTTTATTGATGATACAATAGAATTACTCGATGGGTTCCCAAGAAATTCGAGAGTCTTGGGTCTCTCCCTTCCAAGAGTTCGAGAGCTTAGTCTCTCCCAACCAATATCCAATTCCTAAATTGCCCACTGACATTTCCATCAGTTTTCCTATTTATACAATAATGCCTATAAACATAACTGCTACCTAATATTATAATAATAATAATATAATAACAATACTAATAAAAGGTCTAACACTACTCCCCCCTTAAAGAATCACCTTGTCCTCAAGGTGAAGAAATAAGAAAAATTCTGCCTAGATTACTTCCTTGAGTCCATTAAAAAAAAATAACTTCCCTTCAAGTATGTTGGTTCCGTGCATTTGAGAAGACAATACATCGAAAGTCATTCCATGTGGAATTGTGCAGAAAATACCCACTATTGATACCAATTTAGAGCCTTGTCCTCCATTGTCACCCCGGTTGCCTGTAATGTTTCTGCATCTGTGACACTTTTCAAATTAAAATAGCATTCGATTTTGTTTACCCATCCAAATGCATTTTCACTGGAAAACAGAGGAATTTTCGGTTTCTGCCATTTGTCTCCTCTTCAGCGCGACTCTTGATCTATATCATGGCCAGATTTGCTTCTTGTATTGGGATTCACACAGATTTGTGAGTTTCTGTTTAGTGCTCTGATACCAATTGATAGAAACCGGTACCAAACATAGAGATTTAAGGGAAATAAACAACCTTTATTGATGATACAATAGAATTACTCGATGGGTTCCCAAGAAATTCGAGAGTCTTGGGTCTCTCCCTTCCAAGAGTTCGAGAGCTTGGTCTCTCCCAACCAATATCCAATTTCTAAATAATTGCCCACTGACATTTCCATCAGTTTTCCTATTTATACAATAATGCCTATAAACATAACTGCTATCTAATATAATAATAATAATATAATAACTACCTATAAACATAACTGCTACCTAATATTATAATAATAATAATATAATAACAATACTAATAAAAGGTCTAACACTAGTTTTTTGCAATAACTGTTCATTTTTTCCTTTCTTGCAGAGTGGAGTCCAGTGAGATTGATCTGTCTGAGTTTCAAGATGAAGACAGAGACGAAGACTTGGGTAGCGGTGATGGAAATGATAATAATAATGATAATAATAATAATAATAATAATAATAATAATAATAATAATAATAATAATAATAATAATAATGCTGATGCTGATGGTCAAGCTGGAAACTCTACTGCCGAGCAAGCTGCTGGAACTAATGGTGAAGTGTCTCCAACCTATTTACCTTGAAATCATACATTCGATAAAGTTTAATTATTTATAAGGTTAATAACTACTTTGCAGAAAAACCAGCAGATGGATCTAACCCACAAGGGAAGAAACTTATAATAAGTGATGAATATTTTCAGAGGATTACCAGGGCCCTTGTCATGTGTCTTAGACAGCACGAAGAGTCTGTGATGCGAGAAGGTTTTTACTTGAAACCTTTGTTGTTTGTTATATAATATATCTCAACATTGTTCTACTTCAGAGTTTTGATGATTGCTAAGCACCAGTCGTGTAAAATATAAATTCTGTACTTTATTCAGGTTTTTTAACCTCTGAATACCCTTTGTCTGGTGTATATTAAGATTTATTTATATACACATTTTGTCAGGGATATACTACAAAGTGTCCATTGTGATCATATTGAAAAGTAAATTTTCTGTGGGCTTATTTATTGCAGGAAGCGGTTTGGCTGGGATGAGGCAACGAGATTTGATTAAATGGTATGTAAACCAGCAAAATGAGAAAAATATTTACAATTCAATGGAGGAGGCGTCAGCTGAAATTTCCAAAATTAAAGCAATTATTGAGGTATATAGTTGATTTATATATGCTTCAAAGAATTTAGTACTATATTATTATTATTGACAGGAATGTTAAACTATATCAAACATTTTAATGCAGAGTTTAATTCGAAGAGAGGGACATTTGATAGTGGTGGATGATGGAAGGCAAGCAGCAGCAGAAGCAGCTGGAGCAGAGCAATCCGCATCTGCAGCTAGAAATGATAGAATTTTGGCTGTGGCTCCTAATTATGTCATTGATTGACAGCCTAGTAATGATGAAAGAAATTGGTAACCACTGAATTTCCCCATCGCAATACTCCAGGGAGTTGATGGTTCCATTTGTCTTGAGCTGAAAGCTGTTTACTTTAGACTGTATTAGTAATGCCAGAAAATTGGTGTCGCCCAATTAATGCATTTGTATCTATCTATATTTTATTTATCACCAAAGGCTGGAAACTTTGATCCTCAGTCCTCACCTCATTAGAAAAGTTTGAGGATATTCGTATTATATTAGATTGTAAATGATGTTTGCAATTTTAATGACGGCATTTACAGGTTAGACTCGTTTAAGAGTTGAATGGTGTTTGTTTTTATTCAATTGATTATTTTCAGTTCTGTACTATCGTATTGAACGGATAGCCAACCTGACTATTCAACAAAAATGTAATGGAGTTTCTTCTCCCTATGTAAAAGTCATCCAAATTATTATTTTTATCAAATTTACTCTGGTAGAACTTGCCAATCTATTTTTTTTTTCAAGTTCATGAACTTTGTACATATGAACTGTCTAATTTGAACTGGTCAATTTAGAATTGTATTTTACTAAATACAAACTTAAATTTTTTCTAAGTTGTCAACTTTTTACATCCAAATGTGGGATTTCATAATGACTTTTTAGGAATAGCCATTATTGAGACGCCAAACTCCGATGGCTGAAGGGGGTGGAGATTGGAGTACTTGGTTGACGTTCGCTTTCATTCATAATAATAAACCAGCCTGTAACATAACTATTTATATGTTTGAGTTGAATCACCAGCTTTAGACTTTGGCAAATAAACGAACTAAATTACATTTTCGGTTAAGGGTACTATATATATAAATTATTTGTAACATTGAAGAGGTGTGAAAACAAACCCCATTACGTCAATTCTATTTTTCATTTGAGACATACAAACTTGGTTCAAACAACTCGGGTTACTAGTCCAAACCAAAGTATGTTCCAGAGGCATATTCATTTGTCTTTGATACAGAAAAATGAAAGGGAAAAAATGTGAACTGCCTACAAATAGAGTACCTTGTAAACATGAAATGAAAGTACATGCACAAACATAAAGAACCAACAATATGTGAACCAATAATACATTTCCGAACTTTATCATGGCCAGAGAGGACTCAGAAAATTCACCCCTTTTAGACTGAATTAAGTAATTTCTTCTCAACTGTATGCACAGGAACCTTGAGGCACCCTGAATAAAACATATAATCATTATTTATGAGCTGATAAAACTCAAGGTAATTTGATTTTGTGTGTTGATTGATGATTCAGAAAACACAGAATATTGCACCGAGATTCACCACTCTGGAATTTGAGGATTTTATTGTCAGTTTAACCCAAGCTTCAAATTTGACGGACCTGCTGTTTTATTGCATTGGCAGCTGAGTTAGACATTTCTATTGTACTGTGTTCTTCACTAGTTTCACGCTTGCTTTCCCATAGCTTACCTGCCTTCCCAATTGCAAGAATGAGATCAAGTTGTTTTCGCTGTTGTTCCTACATGCCCACAGACACCATAAAGACAAATCAAACTCGATGACAAAAAAATTATGAGGATAGTTTACAAAATAAAATGGTCAAGAAAATTCTGATTTCTAACTAAGCTGTATACATAGCTCTAAAGTATGAAGTATATGAATCCAAACTAGAATACTAGATTCATGGCCTGTAAAACATTTTACTTCAGAATATAAATTTTTTTCATATCATTTGGTGGGTGTGTGCGAGTGAGTAATACCGTCAATGAATCAAAATACCCTCCCTAAAGTAAACAAAAGCTCAAGTGTCGAATGGAAAACTACACCCGGATAATAGTTTTAACCTTTCAAGTCCACTAACAAGCTAGTGTCATTCGATTTATAAAGAGGGCCTGCTCTGCTGTGCACAGAGGTAAGTAACACAGCAGTGATGATTACCTGCATTGCTAGTAAAACCTTTTGAATTTCACCGAGCTCCTTCTCCAAAATGTCTGATTGCATAGCTAATGCTCTTGCGGCCTCAGAATTCTTCTGCGCCAGAGCTGCAGTCTTCAAGAAATGAACAAATAATTAGATAATTTTTTGTCAGACTTTTTCTATTCTTTACATTGATACAACATATCAACCTTCAACCAGCCATTCAAAATGTTAAGGAACACTAATAAATAATTAGTTAGTGTATATCTTATTTTATTAACAAGTATAATATACAGCACATGACATCGCCAGAGGAAACTAGGATATGCATCCTGGAGAGTTTTTGCTTCATGCTCCTGCAACCAGACTATGTCCATTTTTACAGAGATTCATATTTGACAGTTGTGGTGGCCACTCTCGTGAATAGGGGGTAAAACCCTTTGTCCCCAGTTTCATTGTTTTCCAACCTTTCTTCTTTTGGGATATTTCCATAATTTCCCTTGCTTTTAATCAGAATAACGTTTCATAGGGTTTGAAACCCTTGTTTGACCATTCAATCATGTAAACTCTTGTTGACCCACTTCTCTCTCCTCTGTTTCAGCACAAACCCCCCCTGATACGCTGCTTTTTTATGTCATTTCCAGCCATAACCAGCGGACAAGCCCATTGCTCGGTTCTGTTCATTGTCTACACATGTTTTCTTTTCATTATTCCCACATGTCTTCTGTTATGATTTCTCACACAGGTTTATGACCATATTCTTTGTTCTCTTTCTCAGACTACTCCATTCCTTCTTCTTTTTTTCCCGGTGTTGAGTCTTCTGTTTATTTTCCCATGACTTCTGTGAGTTTTGTCATTATATACTTGTGTATTTAGCTCAAGACTATGAGCTTCTATTATCAGTTAGAATATTTATTTAATTTTTGGTAATCTTTTATTTTTGAGCATCTATATATGATCTTCAATATAGCCACAGGCTATTCGCTATAGCAGTTTGGTGGTTAGTCATTCTGCGTCAGCTATTGAAGATTGATGGCCAAGCAACAATGCTTTAAGCCCCAAAGGCACTCATATAAGGGATTAGTTTAGAGACATAAAATCATTCACGAGCTTCTACCTAAAAGCTTAAGTTTGTAGGAAGTTGGTGCTTGACTACAATTGTGGAATTGAATCTGATGATTAATCCCTGAATACACACTTGGAATTATTTTTATCTTCTAATTTATGTAAGTACTTTGGGTTGCAAATTTAGGCTATTTTGTTATGCCTTTTATTCTGTAGAGCTTCCAAGATTGGTTATGAACCTTAATCTTGTTAGCAACCTAACATTGCTAAAATATTAGGGCTATCATGCTATTAGTTTGATTGTATCAACATTTGGCTTAGGCTCATACTAGAAGTGCTAGATTACTACTTGTGACAAAATTCAAAAACACAAGACTTTCAGCAAACTCACAGCACATTTAAACAATCCTCTCAAAACACAGTTGTCAGTATTTTTGCTTACAGTTGTCAGTATTTTTGCTTTTTCGAGCTTGTCATTTGTCAATCATGCATTACACCTATGATCCTTACATTTTTGCTCTATGAATGAAATCCCAAATACGGTCTTATTCTATATAGTACTCACCAGGCCTTTTCGATTCGTTAAAAATATTCTAAATGTGTTTAGGTTCTACGGTGACAAAAATTGATTTTAGTTATCAATTTTATGTTTGAATACATTTACATAAAAAAGAATAAAATAACAAATTTCAGGCTAAGAATCACTTATCAGGCAAAAACTGTAAATTTCAACTTGAAGTTACAATCAATTTCGGAACTCTACTTAGGCAACACTAAAATATGTTATCAGAATCATCTTTATGAATCACTTTAGTCTGTCCCAAAATTGAGTCAAACATCATTCATTTCCACGTAAGCTCTTAATTTCACTAAACAAGTCATCTAACACACATGAACAAATAAAAAATCACAAAAGACTAGTTATACGGAAAGAAAGTAATTTACCTCAGTTATGGGTTCCTTAAAAGACTTCCGAGTGACACGAAACCTAATCCCCAATTTCTCAATCTGCCTCGACAAAACCCTAACAACCGTCGCAGAACTCCTCAAATCCTCTTCCAATTTCTCCATCCTCTGCAACAAGTTCACCTCCGAAATAGGAAACCCACCGTCCACCACCGTCTCTCTCCATTTCCGTCTCCTAATAAACGCACCAGTCAAAACACCAACCACCAACAACAACACACTCCACGGAGCAACTCTATTACCAATTGCTACAAACAACTCCTTCTTCCAAACCGCAATCACAGCAACGCTGGCTGAAACGATAACCGAAGAAAGAAGGCAGGAGATTTCGAGGACTGAAAGGAAGGAATCAAAATTTGAATCTCCGGTGACATGGTTGGGAACGGAAATTTGAGATCGGCGGCGAAAGGAGTCGGCGTGGACGGTGATGGAAGCAAACCTGTGAGTTGTGGTTGGTAGTTTGAGGTTGAGAATTTGAGTGTTGAGGTGTAAGGGGCGTAAGGGGATGATGATGGTGGTGCAGAGTGAAGATGGTGAATGTGCGAATGGGTGATGATGATGATGATGATGGTGATGAGAAGTGAGTAACATTGTTAGTTGGAAGTTGCAAGTGTTAGTGTAATTTGGGTAGAAGTTAGAAGTAGAAGAAGCAACATTGATAATTGATTATTGAAGTATTGATATCACACTACCATTTTCACCTTTGTTGACCATGGCTTTGGTTCGGGTGAATTGCTCACTGATAACTCATACCACCATAAACTTTGACGGCATTATCGAGATTTTAATTAAGCATTACAATAATTTATTACTGTTTTAATTACACACGCCTCATTTATATAGTTTTCATAAATTTACAAATATAATCAATATTATAGATTTTATAATAAAAAATATTAGTATCTCCAACCGTTCAATTACATATATTAAAAAAAAATAAAAAAATAAATAAAAGAGTATTGTTTTTATCAAATTATTATTTTTAGGTATTAGTGTATTATTAATATTATAAATACACAGTAAAAATCTGTACACTAAAGGGTAGAATTGAAAATAAGTAAATTAAAAATTAAAAAAATTAATTATTTTAAGACAATTTTTTTTACAAATGGATCGATAATTTTAGGACGATGGGAATATGATTTTTTATAGATTAATTAAGAATTAAAAAGAAAAATAGGTTGATAAAATATATCAATAATAGTTAATGCTCCGTTTGATGGATAAGATAAGAGACAAAATAAGTTATCATATTTTGTTTGAATTCAGTGTTTGATAAACCAATAACATATGATAAAATAATTTAGAATTGTATCATATCTTGTTTCTCTAGTTAAAATTTGTATCTTGAACATGAGTTGGTTAGAACCCTTATAAATATAATTTAAAGTATGAAATTGAAATATAATAAAATATAAAGATAAAAATGTAAATCTAATGAAATATAAATATAAAAATAATTAATAGAATTTGATCTTAAACTTAAAAATGAAATATTAATAATTAATTTAAAAAATATTTATGATTTTATCACAAGAATAGTTTTGTCTTTTTATATAATTTAAGAAATTAGTATTCAAAATTATAAAAATATGAAAGTCAATTGAAATTTTAAAATAAATATTATTTGTTTACATGGGTATTTTTGCCATTTACATATAATATATATCATATGTTTATTTTTCGTTTTAACAAATAAAATAAAATTATTTGGCTACTCGTGATTTAAAAAAAAATTAAATTATTTATTTTGTAGTGTAAATGGATAGTTTTAAATATAAAAATTATTTCACCACTTATTTAATATTTTAGTATTTTTTGTTAATTTATAATATTTAAAATATAATAAGTTAACTTAAAAAAAATAGAAAATTTAATGTTAGAAATTTAATATTTAAAATATAATGTTGTTATCGTGTTGGTTATCATAAACACAATATATAATAATATTTATTCTGTCATTATCATATCATATCTTTATTCGGCTTTATATCTTATCATGTCTCTATCCTATCATATGCATCAAATGGACCCTAAAAGTATAAAGGTAAAAAGTACTTTTTATGTCTTAAAATAATTGAGTCATTTAATCATTTCATACAAAATAAAAAAATATATAAATAAAAGAGAGAATATTATTTTTATCATATTATTCTTGTTAGATGTTGATGTATTATTAATATCATAAATGCATAGTAAAATTTATTACATTGAAAATGAGACAAATAATAGTAATAATTAACAGACACATTTGAAAAGAATTGCTTTAAAAATTGAAATGATCATCTATTTTAGAACAATTTTTATGTAAATAGATTAATTATTATGAGACTGAGTATTGTTTTATGAAATTATAAAATAGTACTCTCTCACACAATAATTATTACATTTATAAACAAATTGTCTAAAACCAGTGTTATTTTTAGTTTCAAATATAATTTTAATTTGTTTTTTTAACTGTACTGTTTATTTTATACTATGTGTATTACTTTGAAGTTATTATTATTTTTGGTATAACGAGTGGTTTGAGGGGATGTTTCCTTTTGGAATGACAACATGTGGTTTGAGGATGATTATATTTGCAATCTTGTTCCTCTCCTATCTTAAAGTTCGTAATATTTTCTATGATAATCAGTGACAATTTCACACTATACAATGTCCTTCCTCAAGAGGTTTAGGATAACATTCAGAGTATTTTGGTTGATAACAATATTGATGATATCATTATCTAGGAAAGGATCCTCAATTAGTGCTTATGTTGCTAAAAGGGGTTATCACTGGCTTGATCAACTTCATAATTAGCCAAACGTCCTTTCTAACAGTGTGACTTGGTTATGGAATTTGAAGATTCCTGAAAACTTGAAGCACTTTAATTGATTAGAATTCTTCCATGCACCTTAGACATCTTACTAACGATCATTCCTTGCAAAATATGTGGTCATTATGGCTCCCAATCATTTCCCTAACCCTCATGATATTATGGCTTCTAATTCCCAAGAGTGATTCTGGTACCATTTCCCTAACTTGTTTAACTATTTGGAGGGTCAAAATGAAAAATTAAAAGTTTTTTAGATATGGTGGTTGTGCATCTAATCTGTTGGCAGAGCTTCACACTACCCTTAAAAGACTACAACTGGTTTGTAGAGTTATTACTTTAATAACATCTGGTTCAGAAGCGGCTCTTAACCTTATTTGTGAGGATAATAACATCTAAAATCCTTGAGCTATAGTCTTGACTCAAATTCATAAATTCTTGAGTCTTGACACTTGATTGGCCTCTTACTTTAATTCACGCTTTGAGAAACTGTAATGAGTGTGTTAATTGATTGGCTAATTATAAGGCATGTACACCTTGTGAATGTTGTTATTGGTTGTATTTGGCAATATTTTTATTAGTTCAATATACTTCTACAGTCATATGCACATCACGGTTAGGGTGGACACTAGTGTGTTATGGTAGGATTCAAATGAAAAACTTCAATCTAAAAAAGTTGAAGGTGAAGATATTCCATCTTTTCGTCCATCTATGCCAATGGTTTGATCAGGTGCCAGTTTTGACAGATTGTTGGTTATGGGGTAAGTTGACACAGTTTGCCAACAACACAATTTTTTTACAAAAGCTTCGTGAACATAAAAGAAAACCCATAAAGAAAAGAAGCAAAAGGTCAAAAAGCTTTTAAAAAATCAACTTTCAACGAAAAAAAATCAAGATTAAGCCAAATATTTTTATGTTTATTATTATGTTCTCATGTAGTTGCTAAACAAATAAAAAATCTTCTTTTTTGAAGCAAAAGTTGAAACTTGGTGTACATTTTGAACACATTGGATAGATTTGAAGCAAAGGTTGAAACTTGGTTGCACATCATGAAACATGACGAATCAAAGGTCCTGCTGGACGAGATGCAAGAGCATGCTAAAACAGAGATGGTGGAGCTGTGTCGTTGTGGGAGCCATTCCCATGTCTCAAGGTTCACCATCATGTGGAGAAGTTAAAAGAGAGAGATAAGTTAAAAGAAGAGTTGATGGAATTAATTAAATGGGTTGGACTGAATAAACAATCGTGATAGAGCATGTCTCAAACAATTATACTCTAGTAAGCTTTTTTTACTTTAGTGGGTCTCAAAAGATTATGTAGTCTTTGCATGGTTCAGTAAATAGGACAAGTAACAAGAATGCAATCGGGAATAATATACAGCTTTGTTAAGAAAAACATGTCGTGTTTGTGGTCAATTGTACCTGTAAAAACTCTGCTTGTTTGCTTTTTTAATACCATCACCCGATTGAAACCGCATGTTTTGTCAAAATATTTGGCAGCCTCTCGGGCGGATGAGTAACTTTTGTCCATCACTTCAAAGACAAAATACCCCAAGACAAGCCATATACCTCAACTCTAACATTGCTATCAAACCTCGACTTATCAATCACCTATACTAGTGTTAAGCAAGACAACTAACCCAATAACACTACAAGCTAGGAAAGACCCTCTAAAATTAAGTACATTTAGACATGGCAATGGAACGAGACGGATTTTGCCTTCCCAACCTCTGCACCCGACTAATCGGGGTTAGTCGGATAAATCCATAACCCCTCCATTTTTAGGAGGTGTGAAATTTAGATCTCATCCCCGCCCGCAATGGGTTTTGGATTTCCCTGCCCACAATCATTCATGTATATATAATTATAAATTGAAAAATCATATCTATTATAATTAATACAATAAAATAATAATTATTAGACAATAATAAAAATAAACTAGCGAGACGGGTTCAGATGAATATCAACACACCCACCCTCATCTCCGCCTCCATATTTTAATTCCGAAGAAAACCTGCACCCAATCAAAGCGGGATTTCCTCACCCAAATAAAAGATGGTTTTGGGTGGTACCCGCTGAAGCAGGTTATGTTGCCATCCCTAAATACATTTCGGATCAAGGTCGTGGATTAATTCAAATAGAGGAAACTAAGAAGAGCCAAACTCAGGAGTAGGATAGAGAGCCCTTCGAGTGCAAGATGAATATCAACACACAACATCCATCTTTGCCTCCATATTTTAATTCCGAGAAAAACCTGTACACAATCAAAGCAGATTTTCTCCGCCCAAATAAAGAAAATTTTGGGTGGGTACTCGCGGGAGCAGAATATGTTGTCATCCCTATATACATTTTGGAACAAGGTTGTGGATTAACTTTGATAGGGGAAACTAAGAAGAGCCAAACACAAGAGTAGGACAGAAGGCCCTCCGAGTGCGGGATGAATATCAACGCACTCGCACCTGTCTCCGCCCCCATATTTTAATTATGGGGAAAACCCACATCCAATCAAAATGGATTTTCTCCGCCCAAATAAAGACGGTTTTGGGTGGATACCCGCATGAGCGGGTTATGTTGTCATCCCTAAATACATTTCGGAACAAGGTTGTGGATTAACTCAAATAGAGGAAGCTAAGAAGAGCCAAACTCAGGAGTAAGACAGAGAGCCCTTGTACCATAGTGGGCACCAAACAAGGATTCCAAACTCAATAAGCATCTATAACCATACATGATGAGTCATGCTCGCATTAGCTTGGGCACAATATGCTTAGCCCTTGAACAACAATCCCCAAATTAGATAAATGATATTCAGTTCCTACGACTAACAAGACTAACAAAAGTAAGACAAATATTTCTCATTCAACAACCCCTCACTCAAGAAGACAGTCAGTCCAAGAAATTGCACCATGACAGCCTGATTTGAAACAAACTCAATAAAGACAATTTTGCCCCTCTTGGGAACTCCATCCACTGGCTAGTTCTAATTGACAACCACGTCTCTCCGGCTCGAATGAAAGGCATATAAGCAGGTGTAAATAAAGAAAAAAATGTTATCTTAATACTAATATGTCATACATCATAACCCAAAATACTCCATTTTATTTCTGATATGATGATATAAATTTCATCAACAGTCATATAATCAAGTTTTGGTATCACTGGACAGTTAGAGGGGCGGGGATGAGTTTACTGCATCGTATAACTTTGGTCAAGTATAAACTACAAACTGACCCTGCTGTAGTATATAATCACTGACATAAAATTCAAAGGCAATTATAAACTATATCTTCAAGAAACTTAGCAAGAATAATACAAGGCCAATAAATGTACTTGATCACAGTATATAATGCTGACGAAGGCTAGTATAGCTAAATGCTCCCCAGATTTAAGTATGACTACCCCAGGACGCACAATCATCAAATCTGGAAGACCATTCCATATGCACATCTAATAATAAGGCATGTAACGACTTGCCCTTCTATACCTAGGAGCCTTCCTGCAATTTGATGGAAAATAAAAGAAACCAAAAAAGTCAATCGTAAATAACAATAGGGCATGGCATACAGAAATTTAAATGAGGCATGCATCATACCCATATCCATAAGGGGAGTACATGTAAGGAGGAGGATAAGGCCTCCTGAAGCCATAAGCCATGTACGGATTGAATCGCCTAGGACGATATTGTTTCATTCCAGGAACATTGGTCCTCTTAGGCAGAACCTGCAAACATAGACATCCATAATATTAAAAACTACAAATTAACTAGACTGATCTCATGGCTAATTTAAACTCAAGGTTCACATGAATTTAAAAAAAAAACATACTTTCAATTGACGGCCATGCAATTCAGATTCGGTTAACAGGAGAGCCTCTTGAACAGCTTCAGTTTCAACAAATTCCACATAAGCAAAACCTTTAGGCTGACCAAACTTGTCTGTCAGGATAGTGACCCTGTTCACTGTACCACATGACTGAAAGTGTTGCTGCACTTCCTCTGGTGTGCATGCATAATCAACCTGTGAACACAAATTTCAAGGGATTTTGATGCCAATAGTGAGTTTTATATCATGTTATTCCAGACGAGCTCATACCAGATTCATTTATCCTAATAAAATTTAAAACTATTTTCAAATTTATGTTCTATTTAATAGGAAATATAATAAAAACTCGCAAACAGAACACTGAATATCTCAACATTGTCAAGCTACCGTTTTAGAACTGTAAAGTCCGTACACAACTGTTACTTTTAACTCCAATGTCAACAGGAATATCCATTTCCCAACTCCTCAAATATTAAAACAATTATTTATTATAACAGTTCTGACTCCATATACCACCAACAATAAAACCAAATCAAGCAAACTCCTTATGTTGTTTATGAATTATAGTTGTTTTACAGGCTTTTCTCAAACTCCACAGACCTTCTTGCACACTATTATTTAGTGTTCTCCTCATAGTAGTAATTCATAACAGCACCTATCTTATCAGGTCTACAAGTCACCTAAAGAATATCGAAGATTGCACTAACCAAATTGTACAGATTTTGTTAGAATTGCAACTGCTTTTGTAAAAGACAACTAAGATATTATAGAAAAGGGGAAAAGGAAAAATGTTGTTCAAAAGCAAGTTGATTTTAACTGAAATTACTTGAATGAGAGAGAAAAAAGTCTCAACCAAAAGATATTAGGTAGCCTAATTCATGAAGATGAAAACAATTATTGTTAGATAAAGACCAAAGGGAAGCAACAGACCAACAGCTATATATCCTTTGGCACGTTGACTAAATGATACAATAGAGGTATCATTGACCTCATTGTGGTCAACAAAAGGGTTATATGACTAAGATTCCAAGCCCAACACTTACAGAATGTTCTTCCAAAAGAACCACAAGCTGTCTCCTCCAGTTGTGAAGTTGAATCATCTTTAACACAAGCTACCTTCAGCTGTACTAGTTTCTGCCGTGCTCAAGAGAGATGCCATTCATAGTTTCCTCAAAAGGTTCTACATTTTTCCTTTTTCTTTTCTCAATTCTGTTTTTCCTTTTTTCTTTTCTCATTTCTTTCTTTTCTTTTTTCAACTTCATTCTACTTTTTCTTCTGTATTTTTTTCATTTCTTTTTCTTTTCATAAACTTAAAAATTTCTTCTCAATTTTTTCTACTTTCTAATCCTTCATGTGATATATCTTATTAAATTTCATACAACACACATTCTTTCCTCCTCTACTACAAGCCTAGAAAACACAAATGGCCCACCCACAAAATACAATGTAAGCATCCCAGCGATAATAATAGGACTTGAGTAATAACAATGACCCTGCGATCATAGTGAGATATACGTCAAACCCTGTCTCTGAAGATTATCAGTAATCACTCCAAACAAAAAAATGTAGAGTTATAAATAAATTATAATAAAAAATTCAATACCAAATGAACATATACAGCTCAGCCAGAAATCCATTGAACCAATATTCATTAACATCAACTAATGCATTATTTGCATTATTCAAAATAAGAAAAATTACTAAATGATGTAGAAAGGAAGTGAATAATAGCTTAACAGAATAAATCTGTTCTGCGGTAAATAAACAAGTGCAACAATTTTCAAATGTTAGAAACTTAGAATTACCAAAAGAAAAGTAAAGGACTGATAGGGTAACAAAGGAAGAAGTGAAAGATTGCAAAAGGTTTACACGAGGCATCACAATCATTTAAAAAACTTTCATAGGTCAATGTTAAGTTCCCAACATAGAATGAGAAAAACACTGATAAGAACATAATTAGAATGTATAACGGCTTTCAATCATAGCAAGTACTTCCAATAAAACCCAGCTTTCAATTTAACAGCATATTACTAGTGGATTTGGATCACAACCTCTAATTATCAAGGACTCTATTGTTTTTCACTACCTTTTCCCTCTATGACATTAAAACACCCCAGATCAGCAGCACCATATGAACCATATCTATATAAGTAATCACCAGTACAAGGAGAATAATTTGTCCAGCTTAAACAACAAGGAATAATAATTATACGCTATTTAACAGGACTCTGTAGGGTACAAACAAACAGAATAATAAGGTCACTGCTAAGTATAATCAAATCCACAAATTAAGGTGGACATTTAAAATAACTACGATATTCAGGTAATACTTGGGTTTTGCTACATCCAAATCTATGATTATTAAATACTTATAATTTTGATAAAAACCCATATGATGCTACTTATTTAGAAAACAATTAAGCACTTTGGTTGCAGAACCTATCAACAGTAATGGAGTATAACATTCAAATCAAGACAAAACAACATAGGATTAAAATATATTGAAAAATGAATGATACAAAAAAAATAATGACAAAAATCAAAGCTCGCGTGTACAGGTTATCATCCTACTATTTTAGTTGGATACAATAACCCAGTCATTTCCTAAACAAAATCTATTTTAGTAATTACTAACCTCATATATTCCATGCATTAAAAATCAATGATCTTATTTAATGTAAAAGTTTCTTTGTGCCATAGTCCTCCAAAGTCCAAACTATCACAGCCCTCACAGCTGATATTCTTCATTGGGAAAAATCCCCTATTTTACCCACCTAGTTTTGTATGTTATTTAGCCAATTTTGGGGGTATTGTTGCAATGTTCTCCATGTTTAACATCAGAGTACCTATGTGTTTCTGATTTGAGAATAAGTGTTCATTCTCTTTCTCTTCCAATACCATTTGATTGACAGGCTGACCTCTCTTTTCTACCACTTACCAATAACTGAATAAAATTCCTAATGTCCCCTAACGATTTGTTACAAATGTTTTTTGAAAAGCATTTACCGTAATAGGATTTGTGAACAGATTTGAACTAGTAACTAATCTACATAAGTATCGTAAACAAAGTAGTTAATAAATAATAGATAAAGATTTAAATGGTTGCCGAAGTTATGTAGAGCTGACCAGAAGGGAACAAGAAAAAGGTTTGGAGAAGTGCAAAATCATGTGTGTGCAATATTAGTTGAAAATCATGTAGATCAATTTGATAGTTTATTTGTAGACTCAAAACCAAATCTCTAACAGCATTTCCAGCCAACTCACAGAATTCAGGCATTGTTTCCTGCTCATTTAACGCATCAGAGTACAACTATCTTTTGGTCTTTGTCCTGTTCACATTCTCACCAATTCAGAGGCATCTGATCTTTTTTCCAGCATTCATCGGTTTCATTTATCTTTATTTTATACTTTCCATGTTATGTTCAGAGATAAAGGGTTGAGTTGTTTTTTATTTTTGGAGTGGCCTCGACATGTTTGCCTACTTTTCAAAGTTGTCTTTCAATTTTTAATTCTGTAGTGTTTATTCTGATTTTCCCCCCTTTATGTTCCTTTAGCTTTTGTTATTGACTAGTGTGTTTAGCTTAAGACTCATTTTTGATTAATTACTAACAGTTTTAAATTAAGGTAACTTTTTTATTCCTGAGCATTTACAACCGTGCAATATAAATATTTAGCATGAGCAGTCATCTTGCTGTAGCAGCTTTGGTGCCAGAGAGGTTGGTTTTCGATACCTGTACTAGAAACCATCATTAAAAATGCAGTTTCAGGGAGCCCTGGTTTGACAGAAATATGATTGAATAAATGGGTTCAAACTAAGGTCAAGGCTAAGAGGGAAAATGACAGTTATTTGTAAATAATGGTTCCAGAAGCTAGGCTAGCAGACGTTGTCATCGGAAAATTGGTTTACATTACGAAGTTAAGAGACTAAGGATTATGCGGCATTCATTTGGTGTAGCGCAGACATTTCGTGAATGGAAAGAACCAATGTAACACTGCAACAAACTTTACAGCAAATGTGACAGATGGAGCTATTAACGAGGATATAAATACAACAGTAATTGGTTCAAGAAGCACAGCTTGCAGATGTCGTCATCGTAAACTTAGTGTAAATAATGAATTTGAGAGTCTGAGCCTTGTTTGGTGTAATGCAGCCATTTAAGAGTCTGAGCTTGCAGATGGAGCTATTTACATGACATTCATCTGGGTAATGCAGCCATTTAAGTAATTGAAAAGAACCAATGTAACGCTGCAGCAAACTTTACAGCAAATGCAGCAGATGGAGCTATTAACGAGGATATAAATACAACAGTAATTGGGTGAAGAAGTTGTATGCCGCATAGAGGACAGTCAAGGTGAATACGACAAAAAAGAACAAGTTGGAAGAGAGGCTCAGAATCCATTGTCAGATCTGTATTACCCTGATTCATATACTCTATGCATAAATTCAATCGTGATGAAAATGCACATGTGTAGCAATTAGGATTCTTAGTAGAAGGTAATAGACTGCATAAATTCAATTGTGATGAAAATGGCCACGTGTGGAGTGATTAAGATTCTTTAATAAAAGGCAACAGACTGGCGCCTTTTTATTTTTTTATGTTGGGTGGGTAGTATTTACTTTTGCTATATATAAGACTACTAAAATAGTTCATGATAACTACATCAGGCCTTTTCCTTTAAGTTGATTAGGAAAATAAAAACTGATTGTTGTATCCAACTAAATAAGATTAGTATACAAACTTGCTCATAAAAAGAAATCCGTTGTTCTAAATGAAAAACTGTAAAAGATAAGAAATAGGGAGATTCTTACATTGCCAACAAACACAGAGCGAGCATCTGTCTCCTCCTTGTTTGCCTGAGAAGCAGCTACAGCAGCAGGATCTGCAAAAGAAATCCAATCAAAAACTTGAAAAAAGACACCAAGAGTATCATCATCATAATACTTCAAATTTGCTTTGGAACATTGGATGGTAACCGCGAAGTACGAATTTGAATTTTGAAGCAATGTTGTTAATTGTTATGTTATTCAAGCTATACTTAATTTTACTTTTATCAACAATAAAAAAAACGATCGTAACAGCAAAGTGAATATTAAACTATGTATATTTACATCATGAAATCCGAAAAATTTCGAATTCTGTTAAGTGAAGAATGCTGAAACACTGGACGATATAGTTGCAGACAACAATATCGAATTCGAGTTAATTGAATTCGATAAACTTTTGTAGAGTGATTAACGAAAGATAATTAGATAAATAAAATTAATTAGAGAGAGGATTATAAAAACCTTGAACTGAGCCAATTTCCTTCTCGACCTTAGCATGCATCTCGCGAAGAGCAGCAGCTTCGTCTTCCATTTCTTTCAATCGGCGCCTCATCTCATCGAGGTCCATCTCGCCGAGCTGTTTCACACCACCGGCCTCATCGTCGGCGGCGGACATGTCGATGTCTCCTTCCATCTCTCCAACGTCTGGGATCTCTCCTCCGTAAACCTCATGCTCTTCCTCGTCCATTTTCGATTCTACGCGAACAAATGCTATTGCGATGTGAATTAGGGTAATGGAAACATTTTTGTTTTCTTCGCTTTATATACACTTCTAGTTTTCATGATCCGGTTCGACCTAATCCGGTCCGACTAAATAGGGTGGGGTTTAATTGGGCTTGGAAGCACCTATGGTATTTTTTTTTTTTTATGCTCAAGTGTAGTTTTAATCTCTTATTTTTATTGATTTGTAATTTTAATTTATTTATTTTTAATTTTGCAAGTTTGATCCTATGTGTGGGTTGTTATTATAGAAATGTATTAAAGTTATAAAAATATATTTAAATATAGTTTTGTTAATTATTTTGATTCTCAATATATTTGTAGTTGTTTTGAAATATGTTTTTTTTTGTTAATTTAATTTATAAAATTATTAATGAAAGAGATATTGGAGAACGTATTTACGATTTTAATACATGGGAGTATTAGATATGGATGGTAGGACTATCTCTCTTGTTTTATTTTTTTTTTTTTTTTTTTTTTTTGTGTGAATACTTTTATCTAACACCCTAGAGGTTTTAGAGGAAAAAATCTTATTTGATTCATGATTATATTCATTTGTATGAGCTTAATAAGGTGACTATTATGGAAACATGTATTAGTGGCACAATGGCATATTCAATTGTGAAAAGAAAAAAGATTTCAATGATGACCTCATAGTGGAAGTTGGTGGTTTTTCTAGTGGTATTTGATGTTCTTGTTTGAAAGTTAAGTATCATCTACTTCTAATCAAGTATCTTCACGAAGCTCTTTGGAAATTACTTATTTGCTTTGATAGTTCTAATCATTTAGCCGTGTGTTTAGCATGTGATATTATGTAGTTTTGCACGAGCCAAATTTTTTTAGGGGGGCCTTTTTTAGTTTTCGGGCTAAACTAATTTTTACACATTGTATTGACTATTATTGTCTTGTTTGAAATGAGTTATAAAAAGTAACCTTTTATTTAAAAACGTGTAAACTTAAAGGGGTGTACTTGATCGTTCTTTGTGTAGTACATACTCACATACCTATTTTTCTCAAAGTTTATGTGTGCACATTTACATTTAATCTTTGTATTATTGTGATGTTTGGTTATGGACCAATTGTCTATGAGAAATCTTGTAGAAGAAGAAAATATTTCAAGTTCATTTGTCTTTTTCCTTGATCACATGGATTTTCGCCATCAAATCCAATCTCGTTTGGTTAAAATCGATAATCTCACCACTAATTTGAAAGATTTAGAATAACGATGGAAATATATTTCATTGAAAAAATGTCTAGTTTATATTGTTTTGAGAGTAACAAAATGTGTGGTGCAGTGAAAATAGTATATTGGAAGTGTGAAGTTTCAACTTTGGAGTAAGTACTACGACAACATTTACAAAAAGAAAGCTAATTAGTGTCACAGTAACAAAATAAATGGATTAATCTCTTTTGGTGACGTTGAAATGATATTTTTACTATATTAAGTGCAAATAATGATATTATTATTTATTTTTATAAGCATTTGTACTCTTCTTGATATCACATTTAGGCCTATTTTATCAATTGATATTGTCTTCCCCTATTTGTTTGATGGGGATAAAAATTTGAGTTGCTCTCCAATTACTTTTGAGGAAACTATAAAATATTTATTTGAGATGAAGAATCTTTAATACCCAATACCCGATTGTTGCCATCATATTTTTTTAAATTCCAGTGTTATGTTATTGGATCTTTCTTTCATAGATTTGTTAGTGAAGTTTTCTCTTGTCCTTCTAAAATTGAATGGACTAATCATACCTTAATTTTTCTTATTCCTAAAGGCTGAGTCTCCCAAACACCCTTTTCCTTTCCGTCTTATTGCTATTTGTAATATTATTTAGGCAAAATTATACTAAAAGTCATTTATCATACTTAGTTACAATACTCACATCTTTTATCATTTATTTTTCCATATAAAATCATTAAGCACAAATTAAATTTTTGGCTTAATTATAATTTTTGTCCTTCTATTTTAGTTGAATCGCGAAAATAATTCTCCTATTTATTTGTCCCCAGTTTTGGTCTCCTAAACAAAATCTTTGTCCAAAATTTGATAAAATGTCATTTTTTAATAATGTGTCAAAAAAATTATACAAAAGTCTATATAGATTAATTATAACCTAAATTTTTTTATTAAAAAAAACTGAGGTGACAAGCTACATCAACATTATTATTAAAAATCTTTTATTTTAATTTTCTATTTAGAATAAAAATAAAACCTAGCAAATAGCAATGACATGAACATTAACCATCTTTATCACCACTAAACCCATAAAAACAATAAAAAAATCAAAAATCAACAAACCCCATTCAAAAATAAACATTTGGATCGTGACGAGAGACTCTTAAAAGCCTTTATTTTTTGTGTGATATGGGCTCTTGCACTTCTAGTTGGGCTGAAGTTTAGATTTTATTTAGCAGAACAATTTACTCCATAAATTTTTTAAAATGTCAAATATACTTTTTTTTTACTATTTTACTAATTTAAATTCATTTTTTTTTTACCTTCTAAAGATTTTCAGAACACAAAAAAAAAAGATTTTTGGTACATAAAAATTTTCCGGTAGTTACCGGCAAACTTTTTTCAAGTTTTTCGATAAAAAGCGTAAAATTAATACCACTTGAAAAAAGATTTCCAGAACAAAAATAAACTATCATAATTTTTTTTTCAAGTTTTTCGGTAAAGAAGCGTAAAATTAACACTACCAGAAAACTTTCTCATAAGTTTTCCGGCAGTGTTTTAATTTTTTTCAAACTACCTAAAAACTTGAAAAAAAATTTCCGGAACAGAAATTAACTATCGAAAATCTTTTTTCAAGTTTTTCGGTAAAGAAGTGTAAAATTAACATTACCGGAAAAACTTGTAAGAAAGTTTTCCAATAGTGTTCAAATTTTTTTTTTAAACTACCAAAAAATTTGACAAAAAGATTGAATCTGAAACTTTTGAATTGCAATTTTTTCAAAAGTTGAAAAAAAAAAGTTTGAAACTTTGATTGAATGTGAAACTTTCAAAATGCAATTTTTCTAAAATTCAAAATTTTTTATGAATATAAAACTTCCGAAATGCAATATTTCTTGAATTTTATTTTTGAAATTTTAAATGAACACGAATCTTTAGAAATGCAATTTTTCTATAATTTTTTAGAATAAATTGAAAATTTGAAATAGTCAAAATGTTAATTTTGAAAATTTTGACTAAAAAGTAGTAGAGAATAAAAAAGAGAAAAATGATATTTTTATATGTCTTAAAGCATGAGAGGTAAATGTGAAGGTGTGAGCGGTAAATTTCTCAAAGTATTAAGTTAGTTAGAAGTATAGAACTATGTCGTTATCTTTAAAAGTATTTTCTTCTTCCATCCTTCATATTTTCATAGGTCTTTAAAGTATATTTTTTGATTGACCAATTTAACAATATTTTTCATTAAAATATATATCTAAGAGTGGTCAATAAAAAAACATTTGGAGAGTAGGAGAAAAAACTCTCACTTTTTAAATAAATTACAGGCTGAATAGCACTCGTGATCCCTTAATTTAATTTTAGGTAATGTTTTAGTCCTTTATCTTTTCTTTTTCTTCCCGATTTGATTCTTTATTTTAATTTTAATTGACAGTTTGATCTTTTATGTTTTAAAATGTCAACAATATTATCCTTTTTTTTTACAAAAAATAAAAAAATTCATCAAAAATTTCAACCAAAACCTATAAAATTAATTATATTATTCAATATAATACAAATTTCATCAAATTTAAAATTCAAATCTTCAAATAAACTCATATTTTTATTCTTTATTTTCATTCTTCAAATAAACTCATTTTAAAATTAATTATATTCTTCAATATAATACAAATTTCATCAAATTTGAAACTCAAATCTTCAAATAAACTCATATTTTCATCTCTAACAACATCAAATAAAGAATGAAGAATGAAAATCAAGAATGAAGAATCAAATAAAGAATGAAAATATGAGTTTATTTGAAGATTTGAATTTCAAAATTGATGAAATTTGTATTATATTAAAGAATGTAATTAATTTTATGGGTTTTGGTTGAAAATTTTGATAAATTTTTTTTAATTTTTATAAAAAAAAGGATAACATTGTTGACATTTTAAAACATAAAATATCAAATTGTCACTTAAAATTAAAATAAATGACCAAATCGAGAGAAAAAAAATATAAAAGACTAAAACATTAACTGAAATTAAGTTAAGAGACCACGTGTGCTATTTAGCCTAAACTAGAAGGGTATTGTTTGTATGGTTAATTATGATATTATTGGTACAACGTCCCTTCAACCTCTTATTCAATATAAAATTTATCTGTTTTTCCTTTTAGATTGGTTTCTTTTTGCTGTACATGTAAATCCAGGAAGGGATAGATTTGCTGACTTTTTGGGTAACGATGGTCACTTTGTTCCTTTGTTAGGACTAATTTATATGGTCCCCTTCTCCCCTTGGTTTGAGTCTTTTTTAAGACACTAACGACTTTCAATTTATAATCCTCAAATATTTGGTAGTTTATTTATAATAGAGAAAGAAAATAACGATATAATAATGAATTAAATTAATAAATATTATAAGGACATAGGTTAAGGACTCCATAAATAATAAATATGTCTTGAAAAAAACAATTTTTAACTTTAAAAAAAATATAATATACAATTTTTAATGCAAAATTTATATTTTTAGTATTCTGACAAATGTTTTTATGTCAAATAGTAATAATGTTTTGAAAACAACAATTTTAAACTTTTTGAGAAATGAAATATACAACTTCTGATGCAAAGTTTATATTTTTAGTATACTATCAAATGTTTTTACGACAAATAATAAATATGCCTTGAAAACAACAATTTTTAACTTAAAAAAAAATAGAATATACAATTTCCAATACAAAATTTATATTTTTACTATACTAACAAAAGATACTTTTAGCATTTTTCTAACGACTTTCCCAATCTACTTTTACTTTTTTATTCATTGACCAGAGGAGTTATCTTTCCTTTTTTTAAATTTTTTTTTTTTTAGAAATTATCTTTCCTATTTAGTGGTTGAGTGAAAAAAATATTGTCGTCAACTCACGACAGCATCCACGAGACAAGTGAGTGAGTGAGACTCGGGCGAGATAAACGCGTTGCTTTTTTGACTCTGCGTTCACAATCATATTTATTTTTGGTTTATCATTACATTAGTTGATCATTAATGTAGAAGAAGAAGATATCTCTCCCACAACCACAAATACAATCATTAGTATTCTCCGGGTAGAAACACCCAACACTCTTGCTCCATTATTTTCATCATTAATAACTAAACAACAACTTTCATCATGCCAGCCTGGCATTTCTAATACACCCGTTGATTCCATACCCCTCCTTGCACGTGTCATTAATAATACCTCTACTTCTTACTATTAAATTCAAAAATTAATTGACAAATAACACGGCTTAGAAAAAAAAGAGACAATAATACAAAATAAAATAAAATAAAATAAATAAAATAAAGAAATTTTGATTTACTCAAAAAGCCAGTAACAGAAAAGAGTCTCTCTCAACTTTTAGAAGATCCATCCAATTTATTACCAACTCATTTATTAGTTTTAATCTTGAAGCAAAAGAAACACAACAAAGAAAGTACTGAGATATATAGTATATAACTGATTTACAAGAGAAGCAGAGTGAGAAAAGAAAATGGCAAGTGGAGGAGGAGGAGGTTATGGAGATGCAAACCAGAGGATAGACTATGTATTCAAGGTGGTTTTGATTGGGGATTCAGCTGTGGGGAAATCACAGATATTAGCTAGATTTTCTAGGAACGAGTTCAGTTTAGACTCTAAGTCCACCATCGGAGTTGAATTTCAAACACGGACTTTAGTCATCGATCATAAGACCATCAAGGCTCAGATCTGGGACACTGCTGGTCAAGAACGGTACTCTCTCTAACTGATTAACTAACTAATTAATTAACTAAAACGTTATCTCTAGTTAGAATTTATAAGTTAGTTAGTCAGTTACGTTGCTCTTTGTTTTGAATCTGTTATAACGGTTTATAGCGTCGTATCGTATGCGATCTGATCTTGTACATAAGGAATAATTGATTATGTGATTGGAGTGTGTATTGGTGTATAGTGTTTTAATTTTAAAATTGGATCATGGCAAAACGAAAATTAATAGTATGATACTTGTTTTTAGCAGGAATTGAAGAAAATTATTTACAATAATATTCGTGAAATTTTGTCAATAAAAATATATTTAATTATAAAATGAAAATATATTATGTATTTCAGAATGGATTAATAGATCAATATAAACAATTTACGGTTCATTTACAAATTACAGGTAAGCAACCTATGCAACTTTTTTCATGCAAGTTATTTGAAAATCATAAATATTACACGATATTTAAAAAAAGATAAATTATTATAAATAACGATGTTATTTTACAATTGTCACACACTAGATTTAAAATCGGTTCATTGAAGTTACAATGTCAATAAAAAACACATAATTGTATTTTATGCACTGCTGCTGGATAACATGTTTGTTGTTAAAATAATCATTTTTGTTCTAACAAACTACCTAATTAATAGTAATACGAATTTTCTACTTTGATTATCATTGATTAGTACTTCTCTTTCTTGGGAATATACAGTGTTATTTGTTCCTAGAATTGATTATTTTTATTTTTAAGTCGTGATTGTGTTAGTTATTGTAATTGCCAACGTTGCAGCTACTGCAGTGCAAGTTGTCGTTGATTCCTGCTGTTCTTTTCTTTTTTTTAAGTTTTCAAACGTGGATTTTTATTTTTTAAACTAAAGCTGCAATGGAATGAAATCGAGGCCACAACACATCCGTTGTCTTGGTACCTTATTCATTTGTTTATTTATACTTTTAATAGATGATGCAGCAGCATTGCAAAACTCAAAGGTAGTATTAAGATTAAGAAACATAGTGCCATTAATTGCACAGCAGCTATTGTCTATGTTATGTTAAATTATTGTGCAGATAGATCAACTTTACAGGAATTGATATTAATGCCATTTGATAAATTATTCATATGAATCTTTTGTGTGACTTTCAATTAAGTTGATGAACCCTTGCCTTTTGTTTTCTGCCCGACTTTTAATCTACATTCTCAAGCTGCATGACACTGATTAATAATTATTATAAGAATAGAAAACCAAAACATATTTCTGAAAGAAAGGTACATGTTTAATTTTTGGTATTTTTGTGGATCGTTTAGTTTAATATCTGATGTCACAGTTTACAACATTATTAAAAAAAATGAGAATTTCTGTTTAGGCCATAAAATTTCATTCTATTTCCAATATGAAGTACAACCGAACCCTCAGTTTTCAGATTCAACACACACAGACAAAAGAATCCATGGACAGTTTCTAGGCAAATGGTTCACACTTGAAGGGTGCTGCAAAATATTAGACTTTTGGCACTCTATCAGTGCAGTATTTCACATTTTAGATCAAGTAGCCTTCTGAATGAGGCATCAGTTGGTCTAATATTAAGTCATTTTGCTTCCTTTTTTTTGTACAATTTTTTTACTCTGGTTAAATTGTATCAGGTAACATAATTAGTATCAACATGTTTTTTTTTTGCAGTTATTTGTAATTAACCGTGCTTATAACAGATAAACAGAATTATATTTTCCTGCATCCATTTTAAATATAGTATTTGTTTGGTTGGCTTACATACATTAAAACTTGAATTGCAATTTTCCCAGACATTTCAATGGTTTTATGGTGCAGATACAGAGCAGTTACAAGTGCATACTACAGGGGTGCTGTAGGGGCAATGTTAGTTTATGACATCACAAAACGTCAGACCTTCGATCATATACCCCGTTGGCTAGAAGAACTTCGTAACCATGCTGACAAGAATATAGTCATCATTCTTGTAGGGAACAAGAGTGATCTCGAGAACCAGCGTGATGTACCCACAGAGGATGCAAAAGAGTTTGCTGAGAAAGAAGGCTTATTTTTCTTAGAGACTTCGGCTTTGGAAGCAACTAATGTTGAAGAAGCCTTCATGACAGTTTTGACAGAAATATACAACATTGTCAACAAGAAGAGCCTAGCTGCTGATGAAAATCATGGAAATGGAAACTCGGCATCTTTGGCTAGCCAGAAACTTATTATTCCAGGCCCTGCACAGGAAATCCCTGCTAAGAGCAACATGTGTTGCCAGGCGTCATGATTATTTTTTTATTTTGTTTCAATTTATAGTATATTTCATTGTTTAATGTTTCTATTACCAAATTTTAAAGGTTTGGCAAACTTCCTTCCTTTTGTACATTTAAATTTGTTTGGATTGACGAGTGAAGTACAACAAATGGAGGTTAATATAGATTGTTGATAAAATATTCATGAACTTATTGAGTGAATTGATGTGATTCAAAATTGTTTGAAAATGTCACCTGTGTCCCGAAGCCTAACGTGGCCATATAGCTAATCTCCAAATTATGGCCTTGGGGAACAAGTTTCTTTATAAATCTGAAAACAACATTATCAAGCGTGAAACCTGATAGAACAAAACAAATATGGCTCAATAGTACACTAATCAACAAATCAATATATATTATCTTTTATGCGCTGGGGCCAAAATCTACCAGTTTTATGACAATGGAGTTTCTCATGTTTAACCTTTCAACTGTGTAGAAAGGGAGTTTCTCATAAAACAAATTGTGAAACTTCCATGCTTTTAGATGAGTAATAATACAAATATGAACCAAGTTCTGTCTTAAACTAATGACCAGGTTCACAAATAACTTTATCATTGAACTTTCGCGGGTGATGGAAAAAAAAATCACCATTTCTGTAAATTCAAGAGCATAAATATCTGTTACAACAGAGTATTAAATATCAGTTAAGTAGTTCCTCTCTAACTCACAGCAGCTTTAACATCATCATCATTTTTATCGTTCAACTCCTGAACCAGCTGTACTTCACATCCTACATCATCCGAGGATTTGTCCATATGCCCAGAAGAGCCCTTTTCTGTGTCTAGACGTATTAAAAGCCTTTCAAGCATTTCTTGGCAATCCATCGCAGTAACCATCACTGACAACCTCGCCCTACCCCTCCAGCATCCGATGGCTATTGTTGACTCATCCACTTGGAAGGATTCAGTAGCAACTGTACTACCTGCAGAAAAGGAAAACGCCACTAAACAGATATGTCGATGTCACTGGGTATTAATTAACCTTTTCAAAAGCACATACCTTTAGCCATAATTACCACACAACAACCTGGCAATAGGTTTGCTGCCTTTTCACCAAACTGGGCATCAGCAAAATCTGTAAATTTTACATCTTTGTCCTGCAGAAGATGCTTGAAGTCCATGGGAGATGCATGTACAATTTGCTTTGTTATGAATGGGAGAATAATGGGCAATCCTTCAGATGATATCCGGAAAGCACATGGTGCAGAGCTACCTTCTCGTGCTGTTTGTCTTTCCTGTAAGAGGAGGGCAGGCATATTTCACTCAGTAGTTCACAAGTACTAATAAAAACATAAGAAAACTTATATCTCACTCAGTCATGGGCTGACCAATAAAGCAAATTTATTACAAGGGCGAGTCCACCTTCTCTTGTCTTCTGTGCAACTAATTTAATAGTGTAGACTGAGGCATGCATGCTACTTGTGTTATTCTAGAGTGACGCATAGAAAAATCAGGTTTGTAAAGAAGTTCTAAATAAATTAATTAGTTGTTATATTACACATAATCCTTACAAATTATTATACGACAAAATGAGATGAGAATGGTCAACAATAATTCGTATAAAAAAAAAACTCAACATGCAGCTTAACATTTGAGCCAACAAAACAGGAAATAGAAATGACAAAGTACTGAAATTCATTAAATGATTGATGATGTACTAGAATCTAATTCTATGAGAAGCAACAAGATATAACTAGCATCGACTTTTGATACGTTTATAGAAGAAACAGTAAAAAGTTTATACGTTTCACTTTTGATATTCAAACTCTGACCGAATCTGTCTCCCATGCCTAGATCGTCCTTTTACGCCTACACCATTAGCTACCAAGTTACCAACCAATGTTTTTCGGCCTTCTAATGGTGAGATCACTATTGTCTACACAAATTATTATTTATTTAAATCTGGAATATGGGTGATAAATAAATCAACTTTGTAAAATAAAAGGGAGATGCACCGACAGTCTAATAGAGTTTTACACTGTTATCCAATCGCAATCATGTATTCTGCCAAATCATCTAACTTTACCTCACTAGAATGGTTTATCACATAGCAAAATAAACAGTTTCCATTGGTTGTCAGTGTAAAACAGTTCTACATTGACAATTATATCCATGGCACTCAAATAAAAACTCTAACAAAAAACAACAATATCTCTAAATTCAGAATAAAATATACTTACAAACATCTTCAGTCCAACTGAGGTTATTTTGAGTTGCTGACCAACTGACAAGTTCAACCCAAGAATATCCTTGACGGACTTGGAGATATAGTAAATTCTTTTCACGTGACTCATATCACTGTTTCTTGTAACAAGGTGACCATTGAATGGAAAACGCTCGTCTATTCCATAAAAATCCTTTATACTATTAATAACTGCTTCATCTTTGAAAAAGAGAACCGGGTCAACACCTCTCCATTTACCTTGACTTTGTAGCTTTCTTTTGCCCGGAACCTTCTTTTCCGTGTTTTGTGCATTATGGGGTTCCTTAGCTTCCTCAGAATTCTGTTCTTCACATGTAATAACTTCCAAATCTTCTGTATTGGATACATTGTCATTCACATTTTCCTCTGGAACTGCTAAGACTTCTTCAACTGTAGTTTCAGATGAATTGATCTGTGGTGCTTGTGCATCCTCAAGACTATGGTTTGGTGGTTCTACATATTGCTCATCAATTTTTGTGCTGGGTTTTTCAAGAAGAGCTGCAAGAATGAAAACAATTACAAATCTATTATGAACAAAAGTCCAGGTAAAATGAATATAAACATGATAGAAATGAGATCTTGGAATTATTTCCATTCTGTTAACCCAGATTCCCTGACTAATTACTGATAGAAACTGACGCAAAGAGAGAGAAACAAATGTTATTATATATGAAATACTACCTGGCAAAGGAGAAACTTTTTGCAGCACAGCAATGAAAAAGGCCCCAGTGTTCTGATCATGAGGCATTATCCTCATGCAGTGCTCAAGAGGAAAATTAGAAGCTTCTTCAGCAGACTCAGACATCACAGGATTCTCTAGTGCTTCACTTCCATCTTCAGCTTTTCCATTAACCACACTAGTAATGTCATCTCCCATGCCAGCATTATAATCACTGTCACCCAGATCCTGATAGCGTATTCCAGAAGGAAACATGCTGGAAAGAATTACACTTCTACGAAACTTGGGAACATCTTTGGAAGAAACGAACCAACTGCCCTTGTCATATACCTGCACCTCCAAAATCAACAGCTTGAAAAAAATTCAAATGCAAACTGCTACAAAACAAACTTGACCAAGTGAAAAAGCAACAGGTGCAAGGATACATGCTAAAGTTGGATAAATATAATAATTTTCTGTTCATAAAGTTTAAAACATCATTTTCTATTTTAACCATCAAAGTGTGGGCATATTAGTAGGCATCCAACTGATTGAATATCATAATTTAATTAGAATTATTTACTACCAGAACATTCCAAACAATCGCAAGTCAGTAAAATAGTCAAAAGTTGGAATTACAAGAGGCATAACCGCCAGGCTGCACACAGCATTCCACCAACTGATTTACTATATTGGACCACCAATTACCTTACAAAACGTAGGATACTAAGAAAGCCAACTAGCCACTATTTTCCTTCAAAATCCTTTAGTTTGTCTTAATCACATGAGATAAATGGGCATGATCTCCCAAAAACCCAGAAACGCACAAAAACTTTGACATGTACAGGTAAGCAACATATTTGTTTTTTTTTTTAAATATTAAATGTATTATAATCAAAACTGGAATGCTGAAAGAAATAAACGATCAATTGGCCACATAAAACACAAACCTTCCATCTCTTGAGACCTGGCCGACGAATAAGTTGTGGAAGCTCACTAGATACATCAACAAGTTCGACAGACCCTCCACACCTCCGCAAAACCTGCAAAACAGTAAAAAAAGAATAGAGGATAAAGAAAAATGAAATTGAACATGGCTCCTTATTAGATTTCATGTACTAGGCCAAAGATCTACCTATTTCTCCTTTCCAATTAGAATAACATATTAAATAATTATAGTAGTGGCCTTCCAGCTTCCAGTTACACCTATCCTGATTAAGGGTTGGCTGCTCCGCCCGATTATACGAGACTGACAACCTACGCATTTAGGCTTCATAGGGAAATTGGTACAACCAGCCAGCCCAAATGGAGTTTTATTAGATTAGATAAACCTATCCAATATCATTTTTTCCACACTAGATGAAATCTATCTCTAAAATAAGATAAGTGTCATCAAAGTATTTGCCACCCCGACCTGCATTCCCTCTAAGCAATTTTTTGCTTGGCAACAATGTTTGTAGCTCAAAGAGATGACCGAAAATAGCTGTTTCAAATGCATCATTGTCAAGGCAGAAGAATTGGCGGTGCCACTAGCTGACCCAATATCATATCTAGCGCTAGATTCTAGTCAAGGCAATAGTGGTAAAATAAACTAATAGACTCATAATCTTACACTTCAAAATTATTAGTTATTACTCAAACTATTAATAAAATGTTGGGAGTGAGGGTAGAAGGCTAGTCAAGGGTAATAGGAGAATAAACCCAAAATAGCTGCAATTCAAACAACCACCGCACCTTAGTACCGTGAGCTAGGCATACGCTATGCCAGTGAAAGAGGAATGAAATGATTTTGGGGCTAAGCTGAGACACGACTGCAATAGCATAAATTATGCAAGATAAACGTGTTGCTGTTTTTTTGTGACCGAAATTTGCAAGCCTACACTTGCTTAGTTGTTTTCAAATTTTTCCAAGTGTTATCAATGGCATTGGCAGATTATGATGGCAAGCAAAAAATCAGCCATATAAACTGGTGTTGCAGCCTCTGGCGGAAACATGGTGGCTAATATAGGTGTTGTGGCCGATGGCGGCTGGCACAAAATTCACCATGGCGCCACAGAGGCGGAAATGGAACAAACTTCTGTACTGTGCTTCAAAGGTAATTTCTCATTAGTTCAACTTACTATGCTAAAGCACTTCTCTATGTCAAGCCTGTGACTAGCAAGGCTACATAAAAGTATAGACTAGGGTTTAGGGTTTAGGGACTAGGGTTTAGAGTACCTCTGCAACCACAGCTTCATTCTCAATAGGATTCATTGAGCATGTTGAATAAACCATTCTTCCACCAACTTTGAGTAAAGATAAACCTGAGAAAATCAATATAGCAGTTGATATTGCTGCAATATAAGTCTAAAAAAATCTAATCTAAAAACTACATGTCTCAAAAATTCATTTCTATTCATTTAAGACAATAAAAAGTAGATTTTTTACCGCCAGTAATCTGTCTTCAAAAAGCAGAACTAGGCTACAAAAGACAGTCAATTCAAATAACATAATACGAAGTTCTTTGTTGGTGTAAAAAAAATGTTTTTCATCTTCAGAAGACACAAAACAAACATGACACATAGAGAAGCTACTACTCTACTCCTTGAGGCTCAACATAATACAAGTGTGTTCTCTTTCAAATATTTAGGAGAGATGTATAGAACAATTTATAGAGCAATATTAATCTGGAAGGACAAAAGGTTTCATTCAATGGCAATGACAAATTTCAAAACAAAGGATAACTCAGCTTAAGTCACCATGAACTTTTTGTGACTAAACTTAAATGCCCATTTCCCCATGCTAGATAACAAAGATAATTCTAGTTGAGTTCAACTTACGACCTGCATTCTGATTATTCACAAAAGTACAATATTCTAACCAGTATCAGGTAGACTTATGTCATTGTCATCTTATTATCAATCTTTTTCATTGAAATGATCAGAGTTTTTAGGGTGAGGGGAGCCTATCCTAATTCAATGGAAACGACAACACTACCCGCCCAGCCTCAAGAAAGACTTACAGTAAGACTTTATATCGCCTACAAGCAAGTGGCGCCAAGTCATCAAAATGTCTTGAGCAAAAAGTCATCTTGGTGGCCAACCCTTATTGGCTATTACCAATTTTCGAATTAAAATGACCAAAAAAATTGAGCACAATGACAACACCAGATAAGGAAACAAGCACAAGTCTAACAATGGCATGTCCTAAAATATATGTAAAAAAATTCACAAAGTACCTCGCATAGCAATTAAAACTTGTAGGCTGTGAAGCCCTTGTCCCATCCCTGAATTCCTGCATAAAGCAAAAAAAGTCTTAAAAAAATACTTCGGGTTGAAGAGAAAGTGGGGTGGGAGAAGAAATTAAATCTACCATTTCCTCCACATATCAGGTGCCTTACGAAGTGTACCATCTCCACTACACGGGACATCACACAGAACACGGTCAAATACCAGTTGGTGAATATTGTGATCCGACTCCATTCTTTCACAATTCTTGTTCTTGTTTAAACGACATCCTGGGAAATGTTGTGCTTCGTGGTTAGTAACAATTAGGTTGGCAGTGCACATTCTTTTTGTTTGGTGGATGAGAAGATTACATCTTTGGACATCAAGATCATTTGCTATAACCTAATTACAAAAAAGACACTAGTTAGCAAAGGTTGCAAATGCAGCTTGCCATCTTGCCGAAAGGTTGCAATGGATGATCAACGCAGAGAAAAATGGTACAGAAATAAAATGACAAACCATTCCATCAGGTAGTGATCCTGCTTTAGTTGATTGGTGTATAATCTCAAGCAATTGGAATGTTTTTGAACCTGGTGCAGCACACACTAAAACAAACAAAGAAAAGGGAAAAGTTAGAAAAACCAAAGCTTGAATTTCAAATTAAGCAAATTGAATCAGGGCTGGTAAAAAAACAGAAGGTACTTTTTGCACCAAAAGTTGCTTACTATCAAGAACAAAATGGTCTGAATGCACATCCAAGAATAGGGGAGGAACCTGTGACACAAATAACCATTAGAGTGACATAAATAAAAGTAGTAGTAACCTGCAGGTACTGAACTGTTCAGAATTCTAAAACAAAAAAAAATAATTTAGTATGATCATAAAGATTGAAAGAGCAGATAAAGTGACCCACCATACTGACAGCTTCCTGTCTTGTGATATTTCCAATTTCATTTTCTAGCTTTAAGAATTCGTGGAACCTGAGAATTTAACGGAAAAAGGAGGCAGAAATTGACATATCAGTCATAAGAATAAAGTAAAACATGTTATTCATTGTTGGACAATATTCATTTCAGTTTATCGTTTCACAGTATCACGTTCAAGCATTTTGATGTGTGTGTCTCTCTAGCTCTCTGTATGTGTGAAATGAATATAAAGATAAATCATAAAACCATAAACTATTGTGCCAATGACTCCTCCAACTCAAAAGGTCATTTGTAAAGATCAACAACACCTGGGAACTAAATTAGTTGAATATTCTTAAATTTTGGAAATGATAAAAGCTTGGTCCCTAAATCCTTTCCAAAAGGGGGAAACAAGAAAAACTCAGTATACTATGTAGAAACAAGGACAGTTCAATCACAATATATCTGTATAAAAAGGTCGCAATAGAAAATTAAAGAATGCACATGTTTATGCAAAATGGTGTTTCTAGTTTTGCATCATTATACAAGTCAATGCATAAATAGTCTTCAATAAATTGATGTTAGGAAGAGAGATCGAATTTCCTATCATCCTATTTTCGGGAAAAAATAAATAAAATATGTACTGTGTCAACAAAGAGCGTTTTTGCATAAGAATTTCTTTATCATGACTGGGATCACCTGATACTTTAGCATCTAGTATTTCTCCCCATTTAATATGATATTCTGCAAAGTATTGTGTCTTTTCACCCAACTTGGCAACTTTGTTTCCATTTCAAACCAATGAATAGCAAAACTAAGATTATCTTGGTCAATTAAAATGAACAAAAAAAACTAGGCCCATATATTATTACTAATAGTATGAGCAGAACCACGTCTTTATAAGACAAACAAAAATCTCTTGAGTAGCTAGCATAATCTTATTCCATAAACCATCCGAAAAACTTTTTCAGTGGGAGGGCCTATATTAAGGAGCAAGTTTTCAATACTAAGGGATTAATATTCTGTGACAAACTGACAAATTTTTAATTAATCCATATATATATATACATCAAAGAAAAAGCACACAAATACAACTTAAAACATATAAAATATATGCATTCGAGTCGTAATTGAACCAAAATCAATATTCCAAATAGCCTCCCTGGAGCAAAAAAGTCATCTGATTCTATAAATGCAACTCGTAGATCAATATAACATATTTACCTCTCTAATGTTTGATTCTTCCTCAGCTGCATACGTGAAAAATTCGAATGCCAAGCAAAGTTCCCAGGATACCAAGCCAAAGGCCGAATAGCCTCTGTCTCACCCCCTTCAACAACCTAAAAATAACCAATTCACATAATTTAAACATAAACTCTAGTCATATTCACACATACTCAACAAAAAAAAAATCACATCATTTTTTTGTACAACTTCAATTTTCACAGTACACATACCTCAGCACGAAGAGAATGCACAAAGTCATTTTCCAATTGAGAACGAATATCGTCAGCAAATTGACTACTGCAGTCACAAAACAAAAAAGAAACACAAAATTCATGTAAATATACGCATAATTTCACGCAATTAAAAAGAAAGTGGCAATGAATGTGAATAATTGCACTACACTGAACCTAGAATTGATTCTAAATGAAGCAGGCAACGGTGTTCTGAGAATTGCAACGAATTGTTCCCACTCTTGTGGATCCACTATTTGTTGTTCCTTGTAATATGAATCGAATGAAGGGTTTTGAGTTTCAAAAGGAGTCCAATGAGTAGTTTGTGGTTTATCGGAGGATAAGGAAGAAGGGTCTGGATCGGATTTGGAACGCTTCCAAACATTTTGTCTGTTTTGACGAAAGTGTTTTCTTTGAGTTCGTGACCTTCCTGCACCTCCCATGGTTACTCTGCTATGGAGTTGTGGCGCCCAGTTTGGGTTTTTTGATAGGGTTTTGGTTTGAAAAATCATGCGGTTTCAATGTTATTGGGCTTTTTCATCTTTGACCCAACTACTACTGCCCACCCCACTAAGCCACTACTATGTGTCTATATATATATATATATAGCTTCCCCTATTATATTTTATTTATACATTATATATCAAATATTGAAACACGGTGGTATCATATTATATTTTTTAATTCTTATACCATCTAGATATGTTATATTATATCTACGACAAAAACTTAATTATTTTTCGAACAACACATCAACATGTGGTCAACTAATATCATTTAAAAAAATACTTCGGTAATTAAAATTTATTTCAAATATTTTTTAATTTAAAATTATATATGTAACGAATAATCTACTGCATGCAAAATGAGAAGAAAAAAAAATAAACTTATTGCAAGACAAATCGATATTATCATATGTGTCAGAGAATATATCAAATTACACCTGAATAGTTACATTGATTAAATAAAATATTGTTAAAATATATTTGTCAAAATTAGCCGTTGGATTAAAAGTAACAACCTTATTGATCATATATAGCAATTTTGACATTTTATCTATAATAAATTCTTATAGCATCCAATTTGCTTTTATAATCGATTACACAATTAAAGTTGAATTTGGTTCATCTAAAGTGATAAAATGATGAAGTGAGTTGATTAATGATTTATATTATAACCACACATAATTAGTCATGCATGCATATAAAATAAAGATCATTCATTTAATGATGAGTTGACGTTACTCGCTTTATTTTTTAAAGTAAACAACCCACTTTAGTGATCTGAATTTGAATGCTTCCATGTGATATTAAATATCTAACCAAGTGGTTTTTTCACGTAGAGTAACAAATGAAAAGGAAAACAAACAACAAATGGATTAGGTTGATAACATGAAGAAGGAATGTATCACAACCTAAAAGATTGATAAGCAAACGAGGAATCGTCGCAATGGTTAAGAAAGCCATTGATAAAATTAAGCAAAATTCAATAACTCAAATAGAATATCTAGCTCGCTCAATATTATCACTAGGAGAAGCTCCAATTCATTTCAAATTTGTCTTAAAAGAAATTACAAGCCTATTTATAATAAAATCATCTATAAACCTAAATGGGTGATAAGTGATATCATTCTCTAGGTCCATATTAAGCTTAAATCACATTTTTCTAAAATAAAATAAATGTAAGGAAACAAAGTATCTTTACTTACCCATAGCATCAACTGAATTTAAATTAAAACTGTTACAATTTCAAATTAAAGCAAACTAATAACTATTTAAAAACAAATTAAAATAAATAAAGTTCATCATAGTTTATTAAAGGTTAAATAATACTTGTGGTCCCTTAACTTAATTTTAGTCAACGTTTTAGTCTTTTATCTTTTTTTTTTCCGATTTGGTCATTTATTTTAATTTTAAATGACAATTTAATCTTTTATGTTTTAAAATGTCAACAATGTTATCCTTTTTTTTTACAAAAATTCAAAAAATTCATCAAAATTTTCAACCAAAACCCATAAAATTAATTATATTCTTCAATATAATACAAATTTCATCAAATTCGAAACTCAAATCTTCAAATAAACTATATTTCCATCTCTAACAACATGAAATAAATAATGAAAATATGAGTTTATTTGAAGATTTGAGTTACGAATTTGATGAAATTTGTATTATATTAAAAAATATAATTAATTTTATGGGTTTTGGTTGAAAATTTTGATGAATTTTTGTAAAAAAAAGGATAATATTGTTGACATTTTAAAACATAAAGATCAAATTGTCACTTAAAATTAAAATAAAGGACTAAATTGAGAAGAAAAAAAAATGATTATATCATTAACTGAAATTAAGTTAAGAGACCATAGATACTATTTAGCTTTTATTAAAATATGGATCATCTTTGTGTTCTTAAAGTTCTTAACATTTAGAGGAACCAAATTCATTAAAGTTAATATTGATGCATCTTGTTGACGTAAGAAATAATTGTAGATTATTTCAAAATTTATAAATTTTGATCTATACAATAATAGCTTTCATGATACGCTTAATTTTGAAAAAATATTTATTATAATTAACATAATACAATTATTATTATTGTCTAGTTATAAAAAATAATATAAAAATACGAAATAAAATAAATGAATCTATGTATATATTTAAAATAAAAAACTAATGGGTTAGGTTCAAGTGAGTACGAACTCTATGAACCCGCACTAGTTAAAGTGAGTTTTCTTTGTCAAAATTTGAGCGATTTTGGTCGGGTATCCACAAGGGTAGATCCCACGCATGCCTAGTGTTTTGTGCCCCAACTCTTAAAATATAATGGTTGAATTTGAATTCGAACTCTAAGTGTTTGTTTGGTTTAGTGAAGAGAATGGGATAAAAGGAAAATAAAGATACATTTGGTTTAAAAAAGGAGAAATGATCCCTTCCATTATCTCCCAATCATACTTTAAGAATGTAATTGGTTGTAGAGAATGGAAGGGAGGAAGAGAAGAGAGTGATTTAGATCCTCTCATTTTCCTTCTAGTGTTAAGAGAGATAAAGATACAAGTAATTTTGTGTGTGTAAGGTTAATAAAAAAAATTGGGTTCCTTGTATTCCTATTTCTCGCTTAACACGAGAGAAAAAATAAGTGAAAAAAATATAAGTTTTAGTTGATTTTTTATTTATTTGGATGGTAAAAGAAGGGAGGTGATCAAAATATTTGTTTCATCAAGAATTCATTTTATCAATGCAATCTTACAAATATTACAAGGTGATAATGAAATTTTAATTTGGTCAAAATTTAAGTTAACAAATTATTATTTTATCAAATTCATACATATAAATTATATATTTTTTTGTATGTTCTTAACTTATGTATTTTTTGTATGATTTTTAATTTAACAAATCATAATTTTATTAAATTCATAAGTTTTTCAAAATTTGTTATAACAATAAAATATGTGTTTTATGTTAAAAACCATACAAAAATATTTTAAAAAATTTACTTAAATTTTATCATTTTTTCATTCTCTTTTATTAAAATCTCTCTATTTATCTAGTTGCACTAAACACAATATTTTAAAACCCAATCTCCTCCATTAAAATAATAAAACACCTCCCCTCCACTTTTATCTGTTCAAACAAACCATTTTTATGAAAGATTTAATTTATATACAATCAATATAAATAATTTTTACATTATCAATCGATCACAACTGTTAAATTATTATAAATATATGATTTTTACTAAAATTCCTTTTAAAATCATCACATAAATGATTGTGATGTTAAAACTTTTTATATTGATAATACTTATCAATTAAACTTTTTTATTAATCGTAGAGTGCCAAATATAATAGGAGTATTTTTTTTTTTTTTTAACAAAATAATAGGAGTATCCTAGCAACAAGATTTCGTGCGTATCCTAATTTACAAAGAAAGGTTTTAATGCTTTAATTTCAAAGGTTAATTTCGTGACCGTGCAGCATGGTGCATGCATCAGCACCATTCATGTTACACTGTCGACCAGTGCTTCCATCCCAGATACTGATATCTGAGGACAATGATAGATCGTTTATTACTCAAATGATAATTTGTCACGTTCACGTTTATAGTTTCGTAGAAAAAGACGAAATACACCGAACTGAAAACGAATAAAAACTAAAAGGATCATTGTACGAAAAGGATGGTTGTAAATGAAGGCGGCGTCTTTACGGTATATAAGTTAAAGTCTTGAATAGCGATTCAAGAATAGTTGAAAATTAAATTATTAATACCTTACTCTAAACGTTTATTATTTTTTCATTTTTATTAAAAAAATTAATAGTATAGTTAATATGTTGATTTTATTTATTAATGTTTGTAAAATAACATTTATATTTAAATATGTCAAATCTTATGTTTCATATTGCTAAATAAACCGGGAGTATTAATATACTTAATTGAGGCTTAAACAAATTTTAAAGTAAGTTTTGATTAAAAAAATATAGATCTTTATAATATTAACAATAATATTTTATTATATTTTATTTAAATTTTATATTTTTTGTTTTATGAACTGCATAGTATTTTAATTAAATATATCAATGGTGGTATTTTTTTATAATTATAAAGCTCTTTATTTATTGTACTACTTATATTTTTTTAATTTTTTGAGGCATAAATATACATAAAAAATTAATTATTTTTTAGATGTCTAAACTCCTAACTTTGGCTTTAGATCGGGTCTAAATAAATAATATTTTGAAAAAAAAATACTAAATGTACCTAATACTATAATAGATTAATTATGTTTAAATTTTTTTTTCTAAATATTACTTATAATTATAATTAAGGGCATATGTAATATAATGGCATAACAAATGACCTAAGCAGTTCAACCGGTTGATCTCGAGTTTAAGGCATTTGACGGTGTTGCATGCAAAGTTGTAGGACCATCCTAAGACAATTATATTAACCTTGCAAAGTTGTCGATTGGCCAAAACACAGCGATTAATATAAAATTCATAAAAAAACAAGAGAGAGATTATGTGAAATCAAAGAAGAGTGTTAACACATAGTTTTACGTCATAGTGCACAAAGAGGTAAATAGATAAGTCAACACAGAGAATAGTAATTGTGGTGGCAATCCTCATATGACATCACAGCTCTGATAATCAACCATTTGTGTATATTTTAACACTCATCCTAAGAGAAAATTTGTATATAGGTGATCTATCCGATGGTTGAAAGTCATTTAAAATTATAAAGATAATGAATAATATTTTTTAAAAATATAAATTAATGATTATTATGTTCTTTACGGTTGTAATGTTTTAATCACTGTTAGTACGATAAAAATAAAAGAAAATAAAAGTAGTTTTTAAAATTCAACTCGTAAACCGACATTAACTAGATTATCATTTCAATTGTAAAAATGAGAAGAACGATTAATTTATACTTTCAAGCAGTATCTTTAAAGTATCATTGGAATTTGAGTGACTTTTAAACATTAGACTTTAATGTAAGTTGTCTTTGAAGTTGTCTTTTAATCTACTATTATGAAGAACAAATTTGGATTTTTTCATCTTTGAATCAAATATGAAGGTTCCATTTGGATTTTCCCACTTTTATAATTTGGGTCATACTAACCACTGTCATAAGACAATTTGTTAAGGAATTAAAAATAAAACACAAGTTATACATACAAAAAGATCAATTTTTAAAATTTTAATATGTTAAATACACAGCTTTTATGATTATATTTATACTTTAAGCTTCTTAATGTTTGCATATTTCCTATATATATTTCTAAGATAGGTTTAAGTATGACTTTCATCATTGTAATTATAATATTTTATTTATTTATTTTAATCTCGTAAGTTTTTTTGTTTGGTTCAATCCCGCAAATATAGTTTTCATTTTAAAATAATCATTCAATCTAATTTCTGTTACAAAAACTCTAACATCGTCGGATATATTTTGATTCCACCAAGGGTTTGTGAAAATGTTAATAGAAACTTCATGTCACGAATCCATCAACCATCCTACACATATCACCGGGACTCATCCTTCTTCAATACAACAACAACAACCCCATTACCCACAAACTCTCATGAGCCAAAACCAACTCTCTTTCTATATTGATCGTCTCACCAGAGGTGATTTTTGCTTACTGATTTTTCTTTCGTTACTAATTGTACAACATTATGTTGAAATTTCAAAATTAACTATCGTGTAGTTTGGTTTTGAGAAAATTTAGTTATAGTGTTAGCTTTCTTTAGTTGATATTGAATAAAATGCATGACCAATTACTCTCGGAGGATTGTTTGTTAAATGGAGTAATCCTTTGTTTTCAATCAGTGCACCTAAATTTAAAGTTATGTTGTTGGTTGTGGAAGCTTTATTAAATCCAGCCAAGAAAAACTCTTTTTGCTGAGATTTGAGGATGATGAGGTTGTTGTTGTTGTCGTGTTGAAGGAGGGTGAGTCTCCTTGATATGCGTGGGGTGATTGGTTAGTTCACGACAATGTAGTTTCTGTTACACATTCTCATAAACAATTGATGGAACCAAAACATATTGACGATGTTAGAGTTTTTGTAATAGAAATTGAATTCAATGACTATTTTAAAATGAAACTATATTTGCAGAAATATATAAAAAAAAAAAAAAAACTTACGAGAGAACCAAAATAAAAAAAGAATGTTATAATTGTAAAGATCAAATATATATTTTAAACCTTTAATATATAAATCCCAATACATTTTAAAGTGAAATGATGAACATGAATATATCATGTTTGATTTGAACATGAGATGATCCAAATCTACCAAAGAACGTATCAAGATTATGGAACTTTGATTTCACTATCTTTTGGTGACTTTATTTCTATTTATCCCATAATCAAACTTTCTTTTTTATTCAAATAATTTTTATTATTTATTTTAATCTTTAATTTTTTTAAAAATATCAATTTTCACCGAAGTACTTTTCTTGGAAGTTTGATTATTTTATTTTGAGCGGAAGTGCGAAAGCATTAAAAAAGCAAAAAATGAGCAAGACCGCAATTTGATTCCCACTAAGCAGAGATGAAGACAAGTAACTTCCAATAAAAGGAAAATCAATCAAAGACCCACTGAAGTAGATTGTTAAGAGTGATGGAAAAAAGAAGCATCTTATCTTAATCTTAAACCACTTTTTAAGGAAGAATTGTGTAGAAAGTGCATAGTAGGAAGCAAAGAAAGAATCACAATGCACAGACAAAATCACCGCTGGTTTCAATATCATCGATGTCAGCATCTGTATCCAAATCATCAAGATCCATACTACCACCAACAAACTGCTCACCCACTTTAGGTCCATCCCCTGCTTTTCTACCCTCTTGAATTATGAATAGTATTTCTTCAATACTTTGAGATGATGATGATGAATCATTTTCATCATTTTGTAATCCACCTTCGCCATTATACATAAATTCTACTGGTAAGTTGTTTAGGAACCATGGATGCTTTTTAATTTCTGGTATGGTAATTCTCTGCATAATTAATAATGTAACAAAAAGTTAACATCACAAAAACCAATATATCATTAAATATCTAAATTAATTGCTCCTTTATACTGAATCAGTGTTAGTGTTAGTGTTAGAATAAGTACCTTCTCTGGGTTGGCCACAAATATACGAGATAAAAGATGTCTACACTCTTGAGTAATACGGACATAGTCTGGAATAGAATAGTGTACACTAAGAATTCGCTGTCAAAATTATCCAAAAATAATTAATTAAATCAAACTAATTATTTTATTTAATAGTTCAACTAACTAACTAATTAACCTGAAGTGTTTTTCTGAAGTTTCTTGGGTCTTCTGGATCTTCAAAAGGATAAGCACCAACAAGCATCACATATAAAGTCACCCCACAAGACCAAACATCTGCAATCTAATATGATAACAACAAATTGGTCACCATATTTTTATTCCAAATGAGTAAGATCAAGCTTACATGATTAAAAAATAATAATTTAATTAATTAGTCACCTTTCCATCATATGCTCTTCTTGATAAGACCTCTGGTGCAATATAAGCAGGGGTTCCTACAGTTGATTTTGGTTGGGAATGGAGAACAGATGACTGCAAAAAAGATTCGGGGTTTAAAAACAACTAATGTTATTAAATAATAGTAAGACTCGGAAAAATACTATGTTAAATGAAATTTAAGTGAGGATTATTAGTTCTTGCCTTTGAGTAACCAAAGTCACAAATTTTGAGTCTTGGTGCTGAGCTTGCATCTAAAAGTGTATTTTCTAGTTTAAGATCTCTATGACAAATTTCCTGCAAGAAGAAGATATATAGCTTCGAGTTTAGCTAGAGTAATGAGACAGAAACAATTACAATCACATTGGACAAGAATTGTACCATTGAATGACAATAGCTGACTCCAGAAATTAGTTGCTGGAAGAAATATCTTGCCTAAATATAAGATAAAAAACAAGAATTTAAGATTAAATCATCTGTTTACAGGTATCTAAGAATGAGAAATACTAATTCTGTGTATAAGTATAAGTAAGTTTAAATAAGATTTTATTCTATAAAATTATAGTAAATTAAAAAATTATTGTTTTTAATACCTAATGTCATAGGCGGCTTAATAAAATTATGACACATGGATCAATAAATTAATGTCAAAGACTAAAACTAATATTTTTTAAATTTATAGATACTAAATTAAAATAAAAAAATTTACAAAGACTAAAAAAATATTATAATTGCATAAAAAATCATATTTAAATCTTAAAAAAATGATGAAAATAAACGGTTGTAGATATAAATAAAAAAGTTTATGACTGAAATATGTTACTGTTAAACTTTGTTAGAAACATGACATCAACTTGCCATTGGAATTGGAATTTTTAACAGTAATGTTATATTTGCTTAAGCAGAAATAGTACTCCCACTTGTTAAAATATTGCATGAAAATCACTAAAAGAGTTAATTAACATAATGGGTTGTAGGAAAAAATCACAATCATAATTACCAAAGCACAATATTGTTATAATAAAGGAATGAACAATTGTACCTCGTCCTCACTAAATCTACCCGCACTACATATTCTTTCAAACAGTTCTCCCCCAGCAGCATATTCCATCACTATTGCTAAATCAGTTGGAGTCAGCAACACCTTCAATTAATGAACATTTCATATATATCACAAATTTGCATGAAAATTAATTAGCAAATTACTTTTCCAGTTGAATTTTAGATGATTCTTGAAATTCCTTCCAAGGAAAAACCAAAAATGATAATGGATATTTAGTTGTTTTATAAACAAAAATAACAAATTTGATTAAGGGTTGTATAGTTCAACTGATTTAACTTGATAGTTGAAGAAGTTAGGACAAAAATAATACCTCTTTGAATCTAACAATATTAGGATGCTTCAAGGATCTGTGATTTATAATCTCTCTTTGCACGTGCTGATCAATCTACAAAACCAAATGTAATTAAATAAAACATCATAAATTGAGCACAATCCAAAGTTCATATAAAATAATTGTAAAATAAAACAACATATAAGATAGTAGAAGGGTAGAGAAAATGGAGTTAAAAAAATGACCTTGAAACCTCTTTCAATGAACTTAACAGCATATAATTGGCCACTCCATTTCTCCCTAACAAGCTTTGCAACACCAAAGTTACCTGACCCAATATCTTTAACTATCTCATACCGTTCCATGATTGAGCTTGAATCTATATTGAAGTATGTAGTTGTAGTAGTTATTTATGTGAGTTGATTGAAGGAGCTTATTTTTTCTGTGTGCGGTGTTTGTTACTATTGTACTTGTACTAGTTGTTTGCGTGCATCATATATTGCATTTATTTTATGGTTTCCAAATTCCAATGTGCAAAGGTTTGCTAAAAAATATGATTGGGTTTTGGATGCCCTTTATTGCAAGTTACAACTGGACTCTCTCAATAATATGACTTCTGACACTAGACTTGGGATGTGGGACTTTTTATACCCACATACCTTATTATGTCATTTATAGTAAAAAAAAATATTATAGACACCAACTTTTTTACATAGAAATTTAAAGAAAAATGTTAACTAGGTATGTATCTTTAGAGCACTTGATAATAATTTAAAAGTAAAAAAATAAAAATGTAATTCAAATTTTAAAATTGTAAAAAGTGAAGATTTTGTAATTAAATGTTTTTTTTTCTTTAACAAGCACCTCTTAGACACTCATTAGCATGATCTAAATTTAAATAATAAACATAACACAATAAAATAACGTGAAAATTTTAAATTAAAAAAAATATTAAAAATGTTGTTTAATAACAACCAAATAATAAGAAAATTGTTACGATACATAGAATTATCTCAAACTACTCATAATTCCAATACAAAACTACACTTTTCAAAACTGATATTTGAACTACATCTCGCAACCCTCTACACAAAAATACAAGAGAAATTTAAAGTATTTCTAATTAGTGCGAATTATAATGTAAAATTAGAGTCACACATATATATATATATAGTATTAAGTTCCTTCTTTTTTTACAATTCTAAACAATATAAGACTATTTCAACATTCTTTAATTTCAGCCCAACCCATGAGTTTAATCACATTTTGTTGGTGTAATTCGAATTAATCATTTACTCAATCAAATTAAGTATCAATCAAATTAACTATATTTTTATATGTGTTTAACTAATACTCTATTTGCTCACAAATTTTAAAAAAATTTAAGATGTATTTAATCTAAAATTTGTATTAAATATATTTTAACTTTTGTTTATATTTGTGACTAAATGAAACACTAATCAGATTATATAATTAGAAAAAATAAATTAAAATTGTATTTAAAACTAAATGATGGTCTTTACGAGATAAAATATTTTTTTGCTAATGTGAGTTATTGTAAAACGAAACAAGCAAAAAAAAAATTGTGGTTTTTGTTTTCTTCTAAACTTTTGAAAACAATGAATACACAAATTTTAAAGACACCATTTCTACGGTAGCATTTTCCTTAAAAGAATATATAAAGGGGAATTTGTAAAAGGAAGTATTCTTACCGAGACAGCCCCATTTTGATCTGATGATGCAATGCAAATTGATTATTCCATCACCAACCGTCGGGTAAGGATAGTGACTCATATGAGAATATAAGATATGATTATCAGCTTAAATGCAGTTTTATTAGTCTATTTTAAATGATTTATAATTTTAATTTTTTTTATTTTTAATTTTGTAATTATGATTTTTTTATTTTTTATTTTGTAATTTTAGTTCCGTTATTTTAACTGATTCATAATTTTAATTTTTCTATTTCTAATTTTATAATTTTAATCTTTATATTTTAACTGATTTATAATTTTAATCATTCTATTTTTTACTTTTGCAATTTTATTTTCTCTATTTCTTAAAATTTACACATTTAAGCTTAATTAGTTTTTAAAAATATTAATAAAATAGTTTTTATATTATTTTTAAATATAGAACTGTTTCTAAAATATTAAAAAAAATACGAAAATGACTGTTTTTAATATTTTGAAATTTTTATTTAAAAAACTGTTTTTTATATTATTTTTAAATAATATGGGTGGCGTAAGGAGGCAGTGATAGCCACCACTGCGGCTAGCACCACCATATTTAAATTAATAATTAATAAATTAAGATTTTTTAAAATAGTGAAAAAAAATTTAAGTTCTGTTTTCATTTAAAAATATATGTTTTTTTAATATCTTATTTTTAATAAAATTCTGTTTTATAATAAAAATAAATGTTTATTTAAATTATGTTTTCTTTTAAATATGATAAAAATAATAATTAAAAATTATTGTAAAAACAGTTTTTAAAATAATAAATTTTGAAATAAGTTTTTCAAAAATAATAAATAAAACTATTTTTAGAATTAATTAGTTTTAAATTAATTAAAAACTATTTTTTATAATAAAAAATATTTTTTTAAATAAATATTTAATATTTTCTTAATATTATATACTTTTTAAAATGTAATTTATTAAATTTTATTAAATAAAATATGTGATTAATTAAATTTATAAAATATCTCAATTTTAATATATTGAAGTATCTAAATTGCGAAATTAAATATAGAAAATCAAAATTACGAATCAATTAAAATAGGGATACCGACATTGCAAAATTAAAAATAAAGAAACAAAAATTACGATTCAGTTAAAATAAGAAGACTAAAACTATATTTAAACCTTGATTATTCTAAGGTGAAAAGTTGAAGAGTGAATTGATATTATAATTACTCATAATTAATTATATATATACATAAAATAATAACTATTTATTTAATAATTAATTATTGATATTATTTATTTTATATAATAAAGTGAATTGTTAATTTAAAAAAAAAATTTCAAAATATCAAATGGGTCGACAAGTGTTGTGTTGACTATTTTAAGGGTCGAGTATTGAAGCAGCAATACTCACCGCGAGTGTAGTATATTGGTATAATACGTTCACATTCGGAAACATCATTTGCCAAAAACGAGTTAATAGAGGTTGCGAGGTACGATTTTCGAGGTGGAGGAGGACATGCTATATAAGCTGTTAAATGGATATTTTTAATATTATCTCACATCGAATTAACCATTGCATTGCATTCTCAATTCTCAATATCGCAAGCTGCTCAATGCAAATAATAAGAGTATTTGCAAAAATATCTATGATGTATAAATAAAGTAAAAACCTGCATTACATATATGGGCAAAGGACACATGCAATTACATACAAAATTAAATTAAGCATGCATAAATGTGGATACGGTTGCTCTATACCCACTCCGCATCATATCCGTGTATATATAAATAACTTTTTTCAATCTTAAATTAATCTAACATTGTCTTAATAGATTAATTCATACATAATGGTAATTAAATTATTTGCGCTATAATTATATCTAATAATTTTATTTATTTATTTGACACGTCACTTAAATTCCTTATATTTTCTCTTTTTCATCTCTTTGTTGGTTGGTTCATTCCATATTGTCAAAGCATATTTGTCAAGTTACCATATAGTGACACTCCATGTTTTTCCTTGACATATAGACATTTTTGAATGAAAAAGAGAAAATTTTATGCAAACTTTAATAAATAAACGATCTAAAAGAAAAAAAACTAAATTGTTAAAAGAAATTTTAAAGGATCATGAGAAGATTTTTGTTTTAATATGTGAGGAACATGGATTGGTACGAGTACGTAAGTGTTCAAAGAGTACGAGTACATTTATTGAAGTTGTTATTCATGCAAGTATATATTTAGATATAAATATTTTTTTAAATTGCAGATATAAAGACATGTACCTCAATGTCAGGCCCAAAATATATCCATTGACATCCCAATAAGAGTCTCTTAAGTGGTGTCATTCATCGTGAACTTAAGAGTAGTTCAAGTGGGTAGTGGTGGAGCTTGACAAATATTTTTGAAATACTGGATTTTAATTTTGTATAGAAATTAAATAGAAAATTTAATTATATATTAAAATTTTGTGTTGCAAATTTACAAAGTAAACACAAATTTTTCGCAAACGCAGCAGCTGAGGGAGGAGAATAAGAATGAGAAATTGCACAGGTTTAGGAGTGATGAAGCTAGTTTAGTTGAATTTTTACAATTGTTTTACAAAATTCAAACCAAATTGATGAAGGTCATTTTGATTTAGTCCAATTCAACCGTATTGTATTTTTAAAACTTAAGACACTTATTTTTCAAATTTTTTTTTTTCGAATACTAACTTTTTTATACTATTAAAATAGTTATGCAATCTTTTTTTATGACAAAAATACATAAACTATATTTAGAGAAACAATATATAAATAATAATAAAATATTTAAAACAATATATTTTTTAAGATAAATATAATATAAAATAAAATATAATAAACTCTTGAAGAGTTGAAATTTTCTCCATTTCTCAAAAGAAATAAATGAAGCACACAATTATTATAATTTTTTATTTATGAAGTTAATAAATATTCAATTCATGTCCCATGCTATAGAAGAGTTGAGATCCACTCAAATACTTGATCATTAATTTATGATAGATAAATAAACTGAAAAAATAAAATAAAAAATACATTTAATATTTTAATTATTAAATAATTTTTTCATTCTCTCTCATAAATGAATCGGTATTTGAGAGAATACCAAGGCATCATAGAAAAAAATATACTAATATACATACAAACAAAATAATAGTAATGAAAGATATTAATAGAACAAGTAACCGAGAGAATAGTAACTCATTTGTGAAAGTGAAGGAAGAGTATGAGGACTGAGGTGGACGGTGTTGTGATGGGTTTGTGGGACGACCACTGTCCTTGGGAGGGGTAATGTGGTGGGGCCTACTTTTCATTTGGATGGAAAAAAGAAAGTGGAAGAGAAGCATTGCGCGGGGCATTCACAAGCATGTGATTTGCATCATCAACGGCGATGGCGTGCTACGGAAAAGTAGGAAAATGAAGTGGATACTTTCCTTCACATTTGGTTTGAGAAACACCATAATCATAGTTATGACATTTCCGTTTCATGTTACGTTATACGCATTCCATTGAAACCAATGCAGTCAATTCTCATCCCACATGTCCTTCAATTTGGAACCCTAATGCTTAGTTGGAGATTACTACTACTTAATTTATAGATGTTATTTTTATCTCAATGCAATAGTCTTTGCTTCTTTTGATGCTTTACTAGCTTAACAAAAATATTAAATTACTATTTTTTAATTTTTTTGGATACTAACTTTCACAAAAAATTCCCTATTAATTTGTGAATTACATTAAAATTTTATTAGAGGCCGAACTTTAGAATGAGCAATTTGTCTTCTAGAAAATATATTTTTTCTCTATTTAAAATGACAAGTGAGGGAATTATGAACGTGGTTATTAGATAATGCAAAAGTTGGTCCCAATAATGCGAAAGTTGGTTCTCATAGAGTTGATTATAGTGATCGGAAACCCAACCAAACTATGGTTGTTCTTAGACCCCAAGTACCAGATCCAATGGGATGAAATGCTATATGGCGCTCCAATACCTAACCATTACTACAGACAACGTCAAACCATGTTCAGTCTAAATGAACACCATCCTTCAAATATTTGCATCTTTTACCATCAGTATTCATGATACATGTAAATATGTTTTCAATAGTTGATTTTTCGTGTAAACATTATCCTCCAATGTTGCTGCATGCCCAAACGTGAGTTTAAACATGAGACATTGGTTAAGTTAGAAGAGATCTGTGTCATTTCATTTAAACATTATTGGAATAATTGTTAATTTTTTAATGATTAATTGTTAGTATTATTTATTTTACATATAAAAGTGATTAACTCGCTTTATTGAAGTTAAATCCGTGTTTCAATTTAGAATTGATAAAAATAATCGCCCTTCTTATACCCCAGCATGTATCCAATAAACCTCAATTCGTCAAGTTTGTAGTGTTAACGTCAAATCACATAACACATGGATGGTGACACAGAATGAAGTTGAAAATGTTAGGCATGCGTACGTGATAGGCAAGCTGAAACAGACGTGTCCAACCTCATTATAGCGAAACAAGACATTTGTATAACTACCACTCCTTTCTTTGATGCTTATTCAGAATCAGTAGCATGAATTCGACAACCCTGGTCCATCTTACCTGGATCCTTTAGACAATTTAAATAGTAGTTAGTTTATTTGTTAGCCAATTTAGTCTATAAATTACTAAAAATAAATACTTAGAGATATATTTGTAATTTAGATACCCTCATGGATTATATTGATAACGCCTCACATATAAATACTCCACACATGTAGGGAGCAAACATTATGTTTTCCCTAATGTTATCTTTTATTTTTGACATAACAGAACGAAGTTATCAAATCAAAATAAGAGAGAATATTATACAGCTGCCGGGTCTTGTTAATAAGCCAAGCCAACGCCCAACTTCAAGGAAAGATCTAAGGAACTATGCGAACCATCTTCCTCATGCCAAGTGCCCAAGTCCCACTCCACACACTGCTTCATTACCCTTACTCCAAGGTGCCAGCCCAAAAAACATTGAGTTTACGTTTGATCCCACATGAAGGGACGGAGACAAGCTTTTCCATAAATGCATCATTATTTACTCTTCATTTACTGCATAATTCATCGATGCTCTGCTAATTCAATTTTTATCTCCATGTCTACATTGGAGTTCCCTCACTAAACTTTTTAACATCAAAACCAACAACTCACTTATCCCACAAGTAGGAAGATAGCTAATCCATTAAAATAACTTGCATGTGAACAATAATATAATCGGAACAACAAATGAACCAGAATGTCTCAGAATATTTGATCACGGTGAAGCTGGCTCTATTCAGGAAATTCAAATGCATATCTCAAATTCTCTTCCCTTGTATACCAGTTTCAACTGTGTAACTGCTTCAATCCTAACTTGCCCTTTATTATCGACCTGAACAATTGGCTTGAATTTTTATATTCCCAGCTTTTGATCTTCAGGGTTAGAGCCAATTTGGCATGAAGTGTCAAGCCTAAAAGTTTAACGCGACTGCTTCACCCGACCCAATAAAATCTGTATTGACACTAGTCAAAACAGTTAGCTTAAAATTAACTTATAGCTTCTTCTTCAAAGTTACCCTTCACCTTCATGTGTAATGTAATCCTCCTTAAAGCAACATGAATATCATCTATATTTGGATGTGATGGATCCCCTCCAACAAAACAATGGAGTTTGTTTCCAATCTGCATCCAACTATAAGCTCTTTGTTTCTTAACTCCTTGCTCTTTCATTAGAACCCTCACTCTATTGACATCCTTCCACTTGCCCACAGCAGCATATATATTAGACAGCATAACATATGCACCAGAATTATAAGGATCCAAATTCAAAATGCTCCTAGCTGCAAGTTCGCCCAATTGCACGTTTGAATGAATGTTGCAGCCCACAAGTAGAGCACTCCAGATGCTGGAATCTGCCTTGAATGGCATCTCTTGGATTAGTTTGCAAGCTCTCTGCAATTGACCTGCTCGACTCATAACATCAACTATGCAAGAATAATGTTCAGACCTTGGCGGAATACTATAATTATGGACCATCAAGTTAAAAAGATACACAGTCTCATCAACCTTCCCAGCACGACAACATGCAGACAGCAAATTAAGGAAAGTTATGCCATCGGGCGTAACTCCGACTGTTACCATATGGTCAAAGTAGTAACGAGATCTGTCATAGAGACCATGCTGAGCAAATGCGGCAACGATGGTGTTCCATGAAACAATGTCCGGATGAGAAATTTGTCCAAAGGCTAATTCAGAATTGACAATTTCACCACATTTGCTGTACATAGTAACCAAGGCATTACTCACAGACAAATCTGAATCAAAGCCATGCTTAACTACAAGAGCATTTGTCTGTCTTCCTTCCTCGAGTAATGCAAGACTAGCACAGGCAGTAAAAAGTGAAACAAAGGTTAAGTCATCAGGTTGCATGCCAGTCCTGACCATTTGGGAAAATAAATTTAGTGCCTCTTCCCCTCTCCCATTTTGGGCATAACCTACAAATCGTGAATCAATTATGAAAATATGGAATATTAAGAGAGAGCAATGACAATTGACACTGTAGGAGAAAAGAAGAACAACCTACTCCTAGGATTGCAACAAATTATTGTTTTTTCCCCTCCTTACCAGTTTAATCAAAATATGTTCTAAATGGAATAAGGATCCTGCGATATCTAACAAATGAAATGGAGTAGAAATAAATGGAGTGAAATAGAATAAAATTGCCGTTCCATTGTTTGAATATTTTCATTATAGAATGTAGAAAAACCTAAATTCAATCTCACCCCCAAGATAGATAAAGAGATGAAAAATGGAATATTAGATGAAATGGATTGGACCTGTATCCTGTCCACCTCTCTATCCAGCCTCTCCATCCTCATCAGGCAAATCTCAGCTAGTGAATTAATCTAAAGGATCAAAGATCAACACTCCAAATCGTTAGACTCATCCAGCAGCTAAGATTTGAACATAGAGACAAAAGGGGCTATCCATACACACATTCTTCGGTGTGCCATTTAATTCCATCCTATTCAAATTTTGACAACAATCCAAACAACGGTTCCATTCCATCCCTAAAGTGAGCTTATATTTCTAAATAAAGTTATATCCACCTCTGATTTAAATGAATTTTGATCAGCCCCAACAAAAACTTAAGGATCAATCCACCACTTATTTCCTTTAGCTTTTTTTTTATCAACTTACAAGTAGGCACACACATCACATTGGACTAGAATTTGAAACATTGAATATATGAACGAATAAGATAATGTTTTAGCTTCTAAACATTAGCTTTACCAGTTATCATTATATTCCAAGAAGCGAGATCTCTGCACGAAATCTGTTGAAACAAGTTCCAAGCCTCATCAACCTTCGCTTGTTTACAAAACCCAGTAATCATAGCAGTGCAAGCCACAACATTCTTGTGAGGCATTTTCACAAACAGTTCCCACGCTTCCTCATACAACCCATTCTCAACAAGACCACTAATCATCACCGTCCACGAAACCTCATTCCTAAACGGCATCGCATCGAAAAGAGCCTTCGCGCGCTTAATCCCATCTTCCATCTTCGTATACCCATCAATCATCACAGTATACGAAACAACATTCGGACGCGGCATTTCTTCGAACAGCTTCTGCGCTTGTTCCACGTGCCCGTTTTTCACGAAACCTGACATCATTGTGTTAAACGACGTGGCATTTTTCTCCGGCATAGCGGTGAAGTATTTAAACGCATCGTTTATGTTGTCGTTTTGGACGCAGGCGGTTATGATGGAATTCCATGAGACAACGTTTTTGTGTGGCATGGATTGGAAGAGAGATTTGGAGTGTTGTAGGAAGCCGTTTTGCCAGTAAGCGGTGAGCATGGAGTTCCATGTGACGATGTCTTTTGTGGAGGTTTTGTCGAACAGGTGGCGTGCGGCGTTGATGTTACCAGCACGTGAGAGGGAGGTGATGGTGAGGTTGGTGAGATATACACGTTGTTGAGTTGAGAAAAGTCGATGGCGCGCGTTTAGGAATAGTGATGGTTTGAGTGAGATCGAAACTATGGTAGTGTGCATTGAGTAGGATTGTAGGAGAGTGGGTTACACACGAACCCGCTAAATTATACTCCAAAAAGGATTATAAACAAATTTCAATTCAATTAGTTCTATTTTATTGAAGAGTTTAACCACCACATTCTATACTCACACTCATCTTTATTCACCGTTTGATGCGGGGTTTGTGGGGAGCAATCTTTATTTTCACCATTTGATTAAATTTTACCATTTCAGTCTCTAAAACTATACTGTGATTTCACTTTGGTTTTTAACTCAAGGATCAATGACTATTTTATCATAGTCTCACTATTTCATCTCTCTCATCAACTCTTCCACCAAGTCTCTCATTTTAGGTTGTATAACTATAGCCACGTTGATTTCTCCACATTATCATTGTTTTCTACCTCTACCATTACATTACATGTGTCAGGTCCTCTAGGGGTCTATAAGATTATCGCATTAGGTTAGGAGCAATCACACATGTGAATTGAACATTATATATTCGCTCAAAACTTTAAAACATTAAGTATATGAATTCTCTTATTTATATAATATTCAACATCTACTTTTTCATTCAATATAATACTTATATTCACATTTAATACTCCAACAACAATATTGTGTTTTGCTAACTCCACTTCTTCGTTCTTTTAAGTCTCACAAAATGATCACTTCAACCTCAAGTCTATTGTGTTCCAACTCTAGTGTCACGAATCATGATCAAACTAATAGAGTCTAGTAATGTGAGGAGCTTTTCAACTATGGCAAAGTCTAATGGAGTAGTAAGATTTGAGAGAGTAAATTTAGGGTGCAATAAAGATTAACGTAGACATGCTGATAATTAATAAAAGAGTAATATTATTATAACACAAATTTTGACACAAATACAATATTTTTATATTTTATGAAAACTAAAATTTGACCCCACTGTATTTTATACTGTATTATATTTATGTCTTATTTTTTGTCAAATTTTGTATTCCAATAACATTATTTTTTATAAAATCCAAAGATAAATAACCATCAACCACCATAAATCATATGCGAAGTTGATTCATCATAACTATCGCCTTAGTCAAATATCTTTACAACCACTCTTGAGAAAAGACAAATAGCTTTAAACTACACCTCAAACACCACAGTGAAAATTGACTAAAAGTGTAAAATTGACTCAAATAGTACACTTCAAAAAGTCAACTTTTAATAGTGTAATTAACATCTTGTTAGAAAAAAATAGGAGACGAATGAACAATAAATTATCCAAAGAATCTAAACTTTTGAAAATATTCCATAAAACCACTTGAGTGTAAAGATCCAAATTAAAGTTGTTTTGTTTTCTAAAATAAAAAGAAAATGCTCCATAAGGCGAATTGTTTAAAAGAATCCATAAAAAAACTAATGTAACCGCTGTCAGCTTCTAAACTCATTATTGACTAGCCGAATTACAATACCTAGTTTGCATCAGCATAATAATTAGAGTACCTTAGAAAAACTTATTTGCCAAGTATTTATAAATTTAAATAATTAGAATTTAATTACAACTGTGCAAGCAGAAATTTTGGTCACTCCTATCACATTTTACACAAGTATAGAAAATCTTCTTCTAAATCAAATAATGGTCTATTGCGAGTTGGTCCAGTTGGAGTTCCAATATTGATATGTTCATTGTCTTCATAGTAGTCTCACTCTATTTTCATAGTCAAGTATGATATTAAAACCACAACAGCAGTACCCTGCATACTTATGTAAATGCTAAATACCAATAGTTTACACATCAACCATAAGAAAATACCTCGTGCTTCGTCTGATAATTTTGGATGAAGCAACAAAAAAGAGATTAATTTTTTATAAAATCTGAAAGTGTAGAAGCCACGTGTTTTTTCTCTATCTTCCTCTTGCTGCAGTTGAAGTTCAAAAGCATCCTGATTCTCGTGTTTTCCGGAGGGAGTTCTGCTCAGAGAATTCAAGGCTCAAACAAACACAATGGAGGTGACTTGCTGTTACCAAATGCCTCTACAAGCATGAAAACTGGGAACCGTTTTATGCGGATGATGCAGTCCTTGCCAAGTTTTTAAAGATCAAGTCACATAACCTCTGCAGTAGCTAAGTGACATGCTCAATAGTTTTGGCATGTAATAAGCAGAAAGACTTTAATTTTGACGTGGCTACAAAACTTGTCGCACTAATACATGATGAGGAAAGTGGATGATCAGCTAACATTTTTAATGTAACACTGTAACCTAACATCTTTAGAAGATATAGCATGCCACTTAGACTATAAGAGGCATAAATTTTCTGCGTAACGATTTTCTCAAGGTTGATGTACCTTCCTGGCTGCAACAACCAGATCATTATTTTTAGTTATATTATTATTTCAAATGCAAAAAAATAATTCAAACCAAATAAAAATAAAAATTGTTGCATAGCCATATATCCTGTTCTGAAACAAGCTGGGTTTCAAGCTAAAGAATAAGAAATAAAAGAAATGAAAATTTGGTGTTTATTGAAACTATAAAAGCATAAAAAAATATGTACTTAGCACAACAGAAGGAGACGGCAAAGATTGTTATTGGCTTGTTTGCAGCAGCTTCCTCTGGCCTTTCAAAGCCATTTTTCGGATTCAAAATCATCACCATTGGAGTAGTATGATTCAAAAAGAAGATGCAAAGCGGAAAGTTGTATATATACCAAAAACAATATGGTAACAAGATCCGGGGGACGGGAGAATTTGAACAGATGAGCTACTTTGAGCTCATTAAAAAATCTTGGCACTCCTGATGTGGGTGGTATCAACGGAGAAGTTGCTGGGAAATTTCTCTGCAACTATATATGATAGCAGACAGTGGCTGACGGACAACAATGACTGGGAGCCAATAAAAAAAGAATCAATCAGCAATGAAGCCGCCTGGAAATGAATGGCTAAATGCAGAAGTAAAGGCCATAAATTGGGAGCTTTATTACAATCTTGAAAAAAGAAAGAAATCTGAATCTTATTGATTGAATTCAAAATACAAGCACTAATGTGATGGTATAGGCTAAAATGTAAACAGGAAATATGCGATAATAAATAACTGTCCTAATAATTATTAAATACAACAAAAAATAATTACATCTGTTACTCTATCCTAAATTAAAGCTAATTTACATATTTACAACACTTTTTTTTGTTGTTGAAGTACTAGAAAGATTATTAGGAGGATGTAACATTATTCAACAGTAATATATGACCTATCAGTTATAAGATACAAAAAATGATGAAAACAAAAGAACATGAATGATGTATAAAAAAAAGTACAAATGCGTAGTAAGAAAGAAAAGAACAATTGGAACAATAGAAGGGATGGAACTCAGAAATTTCGCCTTAAATACGAGATGTGGGCATGCAACATTACAATTTAATATTCTTCTGTTAATAGAAAACATATAATGCATTTAGAATATGTATAATCATCAATTTACCTTAATAAACAAGCAGTTGCCTCAGCCAAAACACAATTTAACTTAATCATCAATCCACGTCAAAAACAATTTTTAGCACTGATTTCCCATCAAGTCGCAGGCATTCAATAACTTTCCGGACACTCTTTCAAGGCTCTACCTGAATAATTGAACCCAACACACAATTGTTTTCTAGACCCAAATGTCTTTAGCTGCTTTGCTTTGTCACAAGAAATTTTCATCATAGCATTGTTGTTCTTCTCACCTAATATTCATACAGCTTTTCACCTTGTTTCAAAAACTTTTTAGACAGGATACGAAGTCCATATGACATTATGCACCCTTCTTTTGGAAACATTCGAACTTCAAAGTACAGAAGATTACCATCTGATTGAGACTTTACCAAAGGTCCTTACAAGAACAACTTCCACCAATGAAATGATGAAACCTACTTGAATCTCTTATAATGATTGGCCGAGCTATACTCATTGATGCAAACTTCATAAATACATGACAGTCATCACAGATACGTATATTCTTTATGATCCGTATTGGTGCAACTCCATTGGGTTTTTTAATTAAAGAAAACGCGAGAGCAAGTTTCTCACTGTGGTGAGAGATGGATCTAAATTTTTCTTCCTCCGCCACATTATGTAGAACAATGCTTGTATCTGGATTATACCCAATTTGTTGCAATGTTAAGATCAATCTGTTCAATTGACCGAAGATTCTTTCGATTTCTGGATGATTGTGATCTCCAGAAACAAATCGGTGAACTTCATTCCCAACCTCAACCCAACTGTATGCAGCAAACTTCTTTACATTTTTGTTCTTCATAAGTGACCTTACAACAGCTACATCTTTCCATCTCCCACAAGCAGCATACAAGTTGGAAAGCATGATATAAGGTCCAGCATTATTTGGATCCAATTGAAAGAGATAATTAGCCGCAAACTTTGCAGTCTTTATGTCGCCCTTGGAACAAACAGATAGTAAGCTGGACCAAATCTGGTAATCTGGTTTGTGAGGCATACCTTTGATTAAATCCACTGCTTTATCAATATTACCTGATCGACCAAGGAGAGTAATCATACACGCATAGTGATCCAACGTCGGTGTCATTCCTTGTTCACTGATTGAGTCGAAATATTTATGTCCTTCTTCAACCTTATCAGCATTGATACAAGCCGATAAGGCACCCAGAAAACTAATATTGTCAGGTTTGAAATTTTCTTGCAGCATTCTTTCATACAGAGCCAAGGCCTCTTGACCCTGTCCATTTTGTGCATAACCCAAAATCATGGCATTCCAAGTGATCACGTTCTGAACAGGCATAGTTTCAAAAATTACGCGAGCATCGAAAGGGACTCCACACTTGCAATACATATCAACAAGTGCACTCGATACAAGCATATTACTATCAACACCAATACGAAGAACATTTCCATGGATAACCTGACCGTGATACAAAGATGCAAGTTTGGCACATGAGCTTACAACACTAGAAATGGTGTGGCTGTCAGGTTTAACGTTTCCACGAAGCATGTCATTAAACAACATCAAAGCATCCTCCTCTCTTCCGCTTTGTGTATAACCAACAATCATCGTAGTCCAACAAATCTCATCCTTTTTGGCTATTTTACTGAACATATTCCTTGCATCATCTACACGTCCAGATTGAAAGTATGCATTGAGAACATTAGTAACTGTAACTTGGTCAGGCTTCAAGCCAGATAATTGCATCTTATTGAACAAATGAATGCACTCATCAGGGTTCCCCATTTTCACATACCCAGAGATCATGAGATTCCATGAAACAACATTTTTTTTAATCATTCCATCAAACAACCAGCGCGCCCTATCTATATTGCCGCACTTGGCATACAAATCAGTCACAGCATTCCAAACAAAAGTATTTTTCTCAAAATCAGCAGCAGCAACTCTCCCATGAATCTGTTTCCCAAGCCTGAAATCCAAGAGCTGAGAACATGCTTGCAACGCATTCACATACGAGTACTGGGTAGGCTGAAACCCATCTTCCTGCATTCTCACAAGAATTTTCAATGCTTTGCTCGAAAGCCTATTACTTGCAAAACAAGCAATCAATGTGTTATATGAAACAGAATCACGACAAGGCATTTGATCAAATACAGCATGCAAATCCTCAACCAAGCCCACCTTGGCATAAACAGAAAGCAAGGCATTCCAAGAATAAACATCCTTCCTAGGCATGTTATCAAACAGGTGTTTAGCATCTGAGAGCTTGCCACATTTGGCATATAAATGGAGGAGTTGATTATGGATGAAGGAATCTTTAGGTTGAAAAATGTGAATTTCCATGTGAGACTGCAATCTCTTGGCTTGATTGAAGTCATTGGTTTGAGCACAGTGAAGCACAAGACGAGTGTAATCAGCGGAAGAAGCAGGACCACGAGTGAACAAAAGATCTATGGCTTCACGAAGCTGTTGCTTGACCTTCATCATAGTTTTAATTAACATAGCCCTATTTCTTCACTATTTACAAACCTCTGAGGTTGATATCACGCTCGTCGCCCAATCCTAAACCAATTATGTACAACATTCTCTCTTTGATATTCACTTCCACACTCCTTTATTTCAATTCAATTTCCCTTCCCCCTTTCTTTCCTCCTCACACTTCCTTAATTTACCTTTTTAATTCTATTCACATAAACCTAAACTATTTAACCCAATACTTGCTTCATGTTGTTACTACTACTACTACTGAAGTAAAATCAGCTTTCAAAAAGCACCACTTGCATATACTATTTAAGCAACAAGATACTTCCAGATTAAAATCTCATGTTGAATTCCTTTTGTCACTCCTCCAATTCTTGTCTATACAAGAACCATGAACTTGCGCATTAGGCTCGTTGTTGATGAATATATTAATCCAGTTTTTTTTTTTCGAAAAAAAGGTTAAATTATACAATACAACATCAAAAACTTGGGAGTTTTGTAATGTGTTATATTTAGTTTCAAGTGAAGGAGTGAAAATGCTAAGAAAACGCCAAAACATTGAATGAGAAATACCTTAGACACAACGAGTAAGGGAAGCGCGATACATTGTTCTCCGAATCACGAAGGCGAACGGCGCAGTCGCACTCGCAAAACGGCTGTCGAGGACGAACTGCGAATCACATTGAAGCCAAAAAGTGTGTTCTCTCACTTCCTACTTGGTTGAATATAAATTAAGAAGAAAGAAATATAACAAAATACATGTAATGAAAAATATATATCAAAATTTAATAACACATAACAGCTGATATTATTTTAACAACTTAATTTTATTTTGCAGTTAAATTAGTGATTTTATTTTATTAATAATTTTTTTCTATCTTTCTCTTGATCTAATAAAATAAATAATAATAAAAAAACTATGAAATAAATTATATAAAAAAATATTCAAAGTTATTGTGGTTTAGTAGATATGCTAAAATAAATAAGATGGTATACTCTTTTAACAACTATCTCATATTTTGTAGTATATCATAGATAAATTAGCAATATTTTTTATTTATTAGATTCAGAGAAAAAATATGAGAATTGTTAACAAGATATAATAGAATTAAGTTGTTAATTTATTTGCAATAAATTACAAAATATAAAGAAGTTGTTAAAACAATATAGTTCGGTATTTATTTTAACACATCTAATAACGTTGAATTATTGTCGCATTCCCAACATCCTATTACAAAGAAAAAACACATCTCTCCCATCCTTGGGTTGCTACATTCCGACATAATTAAGATAAAAAAATTAAGACATTTTGATATATCTAAGGTATAATAGAGAGTTTTAAATAAATAAAAATATAAAAGTAAAATATCTTATCAAATAATTGAATTTTTTTTTTATTTCATAATCTTCTAAAAAAAAAGTAATTAAACTATCCTACTTTAAAAAATTTCATCCTTCACATGCGACAACATATTGGTTTGATGTTTTATTATTTTTTAATATATTAAAAATAAATAAATAAATAAATATTCAAAAAAAATTAAAATATCTCACTGTGAAAATTTTTATTCTTTAGAATACAACTAAATATTAGTTTGACATTTTATTATTTTTTAAAAAAATAAATAAATAAAGCAATAAATTATAACATTTTAAGATGCGATCTTCTAAAAAAGAAAAATTAACAACGTACAATACACGGTCACATCTCCACCATGTAACCTCTCGTTCAAAAAAATTAAGGCATTTTAGGATATTAGTTTTAAAGTAGGATATCTTGGAGAGAAAAAATTCCAAAAAGAGGATATAACTAAAAAAAATACAAATAATTGAACCAATTATAAAAAAATTGTCCCAAAATAATTTTCAATTTTCAATGCAATTATTTTTATACACCTTTTAATTAATATTACTTACATAATTTTTAATGCAATATCTTTTATTATGCATTTATGACTTTGATAATATATCAATATCGAACAAATATAATTTGATAAAAATAGTATTCTATTTTTCACTTATACACTTTTCTTAATATATGTAAAATGAATTAATTATTTTGGGATGGATGTGGTATAATTATTTTTAAAATAACAAAAATATTTTTAACTTAAAAAATCAAGGCAAAAATACATATATGTTCTTTAAGTTTAGTTCAATTTCTATTTAATTACTTTAAGTTTATTTTTTTTCTCAAAATGATTTTTTAAGATATATTATGTTTGCATCATTAGTCATTTATTACATTTTAAACGATGGTTGGTGTTATTAAAAACTTATAATCATTAAAAATTCTAGCAAATTGTGCAACAATAGATTCCTCCTACTAATCCTCCAAAAATAACATTCATCTATCATTATAGATGATCTTCATTTTTTTTATTTTCTGTGCAACAATTTAGACACATGCATATCCTTAAAACACATGGTAATAAAGGTTTATCTCCATAACCAATGTCATCAACTCCTTTCACTTGAAAAGTAGTACAGACAATTAACTTATTGCGATATTTTGATTATATTTTAACATTTCATGATAGTAATTTGAAAAGAAAATCAAACTTACAAGATTGTTTATGTGATTCAATATAACTTAAAGGTTAATGGTACAAACTGAATGTAACTTAAGTGTCCAAATCGAAAGAAAAAAAAAACTTAAAAACATAAGTAAATATTGACCTAAACTTAAAGAACTAAAACTAAAAATAAAATATACAATTATAATTAAAATAATCAAATCAAATTTAATAATAAATTAATTAGTTAACAATGTATTATCTTAAAATAATTAAATTATTAATCTAATTCAATTTATTTAGTTTACTTTTTATTTTAAATGGAAAATGATTTTTTATCTAAAATTGTAAATTAATTAAAACAATGCTGTTAGATTTATACGAAAAAACACAGCTAAATACAGTAAATATGAAAAGGTACCAAAACGTAAAAGGTCGCATTTTTTTTTATCACCACCATAAATAAATACATACGAAGAAAACATATAAATTGGCATAAGTTGATTTTGAAACAAAATATTATACAAAGTTAATTAGGGAAATTTAAAAAATGGTAGTTCTTTCCCTTAGCTTTCCTTTCATGTGAGTCGTGAGAGGAGAAAAGAAAAATGCGTGGAGTCCATTCATTTTTATTTTCTCTTTCCAATTTTTCTTCAAACCAATTAAGATAAGTTGTTCAGACCTCTTTTCTACCTCTCTCCTTTTAATTCTCTCAAACCAATCAAAATTTTAACGAGTTCGAGCCTCCGAGGCAACTCCCTCTATGCCACTTCACTCTCAAATTAACCAACCAACACTTTGTCCAACATCACTCTCATGTTGACTTTTGAAAGAAGAGTTCTACAATACCATATATACAAAGGACAATAAATAATTATCAAGAGATCACTACACCCGCAAGTATTCACTCAAACTCGTTTTGATTGGACAGATAAATTCCGTTTTGATTGGATGCGAGTGCGAGTTTCTCCGACGGATTTTGGGTGTTCATATTTATTTCATACCCGCACTCGAACCCTCTCTGCTAGTAATATTATTGTTATTTTTAAAATTTATTTACATATACATATTTCATATTTTTTAAATATTAAAAATTATAATCTTCTATATATAAAAAATATAATTTTATTATTGTATAATAATAATAATTTTATTATATTAATTATAATTAATATAATTTTTAAATTTATTATTTTATATGTATAAATGAGTCGGGTGCAAGCGGAGAAATTTAAATCCTATCACGAAAGACTTAAATTTCACACCTAATACAAAATTCACTCCCGCCTCGTTGCCATGCCTAAGACCTAGTGAGTGTTTGATTATATAATGTTAAAAGATTTGTCTCGCAAATCTACAGGCAAACAATTATATGGACGCATGTCACAACCAAACACTCCTTTGTGACCAAACTCCCGTTATTCAATCAATATCACAACCATCTGAAAATTTTGACAAAATCTCACACTGGCCTAATTGCCTCAAAAGACATCTCATCAAAGAGTTTTCATACAAAGGCCACACACTTAGGATACGGTGTACACATTTCATTCTTAAAGATAACCATACAAAAATTGTTCCACTGTATTTCACCATACTTCGACAACACTAATAGGTTCCAACCGACACTGAAGTTCCGCTTTGGACCAGTACTATTGCGCAATAAATTTCATTTTGATTATACAAATTGATATTGTGAGTTTGCTTTCTTTATAGTATTGACAGAATTAGTTGTTCCCATAATACATCCTCCCCAAACAACATTCAAAAACCGTTCTACTCAAAGGGTAAAAAATTTAAAAACTTTTTGTTGTTTTTCAAAGCTATGAACTATATATGAATAAATACAACCTGTCAAAAAATAATATATATGAACAAATACAACTAATTTTCAACTAACAATTATCTTGTCACGCCCAAACACAAAAAGAAAAAGTCAAGCACCCATCACAGCCTAACCTTTAATACTAAAGAACAAACTGCCAAATGGATTAATGAAGCAGAGGCAACCATATGGATAATGAAGCAGGTGGGGTCGAATTAAGCAACACAACAAGCAGAGGCAACCATTACCAACAATCGGTCTTCCATGTGACAGCTCAAGCCCCACCATTGATATTCTTGTTATGTCACCCAAAAGGTTAACCCATAAGCTTTATATCCCTTTGGTCAGAAAATCTTTAGCTTCCAAAGTCTGCATTTAAATCTAACATTTTACTTGCTGCATTTACAGTCCAAATCTTATGTATTAGAAAAGTGAAATGAGTCCACAATGTCAAAGTGCTTGGCAAGTTGCACAACTACAGAGCGCACAGTTTCGGAATTTGGTGCCACAGAAGTAGGTAGATGGGGTAGGCAAAGCGGCAGATGCAATTCGCTTTCCTTGGGTGGACAAAAATAAGATATCACGGATCGGCAGAATATGAATCTGTAGATAAACAGTGCAACACAAGTCCATTCAGTAACTTCAACTATGACATTCTACAAAACCAAACACCGATCAAAATAAATGAATACATCAGCTAATTCGTAAAAGAACTAGAGCGAAAATACCTCAAAATAAGTCGCCTTAAAAATGGATCGGTTATAACTTGTGCCCATACTAAATCCATGATAGTTGATGAACAAAGAATTGTTTCCCACTCAGAGAAAGCATGAGCAATTATGTTCTCTGCTTCATTGTAGACATCCTACAGTTAACATGTCAGGATGAGGCCAAACAAGAGTCAAAGTTTATTTGAGGAAGTTTGAAGATTATTCACGTATACTTACTGTATCAGCCTCATTAGGGGTGAGACCAACCATTTCGCAAAATGCTGATAAAGGAGCTGTCAAGAAAAAGGTAAACTGGCTTCCACTATGTACATTTACATCGGTCGGGTTCTTAAAAATTGGCCTTAAAGGTGAAAGAAATAGAGCAGCTGTCTCTCCCCTTTCAGCACCATGTAAAACCTGCAATCATTTATTAAATACACGATCAATCAAGACATGCCGATATAAATAACATGGGTCAAAAACTAGTACTGACTGGATCATATAAATTTCAAATATTCAAATATTGAAATTTCAATATACATTAACATGGGACAAGCCAGCGATCAAATATTCGGTACTGACTGGATCCTCCTAAAAACTAGTACTGAATCACCCTCGATCCAAAAACATGATGAAATATCAGTACTAAGTGGTATTTCTCATTCTTTTTGTAACTGCACAAGGAATGTTCATAAAACCATTGATGAAGAAAACCAACAAGGTAGGATTCCCATGGCTAATGCATTGAAATTCATCTTGAAATATTGTTATATAACCTCAGATTATACTTCAAAAAACTAATTACTACTTCATAATGCCATTAACATATAAAATTAGATTTAAGGAATATACAGAACAACTCCATCTGACAGTTTCTTGGAAACACATACACAAGTTTGGACAAACCTGCCTTGAATGCATGGCTGTTATCACTATCAATAATCAAGAAGAGAGGTTTCCGAGTGAAGGGAATAAGATCGCCGGGGTAGAGGTTATTTGAACCTGACAATTCAAATACAGCATATGTAAGTGCAGCCACAACAATAGTACTTGTTTATTTTCTGTCATACGATCGACACTGTATTATTTGACAGGGAAAAGATATTAATATATCTTCTAACAGACACTAACCCAAAAAAACAAAATAAAAACCGATTAAAATTTGCACAACTTTTCCTGGAACAATCTAAATATAAATTTGACAGGAAAAGACTTAGTACAGGTACCCACCACTAGTTCCCTTGGAACCAAACCACATACAATTGTCATTATCATGATGACAACTTGATTCCCTATTGCCATTATTTTGAGATTCTGAGGTTCCAGAGTTCAGCTCATCGGAAGACTGAGAAAGGACTTTGCGTCTCGAATACTTGGATGACCCTCCAGAATTTTCCATCTGAGAGACATTATTAATACCAGCCTTCCCTGTAAGAGTGATCACAGATCATTATGGCAACTAACCTAGCATAAAACTACATGACCTATAGATTGATTATTTAGACTTGAAAAGTCAGATCAAATCTAAACCTGATGCTGAAAGATATACTAGCACAACACTGTCTGGTGGCAGCTCCTCACAAATTGTTGCCATAACCTGCATGCAACATGAAGCTCAATGTATGAAATAACAAATCACAACAGTCATTGTAAGATTGTAAGCCAAAGGATATAAACAGGCATATTTAACAAGTAAAAATTTTGGTAGCGGTTCATAAATCAGAGTCAGATCAACAAAGCATACCAAAAACAGATTTTGATATCAAAATCTTGTGAAAGGAAAAGCTATAAAAACCTCATTCAATACTATTCAATATTGACAAGGCCTAGTAAATGGAATGGAACAGCTTATAAATTTTAGCAAAGAGAAAACCAAACTAGTCATACTAACTTTCCACTAGACATGAAAACTCACTGCTATCACATGTGTCACCGATGGACGATACAAGGTAGCCTTTCTAGGATTAGAAGGTATAGTTGGATCTGTCATATCTGCAGCAAGGTTCATGTCTATTATCCCAGAAGCTCCTGAATGATCAATCACATCACCATTTTCCTTAGGTCTAACTATCTGCTTTTGGTAGAATAATCCACTAGGCTCCCATTCTAAACACTGTATCATTCTAAAGACGTCCAATGTAAGCTCAGCAAATTTAACCTGAATTGGAGGAAATACGAAGATTCAAAAGCTTCAGTACCTTTCAGTTACAAAGTTGTATTAAATATTACTAAATACAAATTTAAGAACCACCATGGCAAGTATTGACCTCATTTCGATGATAGCTTGCTAAGAGTGCATCATGTAATTTTAAAACCCTTTTTGCATGAAAACGGGCCACATAAGGAAGAGAAGCCCGATGAGAATCAAATGTAGCACAATAACGCATAGGCCTGAAGCTAAAGACCTTATCTGCGTTTGTGAAGCGGACAATCTCTTGCACCACTTGCTTCCATTCTTTAAAGTTAGTATCCTGAAAAGAAATAGTTTATATTCGCTAAGTCAAACAAGCAATACAAAAATACTTCCTTCTCTGGATGAATAGTGAAATACAAAGTATCAATGAACCATACTACGGTCAAGTTTCATAAGATCTTCTATACTAAAGTAAAACATTAAAACTTCACTGATAATAATGAAAAAAGAAGTAGAAAAACAGCACGCTCAGATTGAGATGTGGAGGCTTAACTTTCAAATCCAAAACAATGACAATCAACTGTGCAGTACAATGTAATGAAATAAATTTGTAAGTGATATGCGCCTAAATTACAAAGATGACCAAGGTCTCAGGCTAAAAAACAAAAAAGTTGAACTCATTTGACAAATTTACCGTATCCAGTTAAATAGACCGTTAAGAGCACTGAATATCATTATTTTTATTATAACACTTTTACTCTTTTGGTTTGTACTCCATTTATTGAATCAACATGTAAATACATTTAGGAACTTCTGAATGCTTTGTTTTGCTAACTCAGCAATATTTTTTCATTATGATAACATATTTGCCATTAAGAATTTCACATTTGAATTTCAACAAATTGATGATAAAAATATATGTATATATGTGTATAGGTTTTGCAAAGAAAATCATCATTGCACCAACAATGTATAGGTATAACATAGTGGAGTACTACTTGAGACTCAGTTGACTCAGGCACTGATTTGATTTGGTTTTACAACAAGAGGCAATTTTTTTTCTAAAAAAAAAAACACCATTTGATTTTCTTTGTTACAGTCAAGTTGAAGTATCTCTAATAACCTTGGTATAACCTACTCTACAACATCGTTGATTTCCTTCATAGTTCATGCAATAGCCACACCTACCAAAAGAGAAAACCAGTGACTAAGTTCATGAAAAGGACAAAGCAGGTCAATCTAACCTATATTAATGTAAGCACTTTTCAATCCGTTTGTTTTAAGGCCCTAAATCCTGCTATCCTATCCCGTGTGTATTTTCTTCTTGGGGTTCAGATATTGCTGATTACACTAACACAGATCTCATGCACTGTCAACAACATTAATCAATGAAACAAACATAATTTTACTATGACAAGGAATAGACCACCATATATTCTATCTGATACAATAACAACAAAGACTTATCCACTGTACGTATCAAGTCATCAAATTGTTGCTGTTTTCCTCAATTATATAAACCTAAAACTATTCTAATTGTTTACGGATGAAACTTACAGACTCTAAACTAAGTATTAAACAATGACCACAAACTAATTGATTTAAACAGAGCAACTCCATACTTCATCTCTACGCCTATGTTCGGTTCCATGTCAGTACGTCCTAGAATCACATTAGGGTTAGTGAAGCGTGATTTGACCATAAAATGTTATGTTTGGCTTTCAGCTTTAGAACTGATTTCAGTTCCAAATCAGTTTTAGCTTCTATAGTAACATAGAATCAATTCTTAAATCTATATATATATATATATATATACTTGGACAAAAGCAATTCTGATCCAAGCTATTCAAATATAAAATGATAAAAATTACTTTTTTCGTGTATCCAAACATAAATCATTAATGTTCAACTTACTTACAACTTAAAATCAATTTCATAAAATCAATTTTGGTCCCAACCTAACCAAACACACGCCAAGTTAGGGTGCTTCTGTAGATTAACTCAAGAAGGAAACACCACTTATATCATAAAATCATATGTCAACTCCCTTCTAAGAAATTTGTAAAATAAAACGAGTAAAAAAGGAAAATCAATTATGACTATTTAATTTTCTTTTAAAATTACTAAACATTCAAACCTCATCATAACTTACAAACGAAACTAAAATTAAGCTCAAAATGGAGAATGAAAAACAACATATTACCCGGAAGGTACTCTTGCAATCATCAACCAAAGCCACCAACCGGTCCACGAGATGTTTGACCATCTCAGTGCGGTTCAGAATCAACGAAACCAACAAAAATCTTGCATAAAACCGCAACTCCTTAGACCGAACTCCTAGATCTTTCAACGAAGCTTCGGATCCTTCAAAGTACCTTCTGCTAAGTATAGCTTCATAGAAAACGTAAGCTTCAACGAGAAACCTACTCTCGCTAGCTCTCATATACTGACCGAAGTACAGTTGACCAATTCGGCTCGCGATCTCGCCGATTTCCCATCGCTTGAGACCGCACTGAACCAGCTTCGCGCGATTTTCTTGCTGGTACTTCCATAGGCGCGTGTAGGCTTTGAAAACTTTGTGGAAGAAGTGGTTTTGGTTCACGCGGCCGTAAGCTGGAACGTCGCGAACCCTAGTGAATTTGTGGTCCGCACTCTCCACCAGCGCTCGGAAAGTTTGTAGCGTAAGGTCGTTGTCTTCAGACATGCCAGCTGAAAAGGAGAGGAGAGAGAGCTATTTTTTTAGTTCTTCGTCCGGTAACGGTTATCGCCGCCGGTCATCGGAGAAATGAGGAAAAGGGAAAATGAGTAATCGGGAATTGAAATGAAATGTGTGTGAATGTGTGTGTTTAGCACGCAAAAGAGAGGAACGGTGAAGGGCGGTTACACTTTTTTGTTTGTCAACTAAGTACTGTGGTAGTGAAAGTATATTAATAATATTAATTATATGGATATTTTGCTTGAGGTGTCACTGGCTTGAATGTCTCTTTCTTTTGTAAAAAAGAAAAATGTTTTCTTCTTTATTCAATATTAAAAAGAAAATCGTAATAGATAGTTCAATTGTCTTAAATGTTCATATTATTTACATATATTGCAAATTTGATTAAATTTAAATTTAAAATTTTATAATTATATAAATTTAAAGAATAATATTATTAAAATACAAAATTTAATATATAATAAGATACATATATGAAATATAATTTGTATGTTTACTTTTTTATTTGTCAATTAATAAAATATTATTGCTTCTTCCGCTTTTACTTTTTTTTTGTTTTTGTTTTGTTTTCTTTCATTTCGCTGTTTTTATGGGAGAGAAGCGAAAGGCGTGAGTGGGATGTTAAGATCTTGGATTATTAGTGGAAAAAAAAAATAATTTTGGATTATTTGGTGAAGGGGTTTGTCATTTCATCAATATTTTTTGGCTTTTCCCGCCCCGTTTTTTGCCAGAGAGGAAGCCATTAATGTTTCGGTTACCTTGGAAATTGAGAGTATAAAAAGCAAAACAGAATATCTCATAGTTAAAAATAAAAACAGAAGATTTGCTTTCCCTTGTTTTATTTTTGTAAAATTGAGTTTGCAAAAGCAACTCTTTTTAATAAAAATAAAAAAACAGAGGACATAAATTCTAATACCAGTCATAGTCATTTTGTAAGAAGCTCTCAATTTACTTTATAAGAATATTAATATTTTAATTTAGTTTTTTCCTTTATAAAATATTTTTGAAATTCGTACATCTATTAATATTTGATAGTAAATTCAGTTAATTTTGACAAAGTATCTTTTAAATGAAATATTGATAACCAAATTAATTTTTAACTTTTTAAAACGTTCTCAATTCAATATTTAAAATATGAATATTTCAATTTAGTCTTTGATTCATTAAAATATTTCTCAAGTCTACTGGTTTATTAATGTGCGATACTAAATGTCATAGATTGTGATGATATCAAATGTATTATTGACAATTATATTCATTAGCGAACAATACAAAATCTTTGAAATTAAAAAATAAAAGGTTTGATTGTCCTTTTAGCTTCTCTAATTTTTCAATTGTACGATTTTAGTTATTTTAATTTAAAAAGAGCGATTTTGATCCATCACATTTATCCTTTTTAATTTTGCAGTCCCCACTCATTTTTTTAAATTTTTTTGTGATGTGACATGACCTGTATACTTTTTAATAATTTTTCTTGACACGCTATAAATATTTTATTTTAATTAATGAAATAAAACAAAATTATATTTATTTAATTAAAAAAATAAACCAAAATTAGAATATCTAGCATTGAATATGAAATACATATTTATATCAACACAATAATAACTAATTTGAATGCTCTTAACATTATAATTAAACATCTTTCAATCAAATTCTACAATCTTATTCTTTTTTATTAATTTTTTTTTTTCGTTTCCATTTCTTCCTTTTTATATTGTTTTTCCTTATTTCTATTCCTCTTTCTCTTCTCCTTCCTATTCACCTCATTCCATTATTCTTTCCTTGTTCTCCAATTACGAATACTTCAAATATGAACTAGACTCTTCAGACTCGTTGTCCTATTAATTCAATCATGAATCAGAGTCTGAATCATAATCATTGTTATATCTCATGCGTTATTGCATCTTCCTCCTTCGTCGTTAGAATGTGAGCTATCTCGATATTTCCTCCTCAATCTGACGTGTTTCCTATTGGTTTTTGAGTACTTATGTCATAATCTTCTTGTGTTTTTCTTAAATCTCTTTTTTGAAGAAGCTTCGAAATCATACTTTTATGAGCTCGAATGGAATTGAAAATTGAAGTTTATTGAATAGCAATGGTATGTCAAGCAAAAGTAGTTGAATAATTTGTATAAACCTCTAAATAGAGGGAAAATTGACCAATATTGAAATTAGGATTATAATTTTAGTTTTTTTAATTAAACAAATATAATTTTGTTATATTTAATCACAATAGTTATTTTTATCGTAAAAAATTAGTTGAAGTGAAGTAACTTTTATCATGTCATGCCAAGTAATTAAAAAGTCAACACTATCATGCCGCGTCGCCTAAAAATTGAGAAAAACAAGCGGAGGACTACAAAATAAAAAATGAAGTAGATTTGAGGAGTCAAAATTATTTGATTTAAATTAGAGATATCAAAATTGAAAAATTAGAAGGTTAATAGTGCAATTAAGCCAAAATAAAAATAAATAAAAAGCTATTATAGGTCTAACCCTTGTTGCCTTTCAAGGGAGGGTAGTGTATTAATGGGGTAGCCACCTACCCGTTTTTCAATAAGTTGATATATTTTTATATTTAATTACTTTAAATAAGTTTATTTGTTTAAAATCAATATAAACAAGATGGTTACAAAAATATTACTTTCTTGATAATTTTGTTCCTTCTTTATTTTGACTCTTATAATTAATTCAACAACTATAAAAAGAGTTTTGTTAGTAATGAAAATTGTAAAATCAAAATTCCTAAACAAAATGGATGATAAGTTTTTTGCAAATAAATTAATTGCTTACATTTCAAAAAAAAAGCACATTGTTTATCTATCAACACAATATTAGTTGTATATGAACTTGACTATTTAGAGCGTCATTGAACTCAATTTTTTTAAATAACTTTTGTCAATTGTTATTTATTTTGTGATGCTTTGATTTATATGTAAATAAAAATTATTGTGATTTTTTTTAGTATATGTTAAGTTTAATATATTAGTTTTAAAAATAAATTTTATTTTTCCTTTATATTTGATTTCTCGTTGAATTATGGCTAGGGTCATCGATATTGCATTTTCCTTCTTCTTTTTGACATTTTATTTTCTTCTATACGACATAGTGTTTTGTGAAAAAACCATTGTTTTTCATCTTACAAAATGCACTACACAATTCTTCACATAAATCGAAAACTTTTTAATACAAAGTGATCAAACAATATTGAGTCATTAAATGAACGTAAATTTCATAAGATATTTAAAAAAATTACAAAAATATCCAATGAAATAACAATCACCAAACCAGTCAAATCAATTAAAATAAAAAATTCGTATCACTATTATTTTTAAAAATATTATTGAAAGATAGAGAGTAATTTCACCATTTTAAATTGTGTATCGAGAGCAATTGTTTAATTTACGACATAGAATATCGTATAGAAAAAAATAAAATGTTTGTGAAATAATAATAGACATAGAAATATTAGATAACATAATTATCGTATTTAATTTATAGTTTCAAATGTTTTGTAGTATTCTTTATGGGATTGAGACTTCAAACGGTACACTTTAGAGATGGGTAGTCCCTCTATAAAGTTTAATAAAAAACACTTACAAAATAACGGTTTGAGATATGTTTTATAGAGTTTAAAACTAAATTGAAATATTTATATTTTTATACATCAAATTATAAGTGTTCTATAAAATCAAATATCATTTTAAGTGTCATTGTTTCATTTAAGAGACGTATTTTTATCAACATTCACAAATTTACTAACGGTCATTAATAAATGGACGAATTTGAAAAGTATTTTGCAAAGTAGAAAACAAAATTAAAATATTCATATTCTCGTAAATCAAATTAAAAAACCCAAAAATATTTGAGATCACTTTGATGGTTTATTCTCATTATTACTTTTTTGTTCATAAATAAAATTTTATTGACGTTAAAAACTCACATTTTAGGACTTGAATTGTGATCACCAATTAGACCAACTTTTTGTTTATTTTTTGGTAAAGGCAACATTTCAATTACTTTAATTTTAAATTAAATTTTGAAGATAAAAATGAAAAAAAAACTCATATTATGGAAAATAAATAAATAAGGTTTGTCAATTTTAATTTTTTAGCGGGAAGTTCTCTGAAAGCGAGACATGCCCTTCAAATTAGGGGTTGATTCCTTCCGAGTCTTTCACTTTTGTTTTTAATACCGAGTCTTTCCCTTTGTTTCAACATAAAGGAAGAAAATATATTATTTTTATATTTAATTGTAGTCAAAAATAAAAAGTAAAAGTTTGCTCATTTATAAGAGATTGGCAGTGCAAATTTAGAAAAAATATAATATTAAGAGTGGTAATGTTTATTGGTTCGGAACGATGATAAAATAAAAATAAAATGCAGAGCACTCGTATTTAATTTAATTATGTTTTTAGATTTGTATGTATACATGTAAATTACAGAGGTTGCACACAAAAAAAAACACATATTAAATGATAGATGTTTGACAACCAATCACATTTTGCTAACACATAAAATAAAATTTGAAATTATGGTATTGTTTAATGTGTTGGCTTTTTTTTTATAACCATGTGTGGGGAAGTTTTGATTGATTCAAAATTTAAATAATTTTACAATGGTCTGTATAGCCAAAAAAATAATAAATCAATTTCACACTTACATGACATTGTAAAATTATTGTATTGAGATTAAACAAAAAAATGATTTTTCGAATCAATATATCTTCTTTCTATGTGTAATTTTAAATTTTACACTACCATGTTAATATATATATTTCATTAACTTCTCAATATAAAGATAATTATTTTTTTAAAGTAAGAAAAACATACAAATACATTATTTAAAGTGCATTGAAAAAATAAAAGTGTCAAATTTTCGCTCTCTTGTATCACTGATTAATAGGGGTGTACGTGAGTTGGGTTAGATTGAGTTTTAATAAAATCTGATACTCGACTCGATCAATTATTTTTGAGTTGGGTTAAATTTTAAACCCGTATTTTTTCTATTTTACCCGAACCGAACTGACTCGATCAAAAACGGGTAGGTTGGGTTGGCGGGTTGTACATAAATAATAACCTATTTTTTATTTTACGGAAAAATATATTGAATGAAAATATATTTAATACTTAAATGTCTCCAAAACTATAAAATTTGAATCACATCATTCAATTATTTAAAAAAGCCAACAATCTCTCAAAAAAAAAAAAAATAAATCCAACAATCTTGAAGTACATAATAAATTCAACAATGGTAAATCAATAAAATATGAAAATTCATCAATTCTAAACAATGTTAGTTTCAAGTCCAAACATTTAACAGTTAAGTGCTTGGACTTGAAGTTCACGTTGCTTATAATTGATGAATTTTTATATTTTTAGGGGTGTATGCGGGTTGTGTTGGACGACTTTTGACAAAATTCGATATCCGACCCGATCGATTATCTTTGGGTTGGGTTAAGTTCTAAACTCGAATTTTTTCATTTAACCCGAACCGATCAATAATGGGTTAAGTTGAGTGAGCGGGTTGGCAGATCGACCCGCACCCATGTACAACTCTAGTGATTAATTTATAAGTTCTCTATTAAATATCAACAAGATCATCATTACTAATTTAAATCATTAATTCCTTAATGAGTTAAGGAACCTATCTTCTTTTCTAAACATCACTCCTTAAATATATAAGAAATTTTTTCGCATTAAACACACATAAATGATTTGCAACTATTAAACTTAATCTTATTCATAAAAATGAGATCCAATACATGATTTATCCTAAATTATGATTCAAATAGTATTTTTTTTATTTATAAAACTTCATATAAAAAATTACATTACATGTGATCAAACTATAACAAACGTGCCGAATAAGGATAAATCATTAAAATTGATATATAACTTCAAAGATACACACCTCTCTATATATACATATAATCAAAAGATGCATGAGAGGTTTGATAAATTACATTTCCAACACAAAATAGTTTGCCTACTCATTGGCGTGGTAGCCACCGAGACAAGTAAGTAAGAAAGGCTTTTTCAAGTGTGACTTCAATATCTTTTTTGGTTATACTATCTTTCTCTCATTTAGAAAAATGGTAAAATCACATAAAATTGAGAACAACTTTGCTATATATAGTAACTGGATAAGTGTAATTTTGCTTAAAGAATTTGAATTACCTACGTGAAAATATGAATTCTCATAATGAAGAAAGAAACAATTGCCACAAATTTTTTTAATTGAGGTTTTTTATTGTTCTTTTTGTCACGACTTTTGACTTAAATTCGTTTACCGAATATAGAATTTACAAAGTAAATTTAGCTCATAAAATACTCCAGCTTTCAAATCTAGCTTGAAGAAAGAGTCACACAATTTCCATTAAATAACTAAATAAGTGTTTTTTAAATTATATCAATTTTTATATATATCAATTTGACATTTTCATAGACAAAATATCATATAAACAACATAATTTTGAAACGTTATCTGTAACTTTACTTTTTCTTTTTATATTTATCGATGAATTAATATTGTTTATATTATATTTTGATATCTTGATTATTTTTAGATTTAGTATTCCTAACGAATTATTTATTTATTTTGACATAAAAGAAGGGATAAAACTTATCACTACACCACACAACTTTTGCTCTTTTTATGCTTCGTTGGCTATATTTAATGGAGCCACCGGTCGTTCGTTACATCATAAATGCAGATTTAAGTTGGTGGACATCGATGCATTCATCATCATATAAGCAACAATAACTAATTTTATTTTATTTATTATAAAAAAGGGAATTGCAACAATAACCAAATATTAACATACTATTTATTTATTTTTTAATAAATTAATAATTAATAAAATGTCATAGTTGTATATATGCGACCTAACGACAAAGAGAAATATTAACATAATATAATTGTATATCGTCCTGCGACCTCTAAATATAAAAATAATGAACATAAAAATAATAAGATATTTTAATATATTAATTTTAAAATAAAATATTATATATTTTTTTCAAAAAAAAAGATATAATAAAAAAATTCAAAAAAAATCTACAACAAAATTACCATTTGATGTAATAAAAGAAAAAACAATCAAAAGTAACAAAACATATATTTTAGTTTTCATATTAAATCTAATTTATTTATACTAAATCGATGTAAAATAATTGGTGTTTGATTATTTATTTTTTTATCTTATAGTGTTGATTACTTTTTACATAGTCGTTGAGCTCCATCCCTTGAATTTTTCCCAATAATTTATGATTAATCAACATTTTTTGGGTGGTAAACTTACACGTGTTCATCAAGTATGTATATTTATGCCTAATCAACTTTTAGGAGAACCATTATATCAGCTTCCGTAATTGGCTTGGTGCGTGAAGATATGTGCATAATGTACCCAATGATATTGAATACTACTGTTAATTAATCACATATATAATCATTCTCTAATTGCTTTCAGGGGTATGAATTAATTAAGTGTTGTGCTGCACTCTTATAGACATTTTAATGATATCAAAAGTATAAATCTTTTCGTTAAAAAATAATATTTTAATTTTTAAAAATACAATTTCTAAAACAAATTTTTTACATTTAAATTATTAACATTTCCTCTCTACTACATATCAACATTTTCCATTAGTTAATAATATAAAATTGGAATTAATTTGAAGTCAAAAGCACCAGAGCTCGCCACCTTGATTGTTCTCATTAGGTGTACGATGTGGAAATGCATTTAATAATCAATTAACAGGTCACACTATTGAAAATCTGAGGTTGAAATTTTGGTGCAACATTGACCTGGGACTCTCTAGTAATGATTTCTCACGTCTTTTACTTTTATTCCCTTTTTCCTTTTAAGAGGGGGAGGGTCGGAAAATTATGAGATTTGTGGTCCAAATTAAAGTAGGTAATCTATTGAGTTGTCATATTACTATTTTGAACTATAAATTATTAAACTTTGCTTGTGCTATAGAAGTTGTGACGTGCCAAATTTGTTTGACATGATTCAGTGAGTTAAGTGATTTTACAAATTGGGAACTAGACAAACCATCATGTGACTTCGTTGGCATAATTTTTTTTTATCAGCTACTAGGAGTTAGTATCATCAAAATAAACAAAAAAACACTTTGACAACCACTACAGGGCCCAAGAATATTGTGAGTTCAGAAGGGTCTTACGTGGTAAAAAAAAAATTGGAGTACAAGAAAATCTCTTATTTAATTATTTTAGTGATTTTTTATTAAATTTAATTTATATAATGTTAGTGTAAAAAAATTTTCCACTGACAATAGATCATAATCATCATATGTTAAAAAATGTTTGAGATATATAAAAACTATTTTTAAAGTAATGAACAATTATTACAATTATGTGTTGAAAGTGTAAAATATTTCAATCAATGCATATTAATTTTTTATTTGAATTTACTAAAACAAATACGGTAATGTTTAACATATGCAGAATATGTTTTGTAATAAATATTTCAATGAATTAAACAGTAATTTAATATATATATATATATATAAATTTATTATAATCAAATTATTTAAATCCATACGACTTAATTTAATTAATATAATATTGATATTGTTAAGTTAAATATTATATTTTAAGTTTAAATTTAATATCTCAAGTGTTAGTTTATTTACTATTTTCTTTTTAGAAGAAAAAAAAAGATAATTCAAAATGGTACTAAACATTACATAGTTACAAGATCGATATTATTAGGAAATGTGGGAAATTGTTAACAATTTTTGCGGTATACAGCATATTTCGAGTAGCTTCAAAATTCAAATAATTGGATAGTTACTTTTTTGGAATCTTAGGGACTTGGGACTTAGATGCAATGGAAGCACTTTTCAATTTGGTTGACTTTTGAATTAAAAAAAAAGGCATGGGGAATAAGAGGCCTAAAATCTACGAAGACGATGGCCACCATGATGTGTCTCACTAAATGATTTACCTTTTTTTTTCTTCTCTATTTTTGAACCTATTTCTATTCTCTATTGTTTGATTTGATCTCTTCATTTGCATTCTTATAAACCTCAGTTGTTGATTATAAAATGTGACAAGTGAGTTAGATAATATATCTTTAAAAAATTTTACAGCATTAAATTTTCAACTCCTTTTATATATATATATATATATATATATATATAATTTAATATTTATTAACCATGTAATGTGAGATATTTATTAACACTTAATATATATATATATATATATATATATATCGTTATAAACTCAACAAATTAACAGTTTAAACTTTAAATAATTTTTATATTTAATTTAATTAATTTTTGAAGAATGTGTAATTTATCCCGACTTATACTTTCCACACCCAAAATATATAAAAATACGTTTTTTTTAACTATTTGAAAATTTTTAGAAATACAAATTTGGTTAAATTTGAAAATTTTGAAATATAAATTCTCAATTTTTTTTTAAAAAAATTCAAAAATATGGTTGAATGTGATACTTTTGAAATGTAATTTTTTCATAATTTTAAAATAATTTAAAAAAAATTGGTTGAATATAAAACGTTTGAAATGTAACATTTTCAATAGTTTAAAAATATTTCAAAAATTTGGTTGAACACGAAACTTTCGAAATGCAATTTTTCAAACATTTTGAAAATTGTGTTGAATGTGAAACTTTCTAAACACATTTTTTCTGGAATTTTAAAATAATTTCAAAAATTTGTTTAAATGTGAAACTTTTAAAATGAAAATTTTCAAGAATTAAAAAAAAATCAAAAAGAATGTAAATCTTTTGAAATACAATTTTTTTAAATTTTTTTTAAAAAAATCAAAAATTTAGTTGAATGTGAGACTTCCAAAATAATATTTTTATGTAGTTTTGGGGGAGAAGTAAAAGTGAACAAGACCCATAATAGATTTCTTTTCGCTTTAAAAGTTAGACTGGAATATGTTACACACTTAATTTTTACGAGTTAGATTGAAATATTTAATGTATTTTACTTATAAAAGATATTTACAATTTTTTTTTTTATAAAACGAAAAGTATTTTCAGTACAGAATAAAGTATGATGTTATAATTGCTAGTTGAAAAACTTTAATTGAGACTATTTTAACTTTTATTTCTAAAATGTAGCCTTTTAGTACTTTCAAAGGATAGCTAAATTAATCCAATCTTGTAGATAAATAAAAAATGAGACTTGTTTCGTCCACAAAACAAACTTGAACATGTTTTTATTGTTTGTTATAGTTGTGGTTAACACAATTAATTAGCTGTTATTTCCATCAAACAGTTACTAAAGTTGTTGCTATACATTCAAAGAAATCTGAAGTGGTTGTATCGTGAGTGTTTGTTGTCTGAATTGGCCACTGGGTCTATGGAATATATAAACTACATCGTTTTCTTACTATTTAGAATAATTTTCTTTTTTGTCAAAATAATAATAATAATAATAATAATAATAAATAGGCTAAATAGTATCCATGGTCCCTTAACTTAATTTCAGGTAAAGTTTTAGTCATTTATCTTTTTTTTTTCCGATTTGGTCTTTTATTTTAATTTTAAGTGACAATTTAATCCTTTATGTTTTAAAATTTTAACAATATTATCTTTTTTTTTTACAAAAATTCAAAAAATTCATCAAAATTTTCAACCAAAACCCATAAAATTAATTACATTATTTAATATAATACAAATTTTATCAAATTCGTAACTCAAATATTCAAATAAACTCATATTTTCATTTTTTATTTGATTTTTAAAATTTCATCAAAATTTTCAACCAAAACCCATAAAATTAATTACATTCTTTAATATAATACAAATTTTATCAAATTCGTAACTCAAATATTCAAATAAACTCATATTTTCATTTTTTATTTGATTTTTAAAATTTCATCTAATAAAGAATAAAAATATGAATTTAATTGAATATTTGAGTTACGAATTTGATAAAATTTGTATTATATTAAAGAATGTAATTAATTTTATGGGTTTTGGTTGAAAATTTTGATGAATTTTT
>JBBPBO010000005.1:6991407-7113048 GCA_037974295.1 Cicer cuneatum
AAATTGTCACTTAAAATTAAAATAAAGGACCAAATCAAAAAAAAAAAAAAAGATAAAGGATTAAAACATTACCTGAAATTAAGTTAAGGAACCATGCTATTTAGTCTAATAAATAATAATAATTTTATTTTGATTGAACGAGATGAAATTAAAAAGTCCCATTTAGTCCATCATCGTGGGTTTTCAAGTTTCAACGAAAGTCGTTTTCTCTTGCTTTATTAGGTAGAACTTTTCCCCACAATACACAGTAATATGGTGTCTCTCGTGCTACAAGCCGAAGCCTGCGTTTGACTTAATTACAACTTATTATGATTTATGTCCTCTCTCATTCATTCTCATCCTATAGCTCCGAAGCAAAATTAATATTTTGGCATTATACATCACATTAATTTATTGACGTAACAGATGCACACCATTTCTTCTTAAAAATATATAGGTATATGACTATTTCCAACTTACTATAATACTTTTTAATCCTCTAAATATACTCATAATTACTACTACTATTTTCTTTTGTAATTTTTGAGTTGAAAGAGTGTGCTGATCTTCCTCACTTAATTTTAAGGGTAGATGTGTTAGATATATTTAAAGTTAGTTATAGGTAGGTATAACTTGATTACTATTGAGTACAAGTTATAACTTGATTACTAATGAGTACAAGTTAGTCAGAATTTATTAAAATTTATAAGTTTGATTTTGGTTAATATATAAAGTGCATTATATATTTACCGTGATAACTTTTTTTATTGGAAGAATTTCAAATAATTCAATTTTTCTATGAATTTTTTTTTTGACTCTACCATATTTATTCTTAAGTTGAAATTTTAATCCACAATTCCAATTTACAAAAATGTGTAGTTGAAGTTAGTTATAAATAGTTATAAGTTCATTGACAATAAATTAGTTAAGATTCGCTAATTTAATTATAATCACTATATAAAAAGGGTTTCATGGATTTATTATTGAATTTATTCTAAATAATTCAATCGTTTTTCTCAATTTATTTATTTATTTCGTTGGACTTTATCATATTTTTCAATAAGCTATGCTCTAGATTCTTTTGCTAAATGTAGAGGACATTTTTGTAGTTGTATTGTTTGCTTGAAAGAAATAAAGAACTAAGTATTTGAGTGGGTAAGAAAAAATTAGAATATTAGAGTTACAAAAAACAAAATTATTTTTCAAAAGGGACTAATTTGTCTAAATACAATTTTAACTTACCTTAAAATTGTAGTCAAATGACCCGTAAGAGTTAGCTTAATTGGTAAACTTTGAAATTAGATACTATGTTTCAGATTTGAACTTAAACATCATAATTGCATGCAATTTCTTTTACTATTTTATCTACGGAGAAAAAAAAAATTTGTAGTCAAATGATTCGAGTTGATGTAATATAAATAATAGACATTCATTACCTATATCTTTTTATAATAACTAACTAGTAACATTTGTAAATTAGTGAATGCTCATCCACCCCTTACTTTTGCTTTCAACTCTCAAATACACTACCGAAAACTAAAATTCACTGTACACGACTAAAAATTAAAATTCGATAAAAGTAAAAAAAAATTAAGAAATTAAATGGTCATTCACCTTGTAAATCAATTATCTCACTAATACATGAAGGTAACAAACTAACAATGACTCAAAACTACGAGAATTAGGCTCGGACGAGGCTACCCTAACTAAAAGATGGGCTGGCATAAAGTTTTTTTTTTCATCTGAGAGGGTTGCCATAGAGTTAAAAAAGAAAAAACTAGCACAATAGAGTTTTTAAAAGAACAAATTATTTTTTTAAAAGGGACTAATTTGTCAAAACAGGATCATAAATTAAAATTGAGATCAAATGAGCCAGAGTTTGAAATTTTTTACAACATATCTATAAGTTTGCAGTTGGTGGCAAAAAATACTTCCGGATGTGGCTTAGAAGTAATCAAAAGGCGCTACTTTTTCCACCTTAAAAAATATAAATATAGTTTTGATGTGGCTTAGAAGTAAAAGTGTAATTCCGGATGAAAATTACTATAGTAGGGGTGTACGCGGGTTGAGTTGAGCGAGTTTTGACCGAATCCGATATTCGATTTGATCAATTATCTTTAAGTTGGGTTAACTTTTAAACCTGTATTTTTTCCATTTAACTCGACCCGATCCGATCAAAAACGGATTGGATAAGCGGGTTGGTGGGTCGACACGCGCTCATGTACACTCCTAATTACTAGATAAAAACACAGTTTTTGTCCGTGTAGAAGAATAGAGAGGTGTGAAAAGTAAGTGTCCAATTAAAAGAAAAGTGGGGCGTAGAGGGCGTGCATGAAGCCCACAGGCAAGAGGGGTTGGGGGATGGTGCAATTAGAAGTCGACACAGTATAGTAAGTATACTTGACCTGAAAGTGAGTACATCTTGATTGATAGATCGATTGATCGAGAGAGAGAGAGATGTGGGTGTTTTACATGATATCTCTTCCCCTAACAATGGGAATGGTTCTATTAACGCTCAGGTACTTCGCTGGCCCTTCCGTACCTTTATACGTTCTCTTCACCGTTGGATATACATGGTTCTCTTCCCTCTCCATCATCATCCTTGTTCCCGCTGACATCTGCCTGGTACTATACTTTTCTCTCCTTCCTTTCACTTCAATTCACTATTTCGTTTAATTTCTATTAACATTTTTTCTTAAGTTCTGTTCATTTCAAATCACATACAGACAATATCTTCCCAATTAGACAATGGAGGCATTTCTTTCTTTTGGAGCTGGTCATATTGGAGTACATTTTTGCTTACTTGGTACGCTTCATCTTAAACTTTCTATCTTTATATGTCTGCAAGGAAGTACATATTATTGTGTAGATAGTACATACTTAATAAGTATTGGTATTTTGCAAGGAAGTATGTAAATGGAATTTACAGATCAGAAATGCAATTTTGCTTATGTATTAAATTATGTTATCCTAAGCAGGGCTGTCGTGCCCCTTATTCAGGGTTTTGAAGATGCTGGTGACTTTACTGTATTGGAAAGATTGAAGACTAGTATACATGTTAACTTGGTTTTCTATCTAATTGTCGGATCCATTGGCCTTTTTGGACTTATTCTTCTCATTATGATGCACAACCACTGGTTGGTTCTCGTCTTCTTAACCTTTGTTCTTTTGAACTAGATTATAGATTTTTGTTGCAATAAATTGTCTCTAAGGTATTGTTGCTTAGAGTTTTCTAATTAGTTCTCTTTAAATGAATATTCTTATTTTCACTCAAAGAGCTCTATTGTTTCCTCAAAGCCCCACGCATGGCAACTAATCTAACTTTTCTTGAATATTTATAATGTCATAAGGGTAGATACTTTTTTAGCGATATTTGGACTTTGACATGAATGATGCATTCCAGAAATTTGCAATGTCTGTGAGGACATTTCAAGGAACCTAATTGACGTCTTTCCAAGATTTATGCTTACCTTCTGCCCAATTACTTTATTACCTTTGACATGATGATCACGATTGACAACTTAACATGCAATAAAACCTTTTTGCATTCCCACACGTGCTTATGTGTGTTCGCGCTTTGCTTTGCTTTGGTTTGAAGTGAATCCCCCTCTTTGTTTTTTTTTTTTTTTTAATATTACTTTAGTTAATTGATTCTTTTATAAGCAGGAGTGGAGGTCTTTTGGGATTAGCAATGGCTTGCTCAAATACATTCGGACTAGTCACCGGTGCATTTCTTCTTGGCTTTGGTTTGAGTGAAATTCCCAAAAATGTTTGGAGAAATGCTGACTGGACCACCCGCCAAAAAGTTCTTTCCCACAAAATTGCTAAAATGGCTGTTGAACTTGATGATGCTCATCAAAAACTTTCTAATGCTATTGTTGTAAGTGGTTCTTACATGTTGTCCATATTATTGAGATTGTACAAAGGACATGCACACACTATTGAGATCCCTATTATTCCACTCACATTAGTCCACACTTCAGATTTCCACTCCTGATCGCGATAGAGTGTGTTGAGAGTCTCACATGGATTAGAGATATGGCCTAAATAGTGCTTAGAAGTATGAGAGTCCTCACTTTACAAGTTGGTTTTGTGGGGTAGAGTTAGATCTTCAGTCCAAATTCTAAGACACACTAAACACATGCTTAATACACTACTCCTAACAATGTGGGTAGGGGGATGATGCATGATAGGAATGGATCAATGCAGTTTGGTTGAACTTTAGACTAACCCTATTTCTTTTTAAACCTGTCCATTAGCCAACAAAAAGCAAAAACTTGAAGTTCTTTGATGATTTATTTCTGTAGGCTGCTCAAGCCACATCGAATCAGATGTCCAGGCACAATCCTCTGAGACCTTACATGGATGTAATTCACGACACGCTAACTCAAATGGTATAAATCTTACATTCTTTGCTTAGAGATTCTGATTACAGAACACAGCTCTTTGTTAGGATATAATCTTCAATTTTCCAGTTTAGAGAAGATCCATCCTTCAGACCACAAGGTGGCCGATTAGGTGAAAGCGATATGGATTATGATACTGATGAGAAGTCAATGGCAGCATTAAGACGTCATCTACGGGGAGCTACTGAGGAGTACTACAGATATAAAAGGTAAGAAAATGATTAGCTCAGTCTTTTAAGCCTGTTATTTGAGAAATTGACTTTGAATTATTTACAGCAGTCGTGAATGGGTAATTCAGGTGTTATATTCTTCCTAGGAGTATAAACATCTAATAGACCCATATTCATTTATTTTTTTTGTTCACGTTAATGACAATGCCTACTGTTTACTCCTTAGGCTAATATAAAAAATATCTTTCTTAAAGGCCCACATATAATTTGTTAGTTTTTTACTTTTCTTTTTTACCCTATTCACTTATGAATCTTATAATTGCTCTGGTTAAACGAACTTATTTGAATGGAGGACAATTTTAGCTTTGGTTCCTAGCTTTTAATAATATGAAAGACCTTTTATAAATTGACTTTCTAATTGTATCCCATGAGGAAATATATTTCTTTTTGCCACATATAGGATGAGTATTGAAGAGATCAGCTCATATAAAAGACTTTTTCTTTTTATATAATCCATGAAAGCTTTAATGTGTTACTAGTCCTTTTGCTTATCGGCATTATCTGGCCCTTCCACAACAGACTATTGACTGGGTATTATATTGCTGCTTTTGCAGTGAGTACATGACTTATGTACTAGAAGCCCTTGAAGCGGAAGATACAACAAAGAATTGTGAATGCCGCAAGGCAACTGGATGGTTTGCTTCTAATTATTATTTTTTTCTGTTGGTTTTTGGCCCCATTTCAATCAATAATATTTAAAGGTTGTTCCAGCTAACTTTAGGCAATTTTTAATGCTATCATTTCAGGAAATATATGTCAAGCATCAGACCTGCTCGGACTGGCAAGTTAGGGTCTTTATTTGATACTTTAGGTAATTATAAGAATCTCTGCTAATCTACTTGTTCCTAACTCCACTTAATTTATTTTCCTGCAATTGGACTTGTATTACTAGATTTAACTTTAATGAAGATGCTTCTGTTAGTTTCACACAAGCATGTTATCCTTTCGGTATACGAAGATATCAATAACCAATGATGCAACATATCCCCATCCTACTTGATCTGTTGCTTCCTGTGTCAAAATAAACCTTCAGTTTAATTATATTTTGCATATTTTTAATGCAGAGTATTTGAGACAAACTTGTCTTTTTTAAACAAAGTTCATCTTACTTGTACTATGAGTGCATCAAGTACTTGAACTAATCCAGTACTAATACAGATGTTAAAAAAAAGTTAATATCCACAGTCACAACTATAGGTACAGTCACATCCCTCTCTTGCTCCCACAGGGTAATGGGCATCCTAAAACCACCCCATTTGATCCCAAATCATTTCTCACTCCTTGCAAACTGCAACTCCTTTTGCACTAGCCGGCCGACCACTACTCCTTGGTCATGGTTGGCCATTAAAAACATTTAAGGCGAACCTTTGTCATGCATCCAACACCAAGAAAAGACAGAAAAATACCTTTAGCATGTGAAGAAAAAAATCAATCATCCACAAGTGATTCAAGAAACAAAAGGTAAACATACGAAATAATATACAATGTAGTTTTGGGGAGACCCAGTACAGCAGATAGATACACATGGATTGCAACAGATGGTAAAACTTTGATACCATGTCTAAACGTATAATATTTAGGAGAAAGTGGTATACCATGAATGCATCTTAGAGGTAGTGATCAAAAAAATTTATAGGCCAAATCATGAAAAAGGCTTTAGATTTGGGTTGTTTGTCATTAGGAAGGATTAATGATAAGATATTATGACTTTGTTTGATTTATGTGTCTGGCAAAGATGTTATTACTGTATGCTGTGATGAGTACTAAAAGGACTAATTGCAGAGCTAATTGACAGCTATTACAACTGTCATAACTATAGCCGACTAATATTCTAACATAAATATAGAAACAATTTTTACTACTGTTCTTACAGTACATAATTGTATATGCATACAGTGAATTAGTATTCAATACAATTATGTATACTACAGTCATTTTGAAAAATTGAAGTTTATCAATGGAGGTTTCCTAGGTTTTGAAGAAAAAGAGAACTTTGAATCTAATACTAACAAACCTTGTATGAAGTCCATATAATATACTCATACTTATCATTCTGTTTTTGTTTTTAAAGTTTCTTAAATTACCGTTTTCCTCTGTCATGCAATATTTTTTTTTTTTTAACTTTCTCAATTTGGTTTCATGCCACAATCAATGCTTGTATTATTTCAAATGATATATAAGGAGACTGTCGAGTTAACCTTGTTGGTAAATTATTGGGAAAATGTCCCTACCTGTGTGATTCAGGTAGACAACAAGAATAATAGAGTAAAAGAAGAATAAGAAATAACACCAAGACTTTTATTGTGGAAAACCCTGCCAAAGTGTCAATATAAAACGGAAATATCACAGGATTTTAGTATCCAAACATAATGTTTGCTTGACAAAGCAAATGTTTTTCTCAATCTCACCCAGCTAGAATGGGGATTATGATATATCTTGCCAAGTAGGATGGAAATCTTGAGTGCAACTATCTCTTGAAGAGAGTTGCATTAACTCTCTTACGCCATAGTTCTTGGAGTTAAACTTGCTGGCTCGCGCATATCCATCACAAATCCTCCTTTATATATTTGAGAGACGAATGAGATAGTGGGCGGTAATTGTTTGTCATATTTCCATGATTCCTTAATAATGCAATCTCCATTTGTAAGATGAATGTGATAGTCTCAAGAGTCCATGATTGATTATAAGGCCTTTGAAAGTTCTCATTAATTCTTTCCCATGCATTTGAATTATCAAGATTCAATGATCATGGTGTCTTATCAGTTATGGAGGGACTCTCAACAAACGTGTCATGATGAAATAATGCAAATGTTGCATGTGTTTATGTCCAAACATACTACATAGTGTAAAGAAGATTTGGTTTAGGTTTCTGAATAAATGGTGGTTCTTTGCAGAATTTTTCTGGCGATGCATTTTGAGAAAACAAGTTGAAAAGGGGTTGGCTGTTATACTTGGTATCATGTCTGTTGCAATTCTTCTGGCAGAGGCAACTCTTCTGCCCAGTGTTGATCTATCTCTTTTCTCAATTCTTATAAAATCTGTTGGAACACAGGAGGTGCTTGTGCAGGTAGACCAAGTTTTACACACACATACACACATTATCTCACATTGTGGAAAGAAAGTTTTTGATGAAGATTTCATTCTGGAATATGGAAAATCTTATAATAATTTAAAGGTTGAAATTTGATGTGTCCCATATGAACTTCCTCGTGATTGAGTAATTTGGCCTCTTTTGGGGTGCATATTATTGGTAAGCTGCACTTGTTTTTTGGAGTTGGGTTATGCATGAAATCAATTCATGCTAATTATTCAGAATTTAATTTCTATGTAACAACACTATAAAATAGTTTTATACATCTATCTAGTGACACCTCACCACTTACATAATTGTGTAGGTATTTTAGAAAATAATATTATAACATATCAAGATGGTGAAATTTGATTGGACGCATTTATAATTTTTTTACTCTTTTCAGTACATACAAATTAAACAATTACTCATGGAATACCACATGATGTCTCTTTGCCTTAATGGAATGCTTAAAAGCTGCTTTCTGAATCGCATATCTTCAATTTCTTGCTTAGGCTTTTGCTTTTGTTCCACTCATGTACATGTGCATTTGCACATACTTCTCCTTGTTCAAAATTGGAAGGCTGGTGTTTTACTCATTGACACCCAGACAGACCAGCTCAGTTAGCCTGCTTATGATATGCTCGTAAGTAATATTAACTACTGTCACTGCTACTTATTTCTGTTTCTTGAATTGCTGGCGCCATCTCGCATAATTTATTTTTTATCTTGTTCCCAGTATGATTGCTCGTTATGCTCCCCCTGTTTCATACAACTTTCTCAATCTCATTCGCTTAGGGTCTCATAAAACAACTATATTTGAACAGGTAATTCTTTTATCGTCGTTTCATGCATGGGGTTCTACTTTATACTAATAAGTAATAACTAGTAAAGTAACTTTTTAATTTTAATTTAAATATAAAAAAATAATATCTATCTCTTTAAATTACAAACACGAATATGCTAATATGATAATAATACTATCACTCCTCCCAACCCGAGAATTTTCCCACAAATATGTATTAACCCTTGTAGCTCCTTCTTTATTATGGCTGTATTTGATAAACAGTTAAATTAAATGGTTATTTAATAAACTATTTTAGGGAGTTCAATTAAGCACTTGTTCATAATCTATTATGGAGAACTTATTAGAATAAGCTAAAAACAATTTATGTGGATGTTTTTAAACTTATTTTTATAAGTGTGTCCAAATACTAATATAAGTGATTTTGTCAAGATATAAATAAAAATAAATTCCTCCAAATACTCCCTGTGTATGTATAGATGGATTAGGTACAAGACTTAATGAAATCCTACTAACTACATGACTAATAACCCTACTTGAATAATGGAAATTTGGAACAAATTATTAAAATATACAACTTAATCAATCAACAATAATGAATAATTGGTTCCACAATGTATTCTAAAGATATTGTATGATATTTGAATATATCCTATTACAATTGAAATATATCTTCAAAGTTCTGTTACAAGTATCAAATCACTTCTTAGTTCTTAATAATACTGGAAATTGCCATTTTTATATTGATCGGGTGCACACCATATTGTAAGTAGAAAAGGCTGTAATGTACTACCATTCTCCATTAAGTGTACTGACCCATATTTGAAATTTTCTTTTTTCTAACCCAACTAATAAATTAATGCCAACTTTGTAACAACTATTTTCCTATAATTTTTTCTTCTTTTTTTTTTTCTTTCTTTTTTTTAACTTGGTTCATTTTGTAATTGATTGCAGCGAATGGGGAACATTGATAATGCTGTCCCTTTCTTTGGAGATAAATTTAACAAAATCTTTCCACTTATTATGGTTATATACACCCTTTTGGTTGCAAGCAACTTCTTTGACAGGGTATTTGATTTCCTGGGAAGTTGGAGGAGATATATTTTCAAAACTGAAGCTGAAGATATGGATGGTTTTCATCCATCAGGGTTAGTTATCTTGCAGAAAGGTATGTAGTCGTTAAAGCTCTAGTTCAAGTTAAATGACAAATCTTGTCTAAACTAGTAAACCTTAATGTAATGTGGGATATTGAATTTTGTGATACCATTGCTGATGATTGAATTCATATAATTTGTAGAACGGTATTGGCTTGAACAAGGACGTAAAGTAGGCGAGCAAGTTGTTCCACTTGCAATGAATTTTAATAGTATTGATGTAGAATCAAGCAATAATATTATGGTATGTCGACATGCCACTCGAAAAAAAAATCATTTCTCATTATTTTCATCTGTCTTGCAGTATGTGTAGCTTAACATCATGGTGACTTTGACATCTGCAAAGATATAATGTGTTACTCTGCTTTTTCTGACAGTTTTCACTCATGTTATAACTTATATTGTTCAGGAGGAGAATGGTGTTGAAATGAAGGGAACTTCTACCTTATTTAACGCAGAAATTAACGGACGTCTGTCCAAAACTATGAAGGAAGAGACAAGGAGATATAGTTCGAGCAGGGAAGCGATCAGTAGCAAGTATGCTGCTGTCAAACAGCAGAGTGGACTAACATCTAAATATAAGGCAGAAGAGACAAACTTAGACTCTGCTAAGATTTCCTTGCTTGATCATGGTAATACTTCTGAAACTTCTGGTTTGGTTTTGACATGGCAAACATTAAAGAAAGGCTTTCAGAGTTTCAAGACTGACATCGATGCCAAAGGGTTTTTACCTGTACGGAAAACACATCAAAATAGGATCACTCGAGTTTCCTCATCTGAATCCCTTGATGATATAGTTCAAAGACTGAAACAGCCCTCAATGGACCAAGTCTTTAACAACGATGAGGGTATGGGGGCTAATATCTCCAGTTCTTGTAGATGATGTCGATAGTTTCGGCACCATGTTGGTAAGTGTTCAAGAATTGGTAATTCAAGTACATATTATCATGTACAGTAGTGGGAAAATCTTGCATACTTTCTTTGGCTTTCTTCTCTTTTCCTTTTTTCCTTTTCTTCTTTGCTAGTATATAGCCCAATGCAATGTAAAGAAGGAAAGATAGTCTGTTATACAGGAGTTAATACACGTTCCAAATTAATCACATAAATACAGGAAATTCAGATTTAGCTCCTCCAAGTAATTTATTTTAGAGAGGAAAGTAACTAATTGAAAATTTCTAAACAAAAGAATGAATACTTCAAATTGCACGAGTACAATTTAATTATGTGTAGTTAAGTTATTAAAAAAAGTGGATCTAAGTTTTATTAAAACTGTTTACAAAAAGTCAACCCTTTCTCTCCCTCATTGTTGTTGAATGCGTGAAGGCTTCCTTGGTGTCCTTCCTTGTCAATTTGAGTAGCTTGGACCAAAAGCTTCCTTTCTTATTATTTCCCTTGTTATCTCCATTGAATTCCCTATCCCTAATTTGGCTTCTTGAAACAAAAGCGACCGACTTGCTCTTCTTCAACTCATATTCGAATCCAACCATGGAAGAAGCAGAATCCATCACACTAGAAGTGTGACGGCGGTGACGGCGGCTATGAGCTTGAGACATGTAATTTGATAAGGTTGAAGAAAAGGGTTGAGGAGATTGAGGTACATGGTGAATTTGTTTGTTGTTGCATAGCTTTGAAAGTTTGTCTCTTAAGCAATAAGAGCAAACACCAGGTAGTTGCCTGTAATTTGGGTGCTCTTTGCACTTTGTTCCTGCTGCTTCTAACTCTGACAACTTCATATTTTGATTGATGATGTTTTGTACGTTCGTTTTACCGTTTTATAGTTTCATTTGTCGTAGGCGCAATGCATAGGAAATCCACAAGTACGTCTTTCCTCGAACCTTCATGTTACTTAATATTATTGTCATCATATTTAGAAATTAGGCACGACATAATAAACAAGTTCTATGAATGGGTCTAATCTAATCTTGCTTCTCGATGGTTTCTTTAATTTTTAACGCAATCTTCAACGAAAGCGATGAAATCCAATATCAGAAAATTGAGTCCATGATTACGATGTAGTTATTAAAAATAATAATTTATAATTAGATTTAGGATTAATACAGCCTTAAATAATACGAAATTTATAAAATTCTGCTTTCGTTTTGTTTGTTTCTATTCTCTATTTCTAATTAAGAAAAATAAAGTTTTGATTTCTTTTTACGATAATTAGGAATAAATAAACTATAAAGTACACCCTTTTATGAGAATTAAAAATACATTATTTTCATGACACAAAAATACAAAAGTTTTAGACAGTGAAAAATACCCATTAAATATACTGGACACAAAAAATATTAAAAAAAAAAATAGCACATAAAACTATTGAACTAAAATATGAGTATACTATCCATTTATAAAACATTATCATCCATACACATAATTTAAATACGAGTACAATTTTTTGTTTCTTGAATACAATATAATATTAATATAAACATAAATACATTACCCTCCCTAATTCGAATTGACTACTAATTTTCAACGCATTAAAATTGAATGATCCATTTCATTCCAGGACACATCGATTACGTGGTAAATTTCTTCTAAGTTACGAGACAAAAGCAGCCAAATCAACATTTGTCCTTTGACCGTGGATGTCATGAGAACACGTTGTTAGTCAAGGCAGCGCACGTGAGGATAATAAATAAATTATTTATTTATAGGCTTCGTACTACAGAAAATAAGATATCTGATCTACACCAAAGTCCAAAATCAACTTTCACCCACATACTTTTTTTTCTTTCTTTCAGTTTTGTCCTATAGAAATGATAACAAATATATTTAAAACACTTTTTAAAAGTTTAAATGTAAAAATTATACATTTTATATTTTAAAATTGTAAAAGGTGTCATCATGGTTTCTTGAAATGATCACGAAAGAGAGAGACATGAGTTTCACAATATGCAAAATCCAGTTTAGACGATCGAAATACTTGTTATTCGTTATCACAAACTAAATAAACTGAAATGATGAATAAAAAGTTCAAGTACATTTCTTCAAATATCTATGTAATTCAAAATTAGTGCAATTCTTTTAGAATCAAAAGAGCTTTGTGGAAGCTTGAGATTGAGAAAAACCCAAAAGAAATCATTTTGATAAAATTAAGATTAAAAAATAATAATAGAATATATTATTCATCTTAACAAGAAATGAAAATAAATTTGAAGTATTTTTTCTGTTCCCCAGAAATTCAAAAAAAGGAGAAGTTGGGTACATATCTTAGTTATGAGAATAATTTTTCATGGTCCATAGTGAGAGTGGGCCTAATGGGCTCTAGAAATAATATAAGGGAACTGCTTTTCCTACCCCCCTCAAACACTTCGAAAGTACGCACGCACTTAAAAAGGAGAAGAAAAAAAATTCCAGATGTTTCTATACTGTCAATCGTTCTTCTTCGTCTCTCAAACTCTCACTTAAGCGAACTAAGGTTCATCAGCTTCAAAATTGGTAAAAACTTAAAAAAGAGTACTAGAGTGATTGGGTTTCTCATTTTTTAAAATTGAATTTCAATAAGTTAATTTTCTTTAGTTAGTACTAATGCCAAATGGAATTAAAAAAAGGAAAAATAATTTTTTATGTGAACTAAAATCATATTCATCTTATATTTTATAGACCAAAATAAGGATTAACCTTAATTTATATCATATCTTTATTTAACTTATTAAACAAATAAAATAAAATAATTTGATTAGTCGTGATTTTTTTAAATGAAATTTTTTTAAATATAAAATTAATTCATTACATGTATTTTTAATATTTTTTATTAATTTATAATTAGTAAAAATATTATACGTTAATCTTTAAAAAACATCATGTAAGTGTTTCACAATAGTAATTTTTGTTAACTTTTTTATATTACAAGTTAATTTAATAGTATTAATATGAGATATATTTAAAAGATGAGTAGAAATATGTATCTAAAAATTTATAAAAAAAAATTATTCTAAGGACAAGCAAATGTGGCAAAAAAGTCTAACAATTAAAGAGGCTGATGGAGTATAATTAACCACTTTACCAGAAAATTTAGGGTATTTTAGTCCGAAATTACACATTTTAATAATTTTTTCTCTACTTTTATTTAAATAAGTGATTTTTAAATAGATTTTGTTTGCTTTCGTATTTATTCTGTAACTTTGTCGTTTGAGCACGACGTTGATTTATTTGTCGTAATAGTATGACGTTTAATTTATTATTACGGTATTCATTTGGTTCAAATTAAAATATTGTTCTTATGACAAGATAGAGGGATAACATAAGATATATGATAATATATATTATTTGATACAACATTCTAAAGTGAGCAACTCACTTTATAGAGTAAAGTGAACAATCAAAAATTCAAAGTTAGATATTGCAAGTATATCATAGCTAATTATAAACTTATTAAAATAGCAATTATTAATTTTCTCACTTTACACTTTATTCGCTGTAAAGGATCTAAATTATACATTATCATATCATGTATGAATCGAATGTTTGATGAACCCACAATATATAATAAAATATTCATAAACGCTATTACATCTGGTCTCTATAGTTATAATTTTTATATTGAATATGAGTTGAGTTATAAACCAACAATATAAGATAAAAACAGTAATTTTACTAAGTTATTCTTTTAAATATAATTTAAAATATATAAAATTGAAATTTAATAAAATATAAATAAAAACAAAAAACAATAGTTTTTGACATTCAATTTAAAATTAAAATATTGCAAAAAAATAGTATATAATTGTTTCACAATAATAATTTTATCATTTAATTATAATATATATATATATATATATATATATATATTATATCATATCATTATTCCAAACACATGACTTAATACAATCATATTAAACTCTTTGTTATTATTTGTGCATTAAACACAAGATATGATAATGTTTATTATATTACTATCATATTTTTATGTTGCTTTATTCTATCATGCGTATCAAACGAGTCCTTCAAGATTCAACTAATGACTTCAGTGTCGTCAATGTTATAAATACAAATACATGAGTATTTCGAACACTTTAAGTTTATAATATTAGTAAATATTTCATCATTTTATGTTAATAACTTGAATGTTGTTGATTTATTCTCAAATTCATACTTTTCATTTTTTGAAGAATTTAAATTTATATTTTTTTCCGATTGATATAACTTAACGGTTTGAATGAATGCCATTTACCAATATAAAATACTAGTCAAGGATGAACCTATTTAGAATGTAGTCAGGACAATAGTTTGCAGTTAATTTTGATAAATAAATATTTTTAGTACTTAATAAATTAAAAAATAGATTAAATGATAAATAAAAAAAATGTATGTTATAGATTGTGTGTTTTAATATGTTTTGATTTTCAAAAAATAAATTAATGAATATTATTATAATAGTCTTTAAATGCATTAAAACTACAAAAATAAGCCTAGATATATCTTTTATATGTAATTTTGATTATTAAAGGTGTTTTTAATTAATTAATTAATCTAGTCTTCGTTTTTCGTTAATCATTTTTATCTATAAAAAATAAAGGCTAAATAGCACTTGTGGTCCCTTAACTTAATTTCAGTTAACGTTTTAGTACTTTATGTTTTTTTTTCTGATTTGGTCCTTTATTTTAATTTTAAGTGACAATTTGATCTTTTATGTTTTAAAATGTCAACAATGTTATCATTTTTTTTACAAAAATTCATCAAAATTTTCAACCAAAACCTATAAAATTAATTATATTTTTCAATATAATACAAATTCCATCAAATTCAAAACTCAAATCTTCAAATAAACTTATATTTTCATCTCTAACAACATCAAATAAATAATGAAAATATGAGTTTGTTTGAAGATTTGAGTTACGAATTTGATGAAATTTGTATTATATTAAATAATATAATTAATTTTATGAGTTTTGGTTGAAAATTTTGATGAATTTTTTGAATTTTTGTAAAAAAAAAAAGAATAATACTGTTAATATTTTAAAACATAAAATATCAAATTGTCACTTAAAATTAAAATAAATAACTAAAACGTTAAATAAAATTAAGTTAAGGGGATCACATGAGCTATTTAACCAAAAATAAAATACGAACAAAATATATATTTAAAAATTTATATAATTTTAATAGATTCATATAGTATAACAATACCTATTACAACAATTGAAATAAATATGTGGTACCTCACTACCTACAATTTATGTGTCCATTCATGAAACTAGAAGAGTTTTTCATTTCTATCCGTTCGTGCCACAACTGAAAATTATTTTCTTTCTGAAAGTTAAATGCAGACTCAAGCCGTGCATCTGAATGGGTCCCAGCCTTGGTCTGTTTATTACGCTGATGGGCCTTCTTGTCCCTTCCATCCCAACTAAGAACTGATTTCTTTATGGGCCTAACACCGATAGAGCAGTCTTCATGGAAAGTTTGAATTTTGTGTCCCTCAATTAAATTTTTATTCCATTTAAAAATTTATGTTTGAATTTATTAAAGTACTTTTACGTCACGATAAAAACAAAAATATTGAAACATACCTTTCACAATCTGAATTTGAAACAAGTAAGTTTTTTCTCATAAAATCTTTTTATCAGAAATTTTAAATTTATGGCTGAACTCCTGAAAATTTCATTCATTTATGAAATTTCTGGTACAGTATTTTTTTTATTTTATATTTTTTTATTTTTCTCATTTAATTTATTTAACTTATATTTTCCACCTCTATCACAACCAAAAATTAATTTTGACTTTCTTCCTCTCTTTCCGGTCTCTATGTCAGAGCGAGTAATGATAACAGCTACTCGATTTTGTTGGTCAACCTCTCTTGCCCGTGATATGACAACTTCTCGTGACTCAAAAATTTGATCGGTTGTGAACACTTGAGTCAAATCTATACATAATGGTGATGTTTTTTCATCTCTACTTAAAAAAAAAAGTTAAGAAAAATTCCAAAAAAAAAGTAAATACATTACCAGAAATTTTGTACTTATAAATTTTCGGTATACAAATTGTACCACCAAATATAGTAAAAAGAAAATTTTCGATAGTTATAAATTGTGTACCAGATTTTAGGAGAAAAATGTTACTTGCCATAAATTTTGGCGAGGGGGTAAATTTTGGAGTAATTTTTTTTACCATTAATTGAATGAAAATTAAAGAAATAAATTTAAATTTTTAATATTTTTGGGATATAAGTCCTACTGAGTAGTACGAAATTCAACTTTCGCATTCATGTCATTCGGGATGAATAGAACTATTAAATATGAATTTCACATAACTTACACCAATAAATATAAAGATATTATATGCATGGTATATTATATTTATAATGAACTTCTTGGGAGTCCCGAGAGCTAGTGAGAAATAACGAACCAAATATTATACTGTTATACTATTTGTTGCGGAGTATAGGGATGTGGAAGAGAAAAACAATGGGTCAAGTGCTTCAAAATTACAAGAGACTTTGACAATACATCTCAACTAAAAACCTTAACGCAATGAGCATATGGATCGTATATCTTATATATCCAATATTTAGTTCATTCATAGTCGATGTGATATTTAACTACTCACACTTAGACCCAACAACAGTACCGTATGTTATTATTTTCATATATTTTTTTATCTTAAATAATTATATAAAAAAAGTTTAGGACTATACTGTTGGAACTAAGTTGGTTCTTGCAATTAAAGTTTTGATGTTAGCAAATGTATTTTATGAAAATAACATATTTGACTTAGAAGAAGAATGAAAAATGTCATCAGAAGAATAGATCAGAGGATGACGTTACCAGAAGCAGAAATCAGAGGATGACGTCACCAGAGCATGTCACCAGGAGATGACGCTACCAGAAGCATAAATCAGAGGATGATGTCACCAGAAGCAGAAATAAGAGGATGACGTCACCAGAGGATATCATCAGAAGAATCTGTCAGAGAAAAATGCTCAAAACAGAATTGAAGAAAAAGACTTGAGAAACAGAATCTAGCTAAAAAATATGTTCAAAACATAATCTGAGAATAATGCTCAAAACAGAATTGGAGCAAAAGACTCGAGAAACAGAATCTAGCTAAAAATATGCTCAAAACAGAATTTGAGAAAAATGCTCAAAACAGAAGCGGAGCAAAATGCTCAAAACAAAATTGGAGCAAAAGACTCAAAACAGAATCTGAGCAAACTACTTCAGAATATTCTCAAAACAGATTAATTGAAATATACTCCAGAAGTAAAGCATTAGTAAGCAAAAGATTCAAAACAAAATCTGAACAAACTACTCCAGAATATTCTCAAAACAGATTAATCGAAATACACTCCTGAAGTAAAGCTTCAGTGAAGCCCTAAAGTTCAACTATAAATAGAGACTTAATGATGAAGATTAGTGTATCGAAAAACACAAGAACTCAAGCTCCAATTCAAAGTTATTTGAGAGTTCAAAAGCGAGAAACACAAATGTGCAAGAGCAATATTTTCTAAGTGTTTTCGAGAGAGAAATTCAGTGTAATAATCAGCTTTCCAGAAGCAACAAAAGAGTGCAAGAATAAGTGCATAAATTAGCTTTCCAGAAGCAACAAAAGAGTGCAAGAATCAGTGCAGCGAACAACTTTTCATAAGCAACGTTGCAAAGTTCCAAACCTTTATTATATAACTGGATAGTGGTGTAGATTCCTTCTTCAATCTAGGGTGTCAGATTGGTAGGAGAAGACTTGACTTGTAGAGTCAAGGTGTTGTTATCGTAACTCAAAAGTCTGAGATTGTCAGACTGTTTGAGAAGACTTGGCTGGTTTAGTCAAGGTGTTGTTGTTTCTCAAAAGTCTGAGGGTGTCAGGCTGTTTGAGAAGACTTAGTTGGTTTAGTTAAGGTGTTGTTGTTCCTCAAAAGTCTGGGGTTGTCAGGCTGTTTGAGAAGACTTGGTTGGTATAGTCAAGGTGTTGTTGTTCCTCCAAAGTCTGGGGTTGTTAGGCTGTTTAGGAAGACTAGCTTGTAGGGTCAGTGGTGTTGTAATTCAAAGGAGTTTGAATTAGTGAAAAGGCCTTCTGGAGGAAGAGATTGGACGTAGCCTAGTTAACGGTGAACCAATATAAATTGTTGTGTTATTATGTTATTATTATCCGCTGCTAAATCTGATTAGTTATATATTGAATAATTCACATTAACATTCAACAAAACAACAAAAGTAATCAAGTTTGACAAACACAATTCAACTCCCCTTCTCGTGTTTGCACCTTCATATACAACTAGAATATGTTTTGTATCCGAATAAGAGATATATTTTGTTTAATCCAATATTAATTCAAGAGATTTTAATTCAAGGTTGTAGGAGATAAATGTTTACATACGAATCATCGATATGTAGTTAGGTTGGTTATGTCATTTATAATTGTATTTTATCAACAAATATTTTTTGACGCAAATGGATTGAATTAAAGACGATATAGATCTTACGTTATTATTGAGTATGTGTAAAATAAATTAATTTAGTTGTTAATATTAAAGTTTTGATTTAATTATTTTTTATTGGTTTCTAAAATATTTATATATATCATTTGTGTGTCTTTCATTTTCATAATTATATTTAATCTTAAAATATAGAATATCTCAACTCATGGTCAATTTAATTGTAATATTCTTATTTGCATTTTAATGACTTACTTTTTCTGTAAAAAAATAACTAATATAATCTAGATAAGCTGTAAATTAATATAACCAAAAATCCTGTAAACACACAAATTTTGCATTGACTTTATTAATGTGAACTAAAATAAATGAAATATATCAATTCAAAAATATTATAACAGTTAAATTTGACCTTTACAATTAAGATATACTTTAAAAGGGAAATAGTAAGATTTACTTATTTACTCGAAATGTTCTATGTATGAGGTTAGAATTTAAAATTTTAAAGACGTGAATTTTATCGTATAGAAAATAAATAAACAAATAATATTGACTTGAAATTTAACGGTACACTTAATTAATAGAAATTAAAATATGTTCATTTATATCAGTATAAATCTACTTATTCTTAAATATATTCATTTATATCAGTATAAATCTACTTATTCTTGTTACCCCGTAATAAGTATTGTTGTTAATTAATTAAATTCTAAGTGTGAAATGTGAGTGGTTAAAAAGGTCCTACATTAGTTAAGAATGAAGAAAATATTAAATATATAAGAGATATAATCCATAAATTTATTGTTTTAAAATTTTAGATTGAAATATTATGTAATAAATATGTTTTTTTTTCAAATATACATCAACCATATTATTTATATACTTTTTATGTAAAATACTATTTATTAAATAATTCAGGTTACAAAGCGACTTATAATCAACCATAAAAGAATAAATTTAGCTAGAGACCTCTTTAAAACTTAGCCACCAACTCATTTTTTTTTTTAGTTCTATTTTTGTTTTTTCATCTAACAAAGGGTGATTTGTTGATAATTTTTGTTCCAAAATTACTCCTTTAAATTGTTTTTTTTATTGTTTGTCATCTAATAAATGATTTTTTTTTCCACATATTTAATTTTTTTTCGTGTTGTTTTTGTAATTTATTTGTGTTAGTGCAACATTGTTTTAGTTTTTCGCTTTATTGCGGTGTTGTTTTGATCTAGTGCAAATTATATCAATAACTATTACATTTTCAAGGTTACAACTCCAGAGATATGAGTATTACAGACATATCAATTTTGTTTTATTTGTAGATTTTATGGTATTAACTTGGATGATATGAGTTTATTCGCAAATTTATTATTTTTTTAATTTAACGAAATTGAATTGTATTGTTATTGATCACGTAATTTTTACAATTTGAATGAATGAATGAATACCATTTTCTTTAGTAAAAAAAATTAACATAAATATATTTGTGATATATGTTTTTATTATCAAATATTTTCTTGTGCACTAATTTCGTACTAGTATTATGACAATCAATATATTTTGCAATCTTTAAGTTACACAAACATAACAAAGTTGTCATTTTTTTTTACAATAAATTAGTCTTTAATTTTTCTTTTGGTGTCAAAGTTGTCATTTATGCTTATAAATGTTTACACTCATGATTCAAATTTAAAACCAATAAAATTAAAATCTAAAATTTTCTCAATTTTTTCAATAAAATCATACAATTTTTAAGAAGTTTTGATTGCAATAATTATAAGAAATAAACTCTCAATAAACTTTTAGAGAAATGTACTAGGAAGAATTTGATATTCTATTAAAATTTGATATGGTTCTTAAAATTAAATATGAAATTCTCTTAATCTAGATTAAAAATTACATGAAAAACTATTATTTTATTCTTTATATGATCACTAACAAAAATCTATAAGTAAAACTGAATAAAATGAAGTTATGACTAAAAATAGTTCAACACCATAACATTTACAAAACAAAAGATTAACTCGATACAAAAAAAAATTAAAAAATAATATGATATTTTTGTATAACTTAAAGGAGTATATGATTTATTTTGTCTATTATTACAATTGTAAACTAAAATTGCTCTTCAGAAAATAGTTTCGAAATACAGTAATTTGTAATTTTGCTTAAAAAAAAGTAATTGTGTGTTAAATTTTTATAGAATAAAGTCGATCGTAGTTGTATATATGAATTTTTAGTGGTATTTATTTCGGTGTTCTCCATTAAAAAAAATCACATTTTTTTATTACATAAGATAACAATATCTAAAATACCATTTGGGATATTTTCTTTGTATATTTTTTCGGAAATGAAGACCTGAGAGCCAAATACCGTATCAAAATTCTCCCTGAGAAACAAATACCAATTAATAACATCTTGCCACGCCATGTACAAAAAAAACAAACAAAAAATTGCCACACCAAAGAGATACGATCATGTGAAAGAGAATCAAAATATATATTTTTTTTAATATGCGAGCTTCATATTGGCTTCCTGGCTGGTATCATCAATATATAATCATATTATGTTTGGATGTAATTTTATAATACCAGTAGTCCCACTTATAAAAAAAATATTGATACTAATAAACTTATTTCTCATTATTACTTTTTAAATAGTTTTACAAATATATCGTGCATAACAAAATATAAGATATTAAATATACTTATTAATATTTTAAAGTTAAATATTAAATAAAGATAAAAAATTATTAAATAATAAATACATCTTAAAAGTCATTTTTTTATTAATGAATTAAAAAAATCTCCTTTTTTTATTTTTATAATCGTCACCAGAAATAGTATATTAAAATAAGAATTAAATACAAGATTTTATGCTCTCTCAACATATTTTCTCCCAGAGTTGATTGCATTAATTATTCATACTAGTAGTTGTGTGTCACTATCTAGTCTGGAATAAAAGAATAGAAAAGAGACAAGAGTTTTGAACAAATTTATTTTTTTAGGTGAAGATAGAACAAGACTGTTCACAAAATTAAACTTTGCCGACACACGAGCAATAGTGCACATGTTTGTTCAGAAGGAAGAAGAAGAACATAAATCAATTGGGCAACCAAAATAAAGCAAACCGATAGATGAAAGGCGCACTCCCCCAATCGTGTAATGTCGGCACTTTGTGGTTTGTTTTGAAATGACATTTTTCGTACTATATTCATAGAACAAAGGGCAATGTGTCCAAATATCAAATACGAAAGCAATTTTGTTGGTATCTTTTGTGTCAATTGTTTCCTTTGTTCTGGTATGTTTTTCTTCTTCTTCTTTTTTACGGTAAAAATGTATACATCCACATAGCGATATAATGATGCATGAGAATATGTATACGTAATACATATGCGTATGTATATATGTAAAAAATTTCAATTTAAAATACAATCCAATTTGATTACGTTAACAAAACTTTTATTAAAAAAGGCAGGATTGTTCCTTAAAATTAAGTTTAAATTGATGTCTTATTTTTTTATTTTATAAGATTGTTTATTTTTTATTAATCATATATATAAATAAATATAACAAGTGAGCACTGAAAAATTCAAATCAAATAAAATATACAATAAAATTATAGCAAAAGTATTTATATAATATATCAATTAATATGAATATTGCTAAAAAAAAACTATCAATCCAAATATTTTATTATAATAATTTTTTTATGGCTCTACAAATTTAGGGCCATGTAATGTAATTCAGGACCGCTACGGAAAGAATTTATCTACACGTAAAATACTTATAAAGAAAGAGACATTGATCAATTTTTTTATATATGTATGTGTATTAGTCGTAATTTATAAATTATATTTTAATTTATATGTTAAGATAACAACAAAAATATTATTAAAATAAGTTAAAATAAATATTGGTTTTTATACGATAACTAACAATAATTCAGAAGTAACTTTCAATGTCTCTTCACTCATATAAAAATAAGGTTTCTAAATCTAGTTCATCAAGAGACAAATTTTTTCAATTCAATAATTATAATATCATCTTAAAGTGGACCATGTACATATTCATTGATGCGGTCAAAACAACTTGTGTCTTTTTTTTTAATTTTCTCTGTCTTTCATAGAACACATATTTGTGAGTATTCATGAACTACCTCTAAGATATGCATCAAGGAGTATCCATGAAGTATCAATATGAGACACATCTTTAATGTTGGAGTATTCGGATTTTCAAACTTTCGTTCAAAACAACAAATAATTTTTTATCCTTTTTTTAACCCTTGGGCTTTCAAGAACAACAAATATTTTAGTTAAAATTTCAATTTTGATTCTCCTGACAATTCGTCCTTAACCAAAACTTATTAGTCATTTGAACTCATTCATTTGAGTTAAAAAAGTTCTTAATTTTTAAAAATTAATCACATAAAAAATAAATAACAGTTTTAAAAAAATCAAAAATATTTCTTTAAATAATAAATTAAATTATTTTTAAAAATGATAAAAATTATTATTATTGTAGGTAATAATTTATTAGAATATTAAAAAAAATATTAGGTGTATTGGATGGATATTCATCCCTTTAAAAAGGATAATGGATGAATTGGATTGAATTTTTTAAAGAACTTTTAATTGTAAATAAATTGTTTGGATTCATCCATTATCATCTAAATTCAAAGTCATTTATTTTATCACTCTTAACAATATACAGAGATGGAAAATATATCACAGTTATAGAATAACACTTAGAGTGAGCAAACTAAGGAAGATTAAATCATAGAGGAATAAAGATGAGAGCAAAATTATGAGGGAGAAGAGGAATTTGTGAGATACGAAAGAATAAAAAAATTGGAAGACGAAATTGTAATTTTATTAAACATTGCCAAGGATACCACTCTGCCATGTCGCCAAAATGATACAAAAAAATATAGGAGAATACCCCTACTCTCAAAAAACACAATAAAGGGGTTCTAAACTTCTTTTTTTTTATGTGTTTGTATCTTAAATTCTATTTTCTTGAATTCCCTTTTTCTATTGAAAAAACAAACGTATACCTTTCAAAACGGGACAAATTGTAAGATTACTATCGGGGATCTTGAATCTTAAAAAAAAGGGGCAGTGATCATTTTGATGGGACAAAATATTAAAAAATATTAAGAGATTTAATTTCGATGGTCTTAGTTTTTGGAAATGCACAACAATTATTTTTTAGGTTTTGATCATTGAAGATGTACAACAGTGCTAACATTTCTAAGGACTAAAACACTTGAAAATGTTTTTAAAAAAATGGATATTGTTCTAGAGGCTTTGATTGCCAAAAATAACGAAGGTCCTATGATTTTTTATAATAGTACGTGGAAATATATGTAAAAAAATTTATAGTAAAATTATGTGTAAATCGATGAGTTTATCTTTTAATATAAAATTATATTGATATATCATTTTTTGATTGTATTTACACATCATGTTATATATTGTAAAATAATACAATTTAGTAATTAGTTTTTAAATGCAAAAGTGTAAACCGCCGATTTTTAATTATTTTTTCACATCACATCATTTAAAATTACATAAGACGGTGACTCTATTTTTTGTATAAAATAGAAGTCAATGCTTCTTAAACTTTGAAAATAGAAAATAAAACACAACAAATTTATAAATAGAATGAGTATACATTTTTTTTGTCTATAGAATAAATAATAAATATTACTATAAACTCATATACTACTACGAGATCTTGAATTCGAAACCTATAAAACGTTTAATATAATAATATCAGTATTTGTTACTTGAACTAAAACTTAATAGAATAAATATATTATTGACAAGTATTATCAATTAATTTTTATTGTTGAATATACAAATATATTAATTTTTATATATTATTAGAAATATGAGAATAAGGAGAAAAGGGCGAAATTATAGCTTAAGAGCTCAGTTGAGAAAACTCAAAATGAAGTTGTATATTTGATAAAAGATAAAAATAATTCAATGATATCCCTATTTATAGTAGTTAATGAACACTAACCTTCTTATTAATTTCTTTAACTGACTCTAATTGTCAGTGACTAATTTAATAACTAACTTTAAACTATCTCCAACCGACTAATTAATACCAACAAATTCTTTTTGAGGGAATTAACACTAACAAATCTTAATTTAACACAAAAATTTAAGACTAATTTATACTCACGAATTCCTTTTTTTATTTGGCACATGTTACATACTAGTATTTAATAATGTTTCAATCATATATTAGTTTTAATTATTTGTCTTTTATTTTTTTCATGCTAACATTATAAATATTTACTATGTAATATGAATATGCATTTTTTTAAAACAATGTTACGTTTTAGTAATTGTTAAAATTTTATTGAATGTAACAATTAAACTTTAACCTCTTTATTTCTGCTCCTTGACTTGTCTTCCTCAACCACCAATTAGTTAGTATTATTTTTTGTTTCGCTAAAATAGAAAATATTTATTCATTCAAATTAAGAAAATACATCAACCGAATACAATACAAATTCAATAAAAAGAAAAAAGATAGATCTATGAACAAACTCACATCATCTATGTTAATAGCATAAAACAAAAAAGTGCTTACAAATTTGATAAAATTAAAGTAACTAGAATATTTATACCTCTAAATCTACGACGTTGACGACGTTAAAATCATTTGTTGAATTTATCGGCCTTAGATCAAAATTAATCTATCAATATAAGTGAAATAAACACCATAATAAAACAGAAAAACTAAAAATATTGCACCAAAACGACGAACAAAACATCACTACAATGATGACATAATTGAAAAACACAAGAAATATAAATCTCTATAAAAATCATTTATTTAAATTGAATGATATAAATAAACGACGTAAAAATGTTTTTTTTATAAAAAAAAATTACCTTAAATTACTCTTTTTGTATGATGAAAAGAAATGGAGCTAATAAATTAGTATTTAGTAATCGTTGCTATTGTAATTTAAATACACATGATTCACTCATATGGATGAACGATTTACTTGACTTAAAGCCAACTAACTAGCCGAGTCTTTGATAAAAAAACATTTCGTAGCTCGAACGCCACTTTCAGCAGCTCACAGAAGCAGGGAAGCCTGGATACATGGATGGCTGGATTGGGACGTAATTTCATATAAACAAATTTATTATAAAAAAATACTAAATACATTTTTTCTCTCTATAAAAATTTAAAAATATTATGTCAATAATTTTAGTTTTTGTTGGAGTATAATGTGTTTTTGAATGATTATTTTGCATATATGATTATATCATTATAAAAATTTCATTCACAAAAAATGAGTTCAATAGTTATTTATAAATTTATATTTTAAAGACTTTTATCTTAAATATATCATAATTTAAAAATCTATATTTAATTTATCACAAATTCAAAAAAGTATATTTGTGCGGATGAATTTTTTAGTAATATTCTATACATACTTATAAAAATCATTCAAAAATTAAAATATGTTTCATTTCAACAAATACTAAAACAATTTATAAAATGATTTGTTAAAGACTAAAATAATTTTATTTTGTTTTCATACGTTCCATCCATTTCAAACTTAAGTCAGTTTTTAATAAGGAAAAAAGTAAATTTACTAAAAAAATTGGAAACTATTTAATTATTTTGTATCAAATATTTGTCCTCCATAACAACTATAAAAAACAATGATCTATTAAACCAACTATTGCATTTAAATAACTTAATAATTATCATACTTTGTAATCAACAATATAAAAAATATATTTTATATTGTTTCATTTATATAAATATTCATTCAATATTTCAAAAAATATTACTAATAATATTTTAAAAATATGCAAAATTAGCATTCACCCGTATTTGGCGCATATCACTATACTAATTAAAAATCAAAGTGAGAACATACACTAAAGTCGGTGATAATTAATTAAAATTTCGAACACAGCTTCATTATTATATACGATAAAATATAGTGATCAAATTATTTTGGCATTGCTATTTCAACAGCCGGTCCCACCAACGATGCAATACACGCACCAAACTCCAAATTTTCAAAAAGGTTTGAAATAGGACCATCACTTTTTTTTTTCTTTCAGAAAAGGTAAAATAGAACTCCAGATAATTATAAAAATTTGTCTTATAATATTGGAAATGGAAGTATTTTTCTACAATGAATAGACATGGATGGGTTGCGAACAACTGATTTTAAGATTCTAGTGGTAAAAGAAAGAATAGGATAAAAAATATGTTTAAATAAAATAAATAGAGAAAAGTAATAAGTGTTTTGAATTGGGTCAATGTCCATCTTAATTTTTCATTGATGTTACAGTGAAGAGTTTTCATGTATACCACCCTAGAGACGTTGGCCTCCATCCTCGGTGAGGCTTCCCTACTTTTAGCCAATGATCTACGGTTTTGGTGGAAATGTCTCTTGTTGGTCTAGGCTATTAGCTCGATATCTCTCTTAGTGCTTTGAGGCTCTAAACACCAACCATAATTTTTATAAGCACAAGATTTGAACACAAAACTTTATTTAAGAGATTCAGGTTCACTTTCTGATATGATCATTTGACATGAATCATTTTAAGAGTCGTTTTAGGTTGAAAATTTATAGATTGCAATCAAAATCACGTTTTGCTGAAGAACACGATAATCGAAGCTACTAAAGTCAAAATCGGACGATTCTCAAAAGAGGTGAAAGAAGACGTTCTGAAACACATGTTAGACTATTGAATCGCCTAAAAAGAGTACGTAGAACTCGAGATATAATCGCAGGTTACTGAACACAAAAATTGGTAAAATTTGTGTATTAGGGTTAGATGTAAAGGAAACTGAAAATTATAATTCAGCGAACGAACCAAGAACATAATGACGCTACAATCTAGGGATTGATAAGCCAAAAAGAATACCACAAAGATTAACAACTTTGATAAGTTCAAAGTGAATTCTTTCAAGAATTCTAGAGAGTAAAGCCTCACAAAATAACAATATGTTCAAAATCTTATTTGCATCAGTTAGGGGTTTGCCTTTTATAGTGGCATCACCTTACAAGTTCTCTAAATTTGTCTCATCTCAAATTTTTACAATTAGACTCAAACGTTTTTACTAATCCAGTCTACTACTTTAATTAAAACTAAAATAAAAATTTGATAACACATAGATGCAACCTTCAATCCTTTACTTCTTCAATTTGGATTAAGCAATTTACTATCTTGGGCTTCAATTCTTCATGAGTTGGATTTGCTTCAAATAAAGTGGCTATCAAGTTATTTAGAACATCATTTACCTTCTTTGACCTTGCTCTTGTCATTGGAGTTCCAAGACCTTGAATATCCTATATGCTTCCTTCCTTAGTTATGTTTTCTATGTCCTCTTAGTTTCGCTCGGACAACCATAATGTTGATGAATTGTGGCAGAGGTACAAGACAATGACTTCCTAGAGATTAACGATCTTAGTACTATTCTCACATTTTTTTAAGATAATTTTTTATTAATCAAAGTTCCACTAATGTCATTTTAGAATTGTCCCCGATGAAATTTGAATTTGGTATCTTAAGATAATAGGACTAAACTTTGTCATTGAACTAACACCTCAAAGACTGACTACCAATTGTTCTATCATTAGGGGTTGTACCCAGGTAACAACCAAGTCTTTCCTTTTATATGAAGTACATTATCCACTTGTACCCAACATTAGTGGTTAAAAGTCAGACAATGACAAAACTTATGATCAAACAAAATGATGAAACTCAATGGTATGACTCGATTGGTTAATCAACTTTGGTCTTTTGAGGGAGAATTATGGTTTGATCTCCACAAAACACGCTTCTTGAGAAAGGGCAAAGAGTTTTAATTCGCGACATAAGCATTTCTACAACAATTTATCTCATACACAGTGCAAATGATCAAAGTTTATATGTTCAATATGTGGAGCAAATAGGATGATAAAAATCCTAGTTGGAATAGTTTCCTACCAAAATCAAAATGATGGTAGAGATGTAACACAAATACTCCACAAAAATTATTTTAATATGAGAACTCTTAAAATAATTAAACAACATATCATGGGTAATTTAATTTAGTGAATAAAGCATAATTAGTTTTTTGTACTTTAAGTATACATTCCATTGAATTCATATGTCTGAATCGTTTTTGATTATCTTGTATGAGAAAAACATAAGAATATTTTTAATTAATCAAAATTGAACCAACTTGACTAATTTTGGTTTTCTTTAAAACTTACTTTTTGCCTTATTAGGAAATTAAAAATCAAGTGTGTAACTTTTTAAATTACTTGTATGTTTAGTATCACAGTAAATTTATCAAAATTATAGTAAATCACCATAAATTTACAAAAAATATGATTTGTAGGTTTATAAAATTTTGGTGATTAAGTGTAATTCTAACAAACTCATAATGATACCAAATCTATATTACATTCAGTTCAATATTATAAAAAAAGTATTATAATTGTTTTTATTAAATAAATAGGAATGATTCCAATCGAACTGATCTAGTACTTATCGTCAAAATGTTGGAGTAATGGTCCCAAAAAAAGCCACCTTGAACGTGAAGAGAAGGGTTAATGGGCCAAGGTCAAATAGAGGAGTGTGTATGTAGCACAAGCTAACAAATTACAATCTCAATCCCAAAATCAGTAGTCCCCAATTTGTTGTCATAAACTGAAAGGTCTATTTCACCCTCCCTTTTCCCATTCTATCCATGGTCGTTATCACCCCTCGTGAGATATGTCTCTTTTTCCCATTGGCCGTAGATTAATCTGCTCCTCGGCTTTTGAACTCCCTTCTTCTTTTATTACTATACTCCGTCTATCATAAATTATAACTAAAATATTTAATTTTACTTTTAATCTTCATATTATTTTTTAAAATTGTTTTTTTATTTCAAAATATTGTGGTTTTTGGTTATTATTTCTAATTTTACAATTAAAAAATAGCAACATTATATACTTTAATTTTTAATTTTGAAATTTTGAAATTTTTAAAATTTAACTAATGAGGTATGAATAGTAAATATATCTAGATAGTTTTATATCATGAAATTATATATATATTATTTAAAATATATCAAATCGACATTTTTTTAGTTAATAAATCTGATGGAAAAATCAAAACTGTTAACTTTTAAAATAGAGAGATTAATTCCGTATATTAATAAAAATAAAGAGACAAAAACTACAATTAATCATAAATAAAAATGACTAGATTAGATATTTAAAAAAATAGTTATCACGAAAAAATGAAATAAAAGGTAGTTATCACATTTAATTTTTGCAATATTAGTATAAATTTAAGCTTATTACCCAAATTAATTTCAATGATCAATAATTGGATTTGGATTAGCGAAAATATAAAAATTAAATTAAAATAATAATATTTTAAAGATATTATCACCAAGTGCAAGAAAAGTTGTTGATTTTTGGTTATATATTGAAAAATAAAGACCAATTTTTTTCATATTTTATTTTGAAGGTACTTATTTTGATTTTTTAGTTTTTAGTTTAATGAAAAACCTTAAATACTTATTTTGAAAACATTGTTTTGCACCGTGAATTTCTAACTTCACACGGCACAATAAGTTATAGAGTAATGATATTTAAACACAGTTCTATACACAAATATGGACACAACCGTATAAATACAGATTTTATACATACATATTCTCTCTCTTTATTAATCCTGCATTACTTTTTCATTAATTAATTAATAATAAAATGAAAACAGAAAATGAATCTTCTCTCTTTTCATTTAAAAGGAATGCTCCTAATGAAAACAGAAAAGGAATGCTCCCAGATATACTTAAGGGGCAATTGTGTAATTTGCTAGCTTTTTTTAAAAAAAAAACTCCTACTCTTAAAAAAAAACCCTTTCTTCCTTCTCTCATCTTCTTCCGTCTGAGAAACACAACGCACGCCCACTCTCATCTCACTCTCATCTTCTTCATTCTCACAGAAAACCCTCTGTTTCTCATCTTCCTTTTCAGAAAGCTTGTCGTCCCTCTCATCTTCGTCAAGCACGTCTTTCTCATCTTCTTCGTCACTCATCACTCATCCTTGTCCCTCTCATCTTCTTCGTCGCTCAAACCTCTCATTGTAAGTTTACTTTTCTTTATCATTGTTGTTGCTTCTTTGTGTGATTATTGTTTCCTAGGGTTTATTGTTATTCAATTTAGGATTTTTTAGTTATTGATTTAGGGTTTCTATTTTTGCTTATTCGTTTATGGTTTATGGTTATTCAATTTAGTATTTTTTTTGTTCTACAGTTTAGGGTTTTTTTTTTAAACTGCAATATAGGGTTTTTTTAAACTGCAATAGAGGGTTTTTTTCTAAATTGCAATAGAGGGTTTAGGGTTTTTTTTGTTCTATTTTACCACTTCAATAGAAATTATGAGGAGATAAGATGAAAAAAAATCTGATATCTTTAAAAAGAACTCAGAAATGTACACATAAACACATAATTCCCAATGTTGCCATCAATTTTATATCGTTGGTATATTTCTATTTGCATTTATTAATTATTGTTTTTATTTTACTTTGTTTAGCGGCTTATTTTCTTTTATAATCAACTTTCATGTGATATATTTTTTATACAGTTCTTGTACAGTTCTCATGTGATATATTTTACTTCTGTTGGCGTTTACAGTTCTCTAGGAAGCGAGTTAAAAGTGTAGTCAATCAAAGTCCATTTGTGAACCCGAATGAAAAGAAGAAAAAGAAAAAATAAGTGTGTAATTGGCATATTTTGAGTGTGAGAGGTTCTCTATAAGGATGTAATTAGTGGCGTTTGAACCACACTTTTTGCCTCTTTTTTGTTTTTCTTTGTATAAACAAATATGTATGGTTAAAAATTAGTGTGCATTAGCTGTTGATTTTTATGAACAGATATGTTGATTTTAGTCAGTTCGAGTTTATTAACTAAGTTGTGCACAAAATTAACCATGTTTTTTTAAGCTATTAACCAGATTTATATTTTGTCTATAAAAATGACCAAGTTTCAGTTCGAGTTCATTAACCAAGTTGTGCACAGAATTAACAATGTTTGTTTTATCCATTAACCAGATTTATATCTGGCCATAAAAATGACCAAGTTTTCAGTTCGAGTTCATTAACCAAGTTGTGCACAGAATTAACCATGTTTGTTTAAGCCATTAACTAGATTTATATCTGGTCTATAAAAATGACCAAGTTTTCAGTTTGAGTTCATTAACCAAGTTGTGCACAGAATTAACCATATTTTTTTAAGCCATTAACCAGATTTATATCTGGTCTATAAAAATGACCAAGTTTTCAGTTCGAGTTCATTAACCAAGTTGTGCACAGAATTAACCATATTTTTTTAAGCCATTAACCAGATTTATATATTGTCTATAAGAATGATCAAGTTTTCAATTTGAATTGAAAAAACCTAACAAAAGTGATAAAGCACATACATGATGATCATACAATCCATTTACATAACTATTTGTTGCAACAAAATGTCATTTAAAAAATTGACAAAAGTGATAAAACATCTACATTTTATCACAAAGTTGTGCTGAATTGTGACAAAAGATCCAAGAATGACGTATTACTTCCAACCTGAACAACAACATATAATAAGTTAGCACAATCTTACATATAATAATACAACCACACATTCACCATAAATTCAAATACGAACCAATTAGTTACTTTTGATATCTTCAATAGATGATTCTATGCAGATGTTACTTTCGTTATGATTTTTCACTATTTCAATATTGTTCTGATTATATTCACTAACCAATAATATTTCATTAACCACCTAATATGAAATGTACTTCATTAACCACCTATTGTACTTCATTAACCAATAATATTTACATTATTAACCAGAAGAAGAAAAACCCAGAAAAATAAATAAAAATTATATCCAAACAATTATGTAGCAACTTTGATAAAGATTTGTGTATTATTAACCACTTTGATATGCACCATATGCACTTTAGTCACTAACAATTAGCACAACATTAACCACATAATATGAAATGTGTTAGACCTACCACATTTAGATAGAAATAGTTCATTAACCACCTATTGTACTTCATTAACCACCTATTGTACTTCATTAACCAATAATATTTACACTATTAACCAGAAGAAGAAAAATCCAGAAAGACAAATAAAAATTCTATCCAACACAGTTATGCAGCAACTTTGATAAAGATTTGTACATTATTAACCACTTTGATAAAGATTTGTAAAACCCTAAAATCAGTATAATTTTTTGGTTGAAGTTGAACTGATCTAACAATATATTCAATATAAGCAAATATCTTCGGTTCAACATGGGCAATAAGTTTCCTTTTCTGTTTTTTCTGCAAGAATAAAATTAGAAATTTAAAAAATGGAGAAAAACTATAAATCTTAAGCAACGAAAAGGGTGTGAGGTGAGGAAACCAAAAGCGTAAAAGAGAAGAGTGATTTTAAAGAGTTTGATCGAAAATGGATGAATAATCTTAACCAACAAAAATGTCAAATAAACCCTAAAAGAAATAAGAAATGTGTGGATATGATATCTTTTTCTATTTCTTCTTCTTCTGCAATCCTCACATCAGAGAATAAGAATGAGAAAAGAAGAAAATCGATGAAGATGAAAAGGAAAAGAGAGAAGAGAAAAGTAATGCAGGTGTATTAATGAAGAGAGAGAAGATTCCTTTTCTGTTTTCATTTTATTATTAATTAATTAATGAAAAAGTAATGCATGATTAATGAAAAGAGAGAGTATGTATGTATAAAGTCTATATTTATACGATTGTGTTCGTATTTGTGTATAAAACTGTGTTTAAATATCATTACTCTAAGTTATATGTTCACAAAGGTGTATTGTATCTCACTACGAGACATATCATTTGCATTACAAGACCAAATAAAGAGTTAAAAATTTTAGAAAATGGATTGTCGCACAGCGAGATTGTGTCTTCGCACAGCGAGATTGTGTCTTCGCACGGCGAGACAAAATATGTCTTTGCACTGCAAGGTTGAGTTTCTTCACTCTGAGTTTGACTTTTCACATTGTGATATGAGTTAGGGTTTAGATTGTAGGAGTGGTGTCGCATTGTAGTGCGATACATTATTCGCATTGCAAAACAACTAGATTTCAAATCCTTCTAAATTAAAGTGGATTTCAGTTTTTTCCAATATTCCTCAAATTTATCTTTCATTCACATATACTCTAAAATACTTTTAATATTAAATTAATCTTCTAAAATCACATTTAATTACATAAATAATTTAAGCTTTTGGCTCTTAAAAATTCAAATTTAATTAATATTTTGTCAAAAAATTCTAAATTTTTGTGTTAAATAATTTTATAATGATGTAAACATATTTGCAAGAACTTATTAACATATTTAAGGATACAAATTATTTGACTTAAAATAGAGAGTAAGAATGAAAACTCAAAATTGTTAAAGATTAAAAAGTTGACAATTAATGAATACCGATGTTATTAGTTTGAACGTATTTTATTTATCTATTCTTTAAAGAGAAACAAAATGGCCTGTAAAGAGCAAGAGATTTAGTTTTTGTTCATAGCAAACTCTTACTTATTTCAAGGAATAGGCCATAATTCCCATAAAAACGAAACCTAAATTGCTGTAGATAATTTTGGATTACTTGACGATTGCGAAATTTTTGTTGCTAATTGGTCTTTAGATAAACCAAATTTAGAGGAGATATTTTTCAACGAAGATAATCAAGTAGAGGGTTAAATATGATTATTTAAATTATTTGCTGTTTTTGGAAGTAGATGGATGACTTGCAGCGTGTATATATATATACATCAAATTTTTTTTTTTAAGTTTAATATATTATAATAAATATTTACTTCAACGTCAACGTCCAATATATTTTATAATAATGGTATTGTCGTATTCAGTATTTGTGTTATAATTTGTGTTGTATACAGATATTTTATTGATGATTAGACTCTCGACACTACAAATTCAAAAGTGTAAATGCATAAGTAGTCGAATTACTTTGACTATATAACAAATGTTGATACTTTATCATTTTGTGTTATTTGTTGATTTAGATGTACACTTAAATGCATCTGATTCAAGTTCAGTTAAAGAAGTGGTAGCATATTCACCTTATTCGGTCCTTCAGAAAAAGATGATGTCGAGTTACGTCAAGAAACAAATGTAATTCACAAGATATTTGGATCCAGCTTATCCAATTAAAAAACACATAAGAACAAAGAGAAAATCTTCATTGTGGAAATATGTGTATTATAGGTACTTGGAGTGATGTAGTATTAGAGAAGAAAATTATCCAAAATCATCAAATTCATTCAAAAGCAAAAACACATTAAAGAGATTTGGTGGATAATATGACATATTCAAATGTTATTATCAATAATGACAATATACATCCCATGATTTGAGAGTTTTGCTGAATTATTTTAAGAATAAAAATGTTAATGATTTGCATAATCGTTCCACTTAATAGCGTTTTACTAAGGTGATTTACTATGATAAAGAAAAAAATATACAAAAATAAATGATATAATATATAATTTTCACCGAAAGGTTAACACATCTTTATTATTTGAGAAATATTTTTTGTTTTTTTCTATTGAATTAGGTTTATGATCTCCAATTTTTTATTTCTCCTTTTCTTTTTAATAAATTTATAGCTTAAAAAAAATTAAATATTTATTATTATAAATAAGAATCATATTAATATGTGATATCAGGTGCATGTTTAGAACACTAAAATTATAAAAAATTTATTGAAAAATTTAATTTTTAAACTTTTAAAGAATAAAAAACACAAATCTTAATATAAAATTTTTACATTTGAATTATAAGTGCACACGTCCACTTTCGCATATAAATAAAACACCATTGGGATTTGCTTTTGCTTGGTGGATACAAAATGAACTGCTGCGCTGTTGGAAGCATCAAACATACGGTATTCATTGTGAGGGCAAAGTGGAGCATGCTACCTAATGTGTAAGCTGCCTCATATTCCCCCAAAGTGGAGTGCAAATTAATTATGGCCATTTTTAATTATGTTAATTGAGAGTGTTAGCAAAACAAGGATTTACAAAAGGAGAATCAAACAACGTTTTTTAATTTTAAAGAAAATAAATGACAGTAAAAGACACCAACGGGTACCACCTGAAGTGGGAAAAGGAAGCAACAAAGAAGGATTATTATTTTAGTAAACAATAGAAATAAAGTATAGGGATCGGGGAAGAAGATAATGTTTAGTCTTTTTTTGTTTGTTTTTGGTTTGTTATTTATTTAACCCACTTGCAAATTTGCGGAATTATAAAACTCTCTATTTATTCCCCAAGCTATCTCTTTCACAGGGACAGTTTTCAATTTAGGCAGAGTTATAACAGCATCCACTACCCACAATAAAAATGACCCTTATTAATTTGGGTATTTAAGTTGATTTTGCATATACACATCACTCTTCATAATTTTGTAATGTTAATGTTAATTTGTAATTAAGTATTCAATTTCTAAAACCAGTCACTTTAAAAAATCATTAAATGAGATTAATTTTACATCATTATGTTTTAAATATTACAAGTTAGTAAAAATTAGTGGGCTATAGGGACAGAGCGTGTTTAATAAACCAAATATTACTTATAACTTACAGTGTTTTTTTTTTATAAACTACTTCAATTAACATATAATATTATTCTCATTATTTTAACTAAAATCCCTTTTCCTCTTCTAATTTATTTATTATAATTTCAAATAAATAAACAAGTTATATCTATAAACAATTTAAAATGAATTTTTTATTATAATTTCAAATAAATAAATTATCTAAATAAATAATTTAAATAAATATTAATTAAAAATAAATAAACTAGCTAAAAATATAAAATATACATTTGATTAATAAAAAAATTAAATTAGTAACTTTTAAATATTTTAAATATTAATTAATATAAAATTTATTAAAAATGTTTTTTAAGATATTTTACATTTTTAACTCAATTGAAGTGTTAATTTTTTTCAAATATTTCAATTAGTCTATCAACTATAAGCTATCAACTAGTTCATCAACTATTAACTAATTTTTACTAAATATAGCTTACTATAATTCATTTGTCAAATTCAAAAATACTAAAAAAAGTAATTATTCCCTCATGAATAAAATATAAATATAAATAGTATTTGAAAAGTTGATACATTTATTAAAAATTAAGATCAAATATATTACTTTTTAAATATAATTTTTTCTTCTTATATTTCATTCAAAAATAGTATAATATTAAATTTTTTAAAAATAACGTATTTATTTTATAATTAACAATTATTAATATTATAAACAAGAAAAAAAGTATTTCATAAGAAAATACTAAACACGTAAAAATTTGAAAAGAGTTTTACATCAAATAAAAAAGAATAATAAATATACAGTAATCTCATTCTCCAGGCGGCGTTGGGCCGGGAGACAATCAAGACACGGTCCAATTAGTATAATATAATAAGAGAGAAATGTTTATTCCGCGATATAACGTTCCAAATTTAGAAATAGAATTAAAATTTAAAAATAATAAAATTAGTTCAGATTTTTTGACAAAAAAAACTGAATTAGATTTTCAATGTTATTAATGTTATTTGTAAGTTTTTTTTATTAATTTAAATAAAGAATTATTATTTTTTAATTTTTATTAGAAATTTAAATTTAAGGTTTAATTTTAGTTTTAATTTTTCTATTTTTATTAACTAACAAAATCGATCATTTTATTATAAAATTTAACAGTTTTAGTCTATTATTATAATTTTTTAACTAAAAAATAACAACGTAATATGTTTTAAATAGCATGATATAATACAATGGTGTAGAATAATTAACATCTATAAAATCACAATAAATTTTTTAAAAACATAACTTTAATTTTATTTTTTTTTTAATTTTTATATTTTAATTAATGAATAATTAATGTACGTAGATAATTCTATATCATAATATTGTATGTTATATCATTTAAAATATATTAAATTATTATTTTTTAGTTCAAAAATTTAAACAAAACACTAAAAGTAATGACTTTTAAAATTAAAAATCAATTCTACAAATGAATAAAAAATAGAGAAATTAAAATTCTAAGTCTAAATTTTAAATTAAAACAATATCTTAAAAATATTTGGGAGGGGCCTGGCGAGTCTTAATTTAGGTAGTTTAATTAAATTGAAAAGCATTAGAGGTGTTTCTTTAAAAGGCTTAAGATTCCCGTTATCACAATCGCATGATAAAAAATTTGTAAGGAGGAAGGACCACTGATAAAGCACTAGATTAGTAAGAATCGTAAGACCTTAAAAGGAGGTACTGGTTATGATCACGAATTAATTAATTTGTTCAAGTTTGTTTGAAAAAGAAAAAACCAAATAAAACAAAAATCTTTGTCCTTAGAGGTGCCATGTTTATATTTAGGGAGATGAGCTGTCAGCAATCGGGCGACTAAAGAAGAAAGACTGTACACATTCTCGTCGTCCGGTTCCAAGCTTTGTTGCAATTTTTACGTGACGGTGACATTTGAAATTGACAACTTCTATGCAGCACGGGACCCACATCACATGGCTCTACTAATACAGGAATCAATCCTAGGTCCCACATACATTTGGAGACTATACTTCTTTGTCCTTTATACTTTTTTTTTCTTTCAAAAATCTTATTTTAACACATTTTTTTAACATCATATTCAACACCTTATATCAAGGGTTACAAAATCCAACCTAGTCTAACAATCCGTCGTGATATGTAAATTTTGAGTTGGGTTTTGACCTAGTTAAACAAGAAAAAAGTACAGTAGAAGGAAGTGCACAGTTAAGATTACCCATCATATTATTCATTTTATTTCAAATTATAATAATTATTATTTGTAATTTTATAATATTTGAACAAATTATAGTCAAATATGACGTCTATTTATCTCTAAAATCAAATAAAAAATAAATTGTATTATAAAATAATTTTTGACGATTCACCTTCTTATTAGTGATATGTTTAATCATTACTTGCATTTAACAAACACTTGTAATAATAATAGTTTCACATGTGAGTTAATAACGCTTGTACAAGTAGTCTATATTTTTTTTTAATAAAATGTGTAATTTTTTCTTATAAAATGTATCATATTATATTTTTTTAATTTGAAATTTATTTAAAAATAAATACTATTTATCAGGTAACATCTCTTAAACCAATTCAGTAACGTCTTTTTATCGCTTTATCTTGAACATGTATCTAATCATATTTGGTTGCATTTAAATTTAAAAATTGATTTATCCAATTATAATATTTAATAATAAATATATTAACTTCGACCTAACATTTGTACACTCTACTCCATATAATAAACAATATTTATACAATTTTTTTTTTATTTTTCGCTTCCTTATAATAATAGAGGAATATTTCACTATCACTAAAATATATGTGATTATTTATTATATACTACTTAAAATACTTTATTAACAACTAAACATTAGTCAGTTATTTAATATAATTATAAAACGGACCGGCTATACTTACTATAAAAAGATCTAAAGAATTAAATTTTTTAAACTCTTAAAACTTTTTATACTACTAAAATATTTTGAGATAAATACTATTAATATATAGTGTGAAATAAAAATAATAATAATAAAATATAAAAAATTTATACGAGTCTCACCTGATCTATATTCAATGACATAAAACCATATTCAAATTAATACACAAATTAAATTAATAGTAGTCGAATTTGATTGGTCTAGTTCAATTTAAATACAAACATGAAGGGAAAAAAGCAAAGCAATTTAATCGATTTGAATCGGTCCATCGCCTGCAAATACAAGTCAGTTAACTTTGTAAAAATGTTTCTATTTTAAAAAAAAATGTATTTATTGTGATTTGTTAATGAAAAAAAAAAACTCTTAAAACTTATGGTTGAAATGAAAAGAAGATGAAATAATAAATAGGAACAATACATTATTAGAAGTGATGAAAATTATTATTTTGTCATTTTTATTGTTTATTAAATGTAAATAATTGTTTAGTTTAATAATATTTTATTTTTTATTTAACTTAATTATCACTTGAGTTCTTTAAAAATTGTTTTTCCATGTGATCTATTATGTTACATTTTATTTGCAATATTAGTCTTTAAATAACAAAATATACACAAATTGATAATTTTTTTGGATTTCTTTTTAACTTTGTTAAAAAAAACATATGGTTATTAAAATGGTGGTGTGTCATAAAAGTGCTAAGGTGGCAAATTCAAATCATCAATTAATATAGAAAAAAATAACTTAAAAAACCTAAGTAAAATGGTTAGTATTCTTCGTCCTCTTAAGTCATTATGCTCGTTAACTCATAGATTAAACTCAAAACAAAATAAACTTTATCTTCGTCAAACCCAAAATAACCCCACCAACAACTCCATATTATTCTCTAAGCTCTTCTTCCTAATATTTTTTTGTCCATTTTTATCATCTTCGTTCAACACCATTTTCTTTTTCTCCACATCAAAAAGTGTATTCATAATAAAGAGAAGTATAAATCTGAAGAATACTTTAACAAATATTTCGTTAATACCCATTTTCACTTCGTCAACAAAGTTCCATTATTTTCTATTCTTTTTTGAATTTTGAAAAACTGTTTGAAAATCAATTTATGTCACCGAATATATTATTGGGTTGAGTCATGGGCTAAGTCACTCTCTTTAATACGTTTCGCGGTATTGCACAAATTGTGCAAGACAGTCCTCATGATAAAACAGCTCAGATTCACAGTATCGGAGTTCCACTATAGAAAACCGTTCAAGAATTACTCTCTCAATATGACTGTTATAGCCACTCTCAATATGACGGTTAAAGTCACTCTCAATAGGGCGGTTAAAGTCACTCGCAATATGGTACTCTGACCACTCATAGTTGAATAACTTTAAAGGACTACGACACACAAAACCGCTCAAAAAGGAATGTGGTATGAGGACCACTCAAAACTGAAAGGACTACGTCATAAGAACTGTTCTAAAAGGGCAATGATATTATAACCACTAAAACTCTAAGAGATAGAAAGAAATGAGATAAGCGGCTCGTAAATATATCAAGCAGAATAAAAGAGAGAGAAAAGAAAAAGTTGGGAAATGTATTCATCTTTGGTGTACTTTTCACAGTAAAATGACACTCTTTATATAGTGATATAAACAAATCCACATATGTTTTCTATCCAATGTGAGACTTCAATAAAAGTTTGAAAAATCTTTATATAGTGATGAAAACTACTCAACATATAAGATTTTTTCAATGTGGAACTTCAACAATTTTAAATTCACACACTATGTTCCAACATTTTCTTTCAATTTCACATGATCTTCAAATCTTTTTTTGGATTTTAGGTTTTATTATATTAGAAGTATTAACGCACCAACAAATTAAAGATTGAATTTTTTGTTTTATTTTAGAAATAAAATGGTAAAAAAAGTAGACGAAGCTGTGGGGGTTTGGGTTTTAAGAAGATTTGAGGTTTGATTTCTAAGTTGATAAAAATGACGATGAAGAAGATGAAGAACACTAATTATTTTTTTAGGTATTAATGGAGATATATCTCTGAGTGTATTGTGAATTCACTTTTTTTGTTTTGGAGAGAAAGAAGATGAAGTTGAATGAATATAATAAAAATGAACAAAATAATACGAAGAAGAAGAGCATAAAAAAGAAGGTGGTAAAGAAGAAGATTAGATTTATAGGAGGAGTTAAAGAAAATAAAGTTTATGTCATTTTTATGGGGTTTAATTTACCGGTAAATGAAGATGACGAAGAAGAACATTAATATTTTAACATATGATTTTAATTTTAAGACAAAAATATATATGCAATTTTTTAAGTTTAATTGAATTTTCGATAAATTCATTTAAATTATATTTTATTCATTAATTAATGATTTGGTTTGCAATCTCAATACTATTAAGACATGTTGCCATCTTAATTGTCACGTGGCATTTTTTAATGGAGTTAAACGAAAAATCAAAATAATAATTGCAACTTGCACGTTTTGAGACTTAAAGTAAAAGTTAATGTTGCAAATGAAATATAATATTAAAATAAAATAAAAACTTAAACAACTTAAGTTAGAATTGAGTTAAATTTAGAAGATCGCGTACTTTTGTCTAAGAATAAATATTTTCGAGTGAATAAGAAAATTGATCTTTCAAATTGTAAACGTCAATCAAATTAATCTTTGAATTTTGTAAATTAGCAAATACATTGCTGAAATTGTAAAATAACAATCAAAATAGTTCATATTTAAATTTTTATTGTTAAGAATTATGATATGACATATTAATTGAATATTTGAGCTCTCCACGTTATTTTATATAAATGTCAATACAAAGTGGACTAAATTTATTATAAAATTTAAATCTTTGATAGACTAATTTGTTCGTAATTAGTCCATATATAATTACAATTACTCACAAATTTATATTTGTGATAACAAAATTTCATTGAAAAATTTTGTTTACAAGAAAATGACAGTGATGTTAGATCAACATAAATAAACTATATATTCAATTATAGTGTCAAATCAATATATCTAATAACAAAAATTTACATAAAGACTATTTGATTGAATATTTTTATAACTTTAATTATATATTTATCAATTCAAAAACTAAAATAAGCAACAATTACAATTTTAGAAACTAATTTGCATATTAAATCAAATGTTTTCATAAAGAAAAGTGTATTTAAGTCTTTGTTGGTCTTGAACTCATAAGGCAACCTTCAAATTGACACACTCACTTATCTATAGGCCTTTTAACCACCTTTTTGTCCTCGTTGAGGAGGTGATCATGTGAAACTTTCGAAGGTCACCAGCTATTTTTGTAACGTGATTTTCATCTTCCTTTGTCTTTTGACTTATGTCCCCAAACAGTAAAAACTAATACAACAACCTACTATAACATGTAATTAGAGGCTCCCCAATTATGGTTCGAAAGTTTTGTTTAGAAAATAAAGATTTTGAAGGAAAAAATTGGCACACGTAGTTTTTGGAAATAAGTACTAAGTTGTAACAATTAACTGTGTTTGTCGAATAAGGTGCAGTGACTACGCAGTCGTGCTCACGAGGAAGGACCACATGGAGTGAGTAGTGGAACTGGCCCATCACCGTACAATGAATAGGGTATCAAGAAACAGAACACGTACTCAAATGCACGATCACAAAAAGTTAAGTTCAGAAAATCAGAGAGAGAAATTAAAAAGGGTGCCATGTGCGTCTCTGCTCTGCTGCATTTGCAATGCAAGCTACCGAGCTTTTCAAGTAAGCTTATTATGCCAAATCCGTACACACACAAAAAATTTAGTTTTGTTTTGTTTTTAGTTAGATTTTGTTTTTTTTTTTTTTATCATGTAATTATAAATTCACAAAATATTGAGTTAGATTCTAACATAAAACTATTATTAAAGATAATAATATTGATATTTATTGATCGATTAGAATTTAAATATACAGTATAATGGAGACAATAGAAGTTTTTATGGAAGAAAAATAAGTAAAGAAAAAAAATATATAAATATATTTTAAATGAGAGAGATTTTAAATAATTTTACTTTTTATATTCAATTTTATAGTTTATAAATTAATTTGATCATTTTTCCTTCCTTCCAAATCTCAAATTGTAAGCATAGTAAAAATGGGTCTATTCGGAATTTTACTTTCAATTTTCCTTCCTTTAAAATCCCAAATGATAAGAAGAGTAAAAATGGGTCCGGTGGGAATTTTTCTTTCATTTTCTCATAAATATTAAACCGTCAACACAATTTTTAAATATTCCACATCAAATTGCATCAACCAAAGGAACGTTTAAAAAGATATAAATAAATAATTTTTTATTATAAAGAAGAAAGGCAATTTGCTTTTCGAGCAAAAGCAAACAAAGCTGCATCTGATTGGTTGTTTGTGTGGTTACTTTCTCTTCCATGAGTTTTAAACAATCATTACTTATTAATTGTTAAAAATAAATAAATTTGTACTTAAAAGTATAGTGAATGATAAATGTTAAAAAATTACCGTGAATATGTAAAGTGTTACATAATGTGATTCCACATAATGAGTGTGTAAAAAATTACCGCGAATATGTATAAATTAATCTTTAATAAAAATTAATTTAATTTATTTTTAAATTTTAATTTAATTTACAAATAATAATATTATTAAATTAGTCATTATATCTGAATTTCAATATAAAATTTTACAATTATATATATAATTTTTGATAATATTTATCATTTTGTCTACATGTAAACAAAATATTTATTTTCTTTTATTACATAAAAGTATTATATGTCGAAGTATTTCAAAAAATAATAGCATATATGGATTAAAATATCAGCTTTTTATTTAAATGAGAAAAAATCGTTAATAAAAATTGAATTTCTAATATATATATATATATATTTATTTTAAAAGACATAGTAAATCGTTAATAAAAATTGAATTTTTAATATATATATATATATATATATTTTTTATTTTATTTTAAAAAATATAGTAAATTTTATCATAATTAATTCACTGTAAAATTTCAATTTCAACTTAACAATATCAAAAAATTATAACTAATTATATAGATAATTTTATAATAATTATGACAAAAATTAAATATTCTTAATAATTTAATAAATATAATTGATTTGTAATGTAAAAATTAATTATATATATAAATTAAATTAAATTATTAAGCTACCATGTGTATTGGTATGATATCAATATTTTACTGATTTGGTAATCGTACATGTTTAATTTCTCGGTAGATTTGACGCAACATGATTTTACTAATTCAACCATAAAATAAACCTACACCAAAGTTCGTTGTTGCTAGTTTTCATGTAGATTTGACGCCAAATGATTTTGTTGTTCTATCCCATTTGGAGGATTAGTTTCAGCATTTGGAACCCGTTTTCTCGGAATGAGCTTCCATGTATTGACGCATTCAGAAAACTACCATAGTTACGTTAAGATTAAGATAATTTTAAATTTTATATTAGTATATTAAAATATAAAATAAAAGATTTAAATTAATTTTAGTTCTTTATCTTATATTTAATATTTATTTTGATTTTTTATTTATAGTTGGATTCATTTTTATTTTTTATTTTTTTAAGTGATCTATTTTAATCATTGTCATAATTATCACAAAAATTATAATAACATCTAATCATTAAAATCTTTTTTAATAATTATCAATATACATCTAGTATAATATTCTTTAAAAACAACATTCATTTAATTCAATAAATGCTTGTACATGAAAAAATTATTTTTGCAAAGTAGAAAATATATATAAACTATTTGAAATGAATGACATTTTTATCATATTTTATTATAATTTCACTTCATCCTTATTAAAACTACACATTTAACTTTATAATTGATTCAAATTTTGATTTTAATACTTCATGACAATAATTATACAAATGTTTGAAATAGTTTGATGAAAATGATTAAATTACACTCCTTGTAAAAAGTAAATGAGCAAAATAAATAAAATAAATAAATAAAAACATTGGTGAAAAACTCAATATAAATATGATACGCTCAACATCGTAAACTTGATAAATTTACAAAAGTATCAATTATAGAACTCACACACTTCTTTAAATGTTTTTTGATACACAAAAAAAAAAGTCAATTATTATTGAATATTAGCGTAGCTTCTCTTATATTATAGTTAGTCTTAGCTTATTAACTAACTTTCTAACTACTAACAATTCATAACAACTCATCTCTTATATTATAGTTAGTCGTAGCTTATTAATTAACTTTCTAACTACTAACAATTCATAACAACTCATCGCTAACTCTTAGTAGAGTTAGTTGTTACAGCTAATTTAAATTATATCACATTAGATAAAATATGAATAACAACTTATATTTAAACTAAACAAAAATTAAAGTTTATAATTTTTGGACCATATGACCAAAATCCTTGTGTAAATGCATCAAATTGTGACAACAAAGAATTCAATTTTCAGCATTTAACTCATAATTACACAGACAAGTATTTACTACGAGTGATGATATTAAAACATAAAATTTAATATAAAATATGAAACACATATAATACTTTGATATTTTCTGAAAAATAAAACTTTACCTCTTTACATTTAATACAATATTGTATTTGTGTCATATTTTATGTCAAATTTTGTGTTTTAATAACATTATTTATTTAATAATTATTGTAAAAGATTAATTTTTTGTAATTGTTAATAATACTATGCTTTACAAACCTTTATATCAAAATTAGTATAAAAAAATGAACTTGTTACTATTATGATTCATGATGCGTTCTAGTTCTGCTACGTTATTGAAAATTGAACCCTCAATATTGTTAGCTTTCAAGTTAGTGCTTCAAGTGCACGAAATAGAAAAGTAGAATAGCATATGATTGTATGACTTGTTTATTGAATGAATAAAGTGTGCTATTTATACATGGTTTATTCCTATTCACTCTAACTGCTCTTAAACTATGTAACTAACTAATTAAGTGATTAGTTAGTTAGTTATCACATACACTTAGTGTTTTACTTGAATTACAAAAAATTTCTAATACCAAGAATGTTCTTGGTTTATTATGATCAATCTGATTTTTTCATAACAATCTTGGTTTATAACATTATCTCTTAATTCAAGTATCTAAGTGATATTATACCTAGCAATCTTCTTAACTCTTCAAATCTATTTGTCCTTAATGCCTTGGTCATGATATCAACCAATTGTACTTCAGTTTGACAGTCAATGAGCTTTAGCTTGCATCTTCCAACTTGATATCTTAAGAAGTGAAACCTTGTTTCAATGTGCTTGCTTCTTCCATGACCCACGAGATTATTTGCCAGATTTATGGCTGAGATATTGTCAACCATCAATGGTATTGCCCTGCAAACTTCAATTTTCAGTTATGCTGTAAATGATTCTAGCCATAGTGCTTGACAGGCTGCATAGTTGCCAACAATATATTCAGCTTCACATGATGACAATGTTATGACTGACTGCTTCTTTGAGCTTCATGCTATTGGAGATTTCATGAATTTGAACACATAGCTTGATGTGCTTCTTCTATCACCTTTATCTCCACACCAATCAGAATCTAAATACCCTACCAAGTCTCCATTTTCTTGTTGTAATTCTGTTGCAAATAAGATTTCATGCTCCAATGTGCCTTGAATGTGTCTTATGATCCTCTTGACTGCAATCCAACGAGAATGTTTAGGTTTCCCTATGAATCTGCTTATCACACCACACTATAGCAAATATCAAGCCTTGTGTTGCACAAGTATCTAAGAGAACCAACAACTTGCTTGAACAGAGTCGAATCAACCAACTCTTCTTCAATTTCAGTTCCCAACTTTGCATGACTTCAATTGGAGTGACAGCAGGATTGCAGCCAACCATATTAAACCTTATTAGGATTTCTCCAACATTTTCTTTTGGTGCATCAGCAGTCCTTCTTCTGTCTCAGTAAACACCATGCCCAGGAAATAGCCCAGTTTGCCCAAATTTGTCATTTCAAACTCATCTTTCATGATTTCTTTGAATTCTACAATTTCCTTCCTGTTGATGTCAGTTACCAACAAGTCATCAACATATACGCATAGTAGGATCATTGCAAGCCCTCAATTGAGTATGAGATGTTTCACATAAACTCCATACTCTATTGTACACTTGATGAATCCAATGCCAATTAGAAATGAGTCAATTCTTTTGTTCCAAGATCTTGTGGCTTGCTTCAACCCATATAGAGCTTTCTTTAATCTAAACACCTTATCCTTCTTTCCTTTAATAAAAAATCCCTGTGGTTGAGAGACAAATACCTTTTCTTCCAACAATCCATTCAGAAATGCAGACTTAACATCAAGTTGGCACATCAGCGAACATCTAGCACATGCTAGTGTTATTACAAGTTTGATTGTTTCAATTATCCCACTGGAGAAAACACTTCATAATAGTTTATGCCTTCCCTTTGCAAGAATCCCTTGGCAACCAATCTAGCTTTGTATTTAGATATTGTTCCATCTGGATTCAACTTGAGTTTATAGAGCCATTTTACCCCAATCTACTTCTGTTTTGGAGGCAAGTAAGTCAAGTACCAGGTTTGGTTATTCTCAATTGCATTGATCTCTTCCCTCATTGTTTTTTTTTCCAGGGTCATTTCTTCAATGCTTTTTCAACATTCAAGGGTTTCTGTATATACAAATAAGGCAAAGTGAACCAGATCTCCACTTTTGTCAATCCTACGGTCATTGTATACTTCAAATTCTCTTAAATGTGGTGGTGGTTGTCTTGCTTTCTGAGATCTATTTGACTTTATCCTTTCTTCATCTTTAGTTACATTGGTATGATGATCATATTGCACTTGCAAAGGAATTTTTATAGGTTGGCTTATGCTACTGGTCTCTTGTTCCAAGTCCTAGTGTTGGCTGTTGGTATTCTGCTTCAAGTGTTGACTGTTGCTGGCCTTTTGCTTCGAATCCAAGTTCTCTTGTTATATGATTCTTACATCTCCGGTGACTACCACCTTGCCTTTAACCGGATGATAGAGCTTGTATGCACCAGTTGGAAGGTATCCTACTAGTATCATGGCTTCACTTTTGTCTTGCAGTTTCCTTCTCCTCTGGTCTGGCACATGCTTGAAACATATAACACCAAATATTCTCAAGTGCTCTACTGTTGATTTCATTCCACTCCAAATCTGCTCTAGTACTTTCTATGACAACTTCTTTGTTTGACATTTATTTAGAATATAGGCAGCAGTTGATACCTCATCTCCCCAGAATTTGTGTGACAATCCTTTCTCCTTTAACATATTGCTACTCATGTTTAAAACGGTTTTATTTCTTCTTTCATCTAGACCATTGTGTTGAGGTGTGTAAGGAGAAGTTACCTCATGTTCAATTCTATTTTTGACACAATTCTTTGAATTCATGTGTTGTATACTCACATTCTACATCTGTCCTTAGCACCTTGATAGCTTTGCCACTTTGTTTCTCCGCTTTTATCTTGAATTTCTTGAATATTTCCAATGCTTCATTTTTTGTTTTTATCAAATAAATCTATAACATTCTATTGAATTCATCAACAAAGGTTATGAAATACTTATTACCTCATAATGATGGCACCTTAATTGGTCCACAAATGCCACTATGAACCACTTCAAGATACTATTTACTCTTGTTTGCACTTGTGATTTGAATGAGTTCCTTGATTGTTTACCTGCCATACACACTTCACACACCTTCTTAGGGACATCAATCATATGAATGCCACTGACCATCTTCGTAACTCCTAGCTGTTGCAAACTACTGAAGTTAAGATGACCAAATCTTGAATGCCACAACCATTTTTCATCAACTGAGTTTACTGCCTTTAAACATTGATTATATGCAGCTTGTATGTTGATAACAAAAGTTCTGTTCTTTGAAAGAGGAGGCTTTCATATCATCTTCGCTTCTCCGTCATACATTTCTAGAGCATCATTCTTCATAATCACCTGAAATCCTTTCTGAATTAGTTGCCTTATGCTCCGTAAATTGTTTTTCATTCCTGGCACATACAACACATTCTCAATCACCTCTATTTGATGAGGATTCAAACTTATCATCTAGTTTCTTGAACTTATTCATTTTCCATTTCTTTTTATGGTCTCCTTTATTGTAGGCTTGTGCTGCCAATGCCTGATCTCCATATTTATCCCAACTTCTGTGATTCATTCTCAATTCTCGTGCTTCTAAGGTGGCCTGCAATTCTTCAGGACATAATGTGGAAATGTCTTTAGACTCTTCTATAGCACATACAATGTATTCAAACCTGGGATGCAAGGATCTCAATATCTTTTCACATTGTTTCTATTCATTAAGCTTTTCCCTGCAGATAGCTATTTGATTGGTGATACTCCTCAATCTTGAGACCATATCAGACACATTTTCCTACTCCTCCATCTGCATCAGGTATTTTGTCAATGTTGGTTGTGTCAAGGCATTGATGAAGAATGAATGTGGTCTTGCAATCTTTCTTCTTGTTTTCTTTAAAATTCGACCTTTGCTCCTCATTTGGATTAACTCCTTGCTCCTCAAAAGTATTTTCTATGATTTCTAACACTTCTTGAAATCCAAACAATGCTCGAATTTGCAGTCTCCGTCTATCCCAATTTTTTTTACCGAAGTGTGGCATTTGGGCTGAAAATTTTCCATTGTTTGCACTTGAACTCATCCTCACTTCACTCGTGTTTTAGGCCTCACACCTCACTCGTGTGTTTTACTCTGATTTGGTTCTCAGAACAAATCTGTGGATCCCAATTGTTAGCTTTCAAGCTATTGCTTGAAGTACAAGAAATAGAAAAGTAGAATAACATATGATTGTGGGACTTGTTTATTGAATGAATGAAGTGTGCTATTTGTAAATAGTTTATTCCTATTCATTATAACTGCCCTCAAACTATGTAACTAACTAAGTAAATGATTAGTTAGTTAGTTATCATATACACTTAGTGTTTTAATTGAATTACAAAAACTTTCTAATACTGATAACGTTTTTGGTTTATTTTAATCAATCTGAGTTTTTTTAAAATATTCTTAATTTCTAACATATATGTGTAAATTTTTGCTTTTTAGACATTTTCATCCCTTATTTTAACTCCTAGGTTTTTAATGAAATAGGTTTTAATAATTTAAGGTGGATTGAGAAAGTAAATAAAATCTGTAAAAAAATTATTTTAATTTAAATTCTCCGAATCGATCATTCGATTGTATTTATTGCTTCTATCTCATGCTAATAATATTTGGAAAATTGATTTTTTTTGCATATATAATTTACACATAAAAAATAATATATATCTTATTATTGAAAGAGAATATAAAAGACGTAAGAGGATCCACTTCTTATTTAAGAGAAATAAATTTTAATATCTTTACTGGGGTTAAATGAATCTTAACAAAAGAGAAAGTTCTCTCACAAAAGCAAGACATAAAAAAGTGAACGATGATACTACGAAGCAAATCCAATCATGCGGCTCGTCTTTTTAGGAAACACTCTTTAATCAAATTTTTGTCTTTATCGTTTTTGACATCGGTTAAAGCGAAGGCCACAAACAATCTTACTACTATCAACTAATTTATAAAAAAAAAGCCACAAACAAACATGAGAGTTCTATCAAACTTAAACACACAAAAAAAGGTAGATACTAAAATAAATTAATAAATGATTAATTGTCGTTTTTATCTTTTATTTTTTATTAATTTAAAACACGAATAATTTTGGTAGTTTTTTAAAAAAATTATTAAAAAAATTTATTTGATATATTTTAAATTGTGTAAAATACGATATTATATGATATAAATTCATTTATATGTATAAATTATTTTTATATTATTAATTAAATTACAAAAATAAATAATTTTATAAGTTAAAACTGAACTTATTATAGAGTTTTATTGTAATTTTAAATGTATTAATCATTTAACATTATCGTATCATATGTTACGTCATTTAAAATATATTACATTGTCATTTATTAGTTAAAAAACTCGATATAAAAACCAAAATTATTGAATTTTAAAATACGAGACTAATTTCACAAAGTTGTAAAAATAAATGACAAAAACTGTAATTAAACCTAAAATAAATGAATTGACAATGTAATGTTGTTTTACACAATCATCTAATTATAATTTATCACAACATCGAATAATTAGATAATTACTGTTAATTAAAAATTATATAATATGAAGTGACAAGTTAAATAATTAAAATTAAATTATACTGTGAAACAATTTTACGGCGTCCGTATACTACTTTTGTACTAAAAAATACTCAAGGAGTACCTGTATTTTCTTTTGGGTCCCAAGCAGGAGTAAACATATTTAAATATCACAATATAAATAAATCAAACTAATTTTATTTTACGTTACTGCTCTCTTTTCAATTACCTTAAATCCAATGCTCTTTTATATAAATTTTGAAAGTTAATCTTCATCTTCAAATCAAATCTAAATTTTTTATCATCAATTTAAAAAAAAATAATATATTCATCGATCAATAATTTAAATTTTTAAATAAATTTATATTTTCATATCCAACAATAACAATTATATCAAATCTATCAAATAAAGAACAAACACTTTAAGATTTGATCCCCAAATCATCAAGACAATATCTTTTTCTTCTTTATATCGTTCTCCAACTCAAATTCATAACCAAATATTTAAAATGTAAGTTCTTTATTTGATGTTATTGTTTTTGTTGAAGATGAAAATATGAGTTTATTTTAAAATTTGAGTTATGAAATTTAATGAAAATATGGATTTTTGGAAAATGATTATTAATTTTCTTAATTTTGTTGAAAGATGATGATAAATTTTCTAGATTGTTGTAAAAAATGATAACATTATTGATATTTTAAAATATAAAAGATCAAATCGAAAAAAAAAGACAAATAACTGAATTATTACTTGAAATTAAATTAAGATACGACGTGAGATATTGTGTCTTCTCATTACAAATATTTTATTTAACTTATCCTATTTTTTTATTAAAATGATTAGTTATTAGTCTATATATTAAAAAAGAAAGATAAAAACTAATTTCATTTACTACCCTACCTTTATGATATGTTCTCGTAACATATAAATTTAACTTAAAAATGTCTTAACAATTATATTTCTATTTTTATCAATTTTTTCACTTTTTCATCGTATTTTTATTTCAGACACATGAATTCTAGCAAACGTTTGTCATTGATCAATAAATAAATAGTTTTTTATGAATTAATTAATTAAATAAAAAATATGTATTTTATTAGTAATGTGTCTCTTGAATGTCTTTTACATAAAAATTTAAAAAACATTATAATACACTAATTATAACTTTCTTTATAAATGATAGATGAGACAAATGTTTCTCACTTATTAATTAGTTAAAATATTTTTTCATACGTCACTTAATTAAAAAAGACATGTGTATTTTATTAGTAGTGTCTCTTAAACATCTTCTAGATGAAAATTTGATTAAATTTATAATGCAGTAATATATTTAACTGTATAAATTACACACGAGATAAATATTTATTATTAATCAATTAGTTAAAAGAGAAATGTGCACCGTCTCTTTTCCATAATAACTATCACATTTACCAAATTTGTCCCAAAAAGATTGTCCCTTTCCATTTCCAATAAAATTACATTTTTTTTAATAATTGCAGCATCTAAATACCTTCAATTTCAATTATATCATGTGACGTCTTTACACTCTAATTTTTACTTAAAAAAATTGTATCATCTAAATAATATTATGTGCACTGCAGTCAAATTATTATTTTCCATTTTGCATTTATGATTAAATAAAATACATCAATGATCAATAAGAATAATTTATTTACTATTATCTTTATTTCACTTATCAAAATTTCTTAATTTATTTGAAACAATCAAATATAACAGTTATTTTAGGCTAAAGAGAGTATTTCGTGAGTATTGTATCTAATCAATAACTCATGGATAAAATTTTGAAATAAATTAAAATAAAATAATTATAATTTACTATATAAATCATAAATACCATACAAACAAATATTATTCTTGAGTCCATTAATTAAAAGATAATATTTCACAAACAATTATTTATATATATATATATATATATATTAATTAGTAGATCTAGATAAATATAGTAAAAAAAATATAATACACTAATTGTAATAAACTATGTAAATTATAGATGAGATAAATAGTTTGTATTGGTCATCCGTGAATCAATTATAATTATTATATAAACTATTGACGAGATAAATATTTTTGTCGAGTCAATTAATTTAAAGATTATACTTGACAACGAATTTGATAAAAGAGAGTTAGTTAATAGTTTATCTTACTAACATATCTTTTAGAACAAATTTGTAAGAAGTATATACAGAACAATTATTAAAACATAAAAAAAGATATACAGAACAATTTGGAAATAGAATCACAAGGGAAGGAATAGTTTATGATATTTTTTAATTTGAAATAACTCTCTTAAACTATTTTATTTAAATAAACAGTTGTTTACATAAAATTGATTTTTTTATTCGTGTTTTATTTTTGATTTTGTCGTTTGAGTGTGCTATTTAGTTTGCTCACTATCATGACGTGACATTATTTGTTTTCTCGTTTAAGTGCGTCACAGAACTAACATATAAGGGTACCATATTTAAAGAATTTACAAAGACTATAACTAAATTCAACACTATTCTAACTTTATATATAATTTGTAAATACATGAGTGAATTGATTATGTCATAGACAATCTTTAGTCAATATAAGCGAACATAAACAAACAAAAATTTCCCGCATATGAATTGAATTAAATATTGTGGATCTCGTTTAATTCTTGACAATGGTCTATAAGTAGGAGAAATTAATTTAATTGTTATAGTTAAGGTTTTAATTTAATTATTTTTGATTGACTTTTAAAATTTTTATGTGTATTGTCGGCATATTTTTTTTTTTTTAATTAATTTTAAAATTAAAATATAGATGAAGAACGTCTAAAACTATAAGGAATTAATTACTTGCATTATTCTCATGAAGTTTGTTTATATGAGAAAAAAAAATGATAACATAGACCAATGATTTCGCTAAACAGAGAGAGAGATGAATGGTTTGATCTCCTCGGACAATATATTAGCAATAAACGTCATAAAGGCCTTGAACGTGTTGTGTGTGGGAATGGGACGGAATCTTCAGACAGTCGAGTCGAGAAGATGACGAAAGACTTTTAATAGGTATATATTTAGTTTTGATGGAGGGTTGTTGGTGATTGGGGCCTGAGCAAAGCTATAATAAAGAAAAAGTTTGAGCACTTATATAGGACAAAAAAAAAATTAGATTAATAAAAATTAATGTATTTTATTTTAGTTAATAAAAAGTATTAAAATATTTGTATGAATTGGTCGATAACCAAATAAGAAACAAAATTATGAAATTAGTCTGATATTCTTGACATATAAGCTCCATAAATGCAGTAAAAAATAATCATATGAAGACCGTTCCAAGGTTTTCTACAATACAACAAGCAAATGATTCCATCGAAAAATTAAAAGTAGCAAAACAATCAACAAATTTGTTGTCAAACCTTCAGCTATGATAAACTTAAACCTTGATGCAAAAATTTACAAATGAGTTAGCACCAAAATGTGAACATTCTCACTAAACTTGCACTTACTTCTAACTATATCTACGAAATTTTTTAATTTATCTACGGGTTTGTCTTGCATGTTCAATTCACTAATTTATTTTGGATTATTTGTATTGTATAAATTTGTATACTAAAATATAGTTTTTATTTTTATTTCTATAATGATCATATATCTTACTGGTTTATATCATATTTTGTTGTTTTTGAAATGAAATTGTTTTGAAAAATGTTGTTACCATTAAAGAATTTTTTTAGATATGTCGTATATCAGGTTCTCTCTTTTAAATGTTTTTTGACATTGTTTAAAATTGTATAAATAGACTATTAACTACAACATCTCTCAAATATAATGCTAAGACTATTCACAAATCGAAGGAACAATGATATTTTCTCTCTGAAACCCATCAGACATTGGTATTAAGACCACTTGAAATATTGAAAGAAAAAAAAGAATGTATTGTAATGTGTCAAGCAAAAGAGAGAAGGCAAAGTAGTTTTCTTCTTCTCATAGTTTGTTACAACTTACAACTCATATATTTTAATTTTTGTTTATATTTTATTACTAAGATAGTATAAAACTGGAGAGAGTATATAAATACAAATATTTAAGTAAGTGAAGTTTATCTTTATCTCATGAAATTAACACACTTTAATTTTGTTTGTCAAGATATATACTTTATCTTAAACAACACTTAAACTATTTGTAATAGTACCTTTCAACTAAATTAATTTTTTTAATCTATAATTTTTTGTGGAATTATTTTTTTCTTTTTAAAAATATGTTTATGTACTAATGTTTGGTGACTTATTTTGAGACGTCTCAATCTTTTTTTTATATCATCTCGTTTTTATTGAATTTGAACCTTATCAGATTAAAAGTTGAATTTGAATTTAAAATATTAGCCTGATTTAATTTTAATGTTACGTAAGAGTTTCACGCCATCATATCTAACATGTCATTTATACACTTCTATTTACAATTTATTTACATAGTGGTATGTTGAGAATGAAACTCAGTAAACACTCATAAAGTGGAAGTCTAACTTTAAATGTTAAAGTACAGAGGAAAATGAGTATAGAATTGTATTAGAACATTAAATTTAGAGGTGTTTGGTAGCTCAATTAGTTTGAGCTAAATGTTAAAAGTGTTGATGGAGTGAATGGTTTCGGGTTCGATCTATGATGAAGAAGAAATTTACTAATTTAGTTAACAATGCAAATATTTGTTTATAAAAGAAGCTTAAATATAATTTTAGTTATTTATCTTTTTCAAATATTCGTTTTGGTCATTTATTTATTTTTTACTTTATTTTTGTCTTTTATCTTTTAAAATAATAAAATATTAGTCATTTTTACCATATATCTTTCAAACAAATGTATGAATATTATTATTAAATATTAATGTCTAATATTATATGAGCAATAAAATTTAAGTATGTAACATTAATAAAGACAAGATAAAAATATAAATAATTATGATAAATATTTTTCAATTCAAATAGTTTTCATATGTTTCAAAGTATTAGAACAATAATTTTTCAATTAAAAACCTATTATGATGTTAAATGAATTGTTTTTTTTTAAAGATATAGTATAGTGAAGACATAGTGATAATTAATAGAAGAAATTCTAATTATCAGATAACAATGTAGTTTTTATTATGACAGTGAAAAAGTTTAAAATACACTACTTTTAAGAGAATAAAAGATAAAAAATTAATAAAAAAAAATAAAAGATAAAAAATTAATATTATACAGAAAATATTAAGAGGTGTCATTAGACATACGCTAACTCGCTAAGAAACCAAATATAAAAAAATATTTGAAAATTTATATAATTCATTTTTTAAAATTGTAAAAAAATAAAAATTTTGACTCAATAATTGTTACTAAGACTCAAATTATATTTAAGTTGGTGAGCAGTAAACATTTTCTACCAATGAATTCCAAAATTTTTACAAAGACATATTTCATTTAAACTTTAACATCATTATTATTCATGAATTAACTTTTCCCCGCACGGCTTTAATCATCATCAACCTTTCATCTCCGACCCCACACCATGCGATCAACCTCTCTCTCTCTCTCTTTCTCTCTCTCTCCAATTCCTTGATCCATTTTTACAGAGAAGATGAATTTTACCAATTCATCGTTCCATTTTTACATAGAAGATCGATTTGACAACAATACACCGTGGCATAATGTCTTATTTTTCTATTCCCACCCCCCAAGTTTAAAACTCCTGAAAGACACATTCTTCTTCTTCTTCTTTTCTCTTAATTCCAATCGTCCGAACAATACCACTGAAGAGTGGGTGGTTGTTCATCTGAGAAGAAATCACACGTCTCATCTCCACCAAGAAAATTTTGCTCTTCCATTTTTACATACTGTGTTTGATACTGTTTCTGAAACTGAAAGCAACTCATTGAAGATTGCGAAGACGACGTCAAAAAGTTATGATTTTGAAGAACCCCAGATGAAGAAATCGCTGCGTTCGGACTGTTACTGTTGTCTTCGTTTAAAATTGCGCTTGAGTCGCTATCTGAAGAACCGTCTTTGAAATCTGCAGGAAACAGAGAAGCGACACCATCACCGTTTTTGAAACAGTCGTAGTTGAAGTCCTTTGAATCTGATTCGGGAATGGCGGTTTCATCACAAGGTGGTGTGGTTGTAGAGTCTTGCAGAGTTATTAACTCTTCTTTCACGGAAACATCGCTTTCTGTACTTGTGTTTTCTTCTTGTAATTTCAATCTTGATTTCAATTCCTTAACCTGCCAAAACAAGCCAAATTCAATTTTTTAATACTCTTTCTCCAAAAGGTATTCATAATATTGACTCATCGCTTCATTTTCTATAAAGAGTTTCATTTATCGTATATATGTAAACTAGTTTTACACAAATAGTAAAAAAAAAAAAAACATTAATTTCATCATCTTAGCATATAATTGTAATTTATATCATTAGATAATCAATTAATTACGGTTGATTAATGTAAAACTATAAGGTAAAAAGTTTTTCACCCTAAATAAATGAGGAATGTTTATCTTATTACTCCTATTTTTATGAGTGAGATAAATAAAATTTAATTAATAATTGTTTGAGATAGAATTAAAATTCAGATTAATCAAATAATTTATGTTTAAATGAAATTTATAAATCTTTTAACTTTAATAAGTTATTTAGATACAATTATATGTGTAATTGTATAATAAATTACTCCTCCAAATTAAAATATAGAAAATTAATCTATCTAATTTTAAATTTACTTGATACATAAATTTTTCAACTATATTTAAATACCAACGTTTTTAACGATGAGACAATTATGACTGTGTAAGGTTAAAAAAATAAAAAAATATATGAAGTAAATTTACCTCTTTGAGCAAGGTTTCGTTGTCACGTTGGAGGTTGTCATAATTAAGTTTAAGTGCGTCATAATTAGCTTTGAGAACACCATAATCTCTTTCCAATTGTTTGGTTTTCCATCTAGCACGACGGTTTTGGAACCAAACGGCAACTTGTCTTGGTTGTAAACCAAGCTCTTGTGCAAGCTTCACTTTCCTATCAGGTTCAAGCTTGTTTTCTACCTCGAAATTCTTCTCCAAAGCCTTGACTTGATCCACACTTAGTCTTCTTTTTTTCTCAGAGTGATGCAAGGGTTTTTCAACACATCCTTCTTCATCAAGTCCTTCCAACATAGATTGAAACTCCCTTCCATACACGTGGTTGTTCCTTGGACTGATTTGTTCTTCTATATCAATGCAAATTAAATCACATATAATTCGTTAGTAACATTATAGTGTAACATAAATAAGTACTAGTACATAACACAATACTTATTATTGTTTCTGTCTCTTATAAACAAAAGTAGAACATGATGAGTTGTAATGCAATTGAGTGAAAGAAAAAGGAAGGAATCGAACATAAGAAAAATAAATAAATTAAAAGTGCTTTTAAAAGTGTCGACAATTGAGATGCTTGATCGCAAAAAATGTTGAGACAGGACAACAAACACGCACGATGAATATGTCTGAATTATGTAAAATAAAATTAAAATAATGAAAGAAAAAAAATTAAAGTTTTGAATTATGAATTAACCTGTTGGTGGACAAATTGTCATGAGAGCACCTAAAGAATCAGAGCTTCCAAGTCTCTTCATGAGTACTTAAACTAAGACACGGATCTTATAATATAAGATTAAGGTCCTTAAATTTGATTAGTGAAAATTGAGATCTAAACTGAAGAGAAAAAGGTTGTTTTTTGTTTCACTTAAATGGAGAGTTTTGGTATCTTAAGCAACGCCAATTAGCACAATTCTTTAAACAGCTACTACACAACCATTTATCTCCATTAACTCCCATGTGTCTACCTTTCTTTTTTCTCAACACTTGTTCTTTTCCCTTTACTTCACCCATCAAACAATTCCAACACAACCCACAAGTGACCAATTAATATGTATGTTTTTTTGACAACACTGTTTTGGTCTCTTATTATTCTTCTACATCATTACACTTTCAAATTTTATAGGTTGTTGAGAAGAAAACAAAGAAAGATGAGTGGGAGATTGGAACTGAAGAAGAAAAAAAATATAGGGCGAGATTTGAGATTGAGGGTGAAACAAGTTCACACAGGTTAGTTCTCAAGTTTGTGTCTTTAAATAAACCAACGTGGGTTAGAATTTGACTGGGGTTAGGTGACTGGTACTATGGTTGGCTTGGCTATCAAATGTAATGAACCTCAAATTTAACCCAAATGCAAATTTTTTGTCTACCGGTTTAGCCGGTTGCTCTTCCGATTTTTTGACCGTTTCTACAAGGGGTAATGTTTCGGTAGTGTGCAGTGCATTGTGCATACGCGTGAGTATGCAAACGGCGTGGCTTACGCCAGCTTTGGTCCGCCATTTGAGCCGACTAAATATTTGTGTTACGTCATCAGCATTTTACTATGATAGTAACCAAGCGCGCAGTGATTGCACGTGGGTTATATTAGTTCATTTTAAGCTAAATTGCATTTTCAACAAGTTATTTTTAGATTTTATTTTACTATATTATGTTTTTTGTTTTATTTTGATTTTTTTAAGTTATAAATATTAGTTATTTTAGTTCTTCAAATTATTTTTGTTCCACTTTAGTCTTATAAATATTATACAATTTAATTGTTTTTAATAATGTCTAACATTATAATCTAAAAGAATAAAGTGTCAATATTTTGAACTAAAAAAAGCTAAAGTGTTAATATTTATAACTTAAAAGTCTATTTAGGAGTTGAATTTTGGAGGGGAAAAATTTAAGAGACCAAAGCGAAACATATAAAATAATTTAAGACATCAAAAGTATAATTTAACTTTAATTTATCTAAAGATATTTTGAATTTAAATTTTTAAAGAAAAATGTTAACGATATAAAATTAATAATTGTTTCTATATTTTTCTTTTGGATAATTCTACTGAGTGTTTTTAACACAAATTTTAGTGTTCAAAATTCTAAAATGTTGCGTATTGAGAATGATTTAAGATTGATAATTAATTTTATGATCTTGTTATGGTATTGGGAATGATTTAAGATTGGAAATTGATTTTATGATCTTGTTATGGCCATGTCATGGTTATACTTGATTTAGATTAGGTCTCTTGTTTTCTTTGCATCAAACAATTAAAAAAGGTAAGTTTGTTAATTGCTCTTTTGTATTTGTTCGTCTATTTTTAAATATATTATTAAAAAATATGATTCAATAAAAAGTCAAAAAAATTAGTAAATATAGAGATTAGATAAACAATCACTAACAACAAAGTCCTTATTTTCATGCTAATATAAACAATCCATGTTAATAGGCTCATTGTTAAGTAAAACTTTTGATTTCTCCACAGTAAATTGACCTATTTTGCTATCATCCAAAAACCAACTTATAATTTGTAGAAATTTAAACCATAACATGAGAGAATGAGAATTGACACGACGCTAGCTAGGTGAACTAAAAGTGATATTTTTACTTTCGTTAATTATTTCTTTTTCATAGTACTACATGAGGCCTTATTACGCAAGACTTTCTTGTAATTTTAAAAAAAAAATTATATAACTATTCAAATTATAAGAAACAAGTATAATTTTTTCTTGCAAAGAGAATTAATTTAGCGCAATGAATATCATTCGTCACTTGGAGACAAGTGGATACTGCATTAGCTTTGTCATGTTAACTATGAAATCAGTCATGTTGTTAAATCCTATGCAAAGTTTGGTCTCTTGCTGACCAATAAAGAAAAGTGGTTTCTTTTGGCTCCCGATTTAGCTTTTGTAGTCTTGTTACATGCTAGAAGCTTTGTTGTTTCACTTAGAGGTCATTAGATTTTTGGTTTTGGTTTTCCTTATTGGGGAAGCCCCCCAATTTTTTTCATAAAAAACCATTCATCATTTGATGTTTTTTCCTTTTCTAAAAACTTAGTCTACCTAGTATGGACCATACATTAGTTTATTTTTTTAATCGAATATCCTCCACATGCAATTATAAATATTAATATTTATATTAGTGGCTTTTATACATCCAATTATACGTCTAAAAGTATAACTTTTTGCTATCATTAACATTCTCAAAATCAAACCATACTTGGCCATTACCAAAAAGAAAAAGCTTTTAATAATAATGTTTTAACTAGTATACTTGTGCAATGCTGAGTGAAAAATATTTGTTCAAAAGGTAAAATTTTATTAAAAAAAATAATACAATTAAAAAGTCTAAACAAAAAAAGAGTAGATGTGCTACATCCACCTATTAAAAAATACGAGGACAAAAAAAAACATATTAAAATAAATTTTAAAGAAATATTTATAACCAGGGATCATAGATCATAGAAGTGAAATATAAATAAAAATTTTAGAACACTGTGTCCAATTGATTGTATACAAAATATAGTATGAGTTTTACAAGGTTTTTTTTTAAACTTAAATTTAGAGAATTTTAAATATCAACTAAAATTTAATAATTTAATTTTTTTTATTTTATAATATTTAAATCATGAAATGGTCTCTATAATTTTTTCAAATTTACAATTTTAATTTTGTATGTTTCAAAATTTACATATTAAACACTATATTTTTATTTGGCCCTAAAATTTTCAAAATTTGCAAATTAACCCTTAAAACTTTGTAAACCAGTTCTTATAATTTGCAAACTAGTCCCTCAACCTTTTCAAATTTATAATTTTAGCACAAATTTAATTTTCATTTACGCCCACAAAGCTTTTGAAATTTATATAAATAGTCTAATTTTAAAAGAAAATTTCCAATATTTTAACAAAAAAATAGAAATAAAATGAATTCAATTGAAACATTTGAATTTTTAAAATGATAATTTTCTTAAAATTTCCAATTACCCCATTCAACTACGCTTTTTTATAAGTATATAGAGATTAGATATGAAATTCTTCTTGTAAAATCCTTTCTGGTTATGGCCCGTGTGAGAGAGGCCTCGATAGTATATATGGCCCAGTTTAGAGATACACGCCCAGTTACCACCCAAATTTGTTATGCAAAATAAAACGCTATACACTAAGTTATATACTTATATTCTATCCTCCATATTTTAATGTAAATCCTATTGTACTTTTTTTTTCAAACAAAAAAAAAATACTGAAAGCTACACTATTTTTAAAAAAAAAAAAATTGGTAACCAAGAAACTTCAAATTAATTATTCAACATAGTGATTTGAATGGTTAAACAATACAATTTTTAGAAGTTTGTATTGAAAACTTAATTTACTTTTCCGGCATATAAACGTGCTCTGAAAAATTTAAAGTCTTAATTTTCTAAAACATAAAAATATTTTTAAAAATTTAAACTTTAAATTTTTTAAAATCTATTTGTTTTGAAAAACTCAATTTTAAAATTCTAATAATACCAGTGGTCTCTTAACTTAATTTCAGTTAACGTTTTAGTCTTTTATCTTTTTTTTTTTTTCTCAATTTGGTCATTTATTTTAATTTTAAGTGACAAATTCATCTTTTATGTTTTAAAATGTCAACAATATTATTCTTTTTTTTACAAAATTCAAAAATTTCATCAAAATTTTCAACCAAAACCCATAAAATTAATTATATTATTTAATATAATACAAATTTCATCAAATTCGTAACTCAAATCTTCAAATAAACTCATATTTTCATTCTTTATTTGATATTGTTAGAGATGGAAATATGAGTTTATTTAAATATTTGAGTTTCGAATTTGATGAAATTTGTATTATATTGAAGAATATAATTAATTTTATGGTTTTTGGTTGAAAATTTTGATGAATTTTTCGAATTTTTGTAAAAAAAAAGGATAACATTGTTGATATTTTAAAACATAAAAGATCAAATTGTCATTTAAAATTAAAATAAATGACTAAATCGGGAAAATAAAAAGATAAAAGACTAAAACATTATCTGGAATTAAGTTAAATGACCACGAGTGCTATTTAGCCAATAACATATTACTATTTTTTTCAAAAACAAAAAAATTTGATTTTAGTACATTTGTTCTCTAAACTAATAAATTAATCAAAGAGTTATTTGTCAACTTTTGTACTTTAAGAAAAATCATTTCATAAAAAAATATATTATTTTATTGTTTATAGCCATTAGACCAAATTTTTTTACATTGTATAATAACAATATTCAATATTCACTATTACGAATGATAAAACTTCATAAAAAAATAAATTTTATGTCACCGACAATTTTGATAAATATGTTATTTAGTTATTATAAATTTTTGTATGGTATAAATAGTTTAAGAAAACCTCATATATCTATTAATTTAAAGATTAAATGTATCGATTTATGTTGAATTAACGCATGTACACTCAATTTTCTTTTTTGTCAAAAAAATACGTGTTAGGTATTTAATCCAAACAATCAAAATTTAATCAACTCTACCAATAAGGTTTTGTCCAGTAGAATGAGCTAGACTCTCACAACATGATCAATTCAAATTTATTTATATTTAGTGTTTCAATTCAAATTTATTTATATTTAGTGTTTGATGCGTATCAAATTAGTAGAAAAACCTATAAAAATAGAAGAAAAAAAATTTTAGTCGACTCTTATATGAAATATGTTCAAACCCAACCATAAGTCCTCTAAAGCAAAAATATAACAAGTTTGTTTAATCTAACAACTTAAAAGTTTATTATATAACTCTAATAATTTGATTTAGTGATATTACTATGACACCATTATTTCCTTTTAAATTTTTTCATAAAAAAATAAATAAAGAATCTAATATTTTTTCTCCCGATCCATATAATTGTGACTAGGGGTGTACGCGAGTTGGGTTGGACGGGTTTTGAATAAATCCTATACTCGACTCGATCGATTATCTTTAGATTGGGTTAAATTCTAAACCCATATTTTTTCATTTAACCCGACTCGACCCGATTAAGAATGAGTTGGGTTGGGTGAGCGGGTCGACCTGTGCCCATTTACACCCCTACTTGTTATATATCAATTTTTATTTAAAAAATCATAACTCAAATGTCACGACCACTCCTATATTCCAAAGAAGCTCCACTACTTAACCTATCATAATTTTTTAATAGTAGTGCTTCATTTATTTATTTTCAAAATACTTACTATTTTCAAATAAAATACAAAAAAAAGTGTTTAATAGGTTTAAGTGTAAAAAATTTAAACTAAATTTATTATAAACATAAGCTTTTGCATAAACATCATTTTTTTTCTCATAAATAGTATTTAACTCAAATGAATAGTATTTAATTCAAAAAATTTGTATTTAACAAATAAAAATTTAAACTATATTCATCATAAACATTATCTTTGAATTCATACGTTCATTACACAAAACTATAATAAAATATAACATTTAAATAAATAATATTTAACTCAAAAATTATATTGCTTTTTGTAAAAGATAGTTTAAAAATTAGTTATGAATTTTATGAGTAAGCATATACGAGATTATAAGGTCAAAACAAATTATTATTTATGAACACATGTGATTTGGACAGCTGGGCTGAAAAAAAAAATTATATATATATATATATATATATATATATATATATATATATATATATATATATATATATATATAACTAGTTATCAGTTGGACGAGATCAAATTGTTGAACCTATACCCGAACCAAATATAAGCAAGTTTCAATAAGTTGAGTTGAGTCTGATTCGAAAGTGGTCGGATACGAATAAAAATCGAATTAAATTGGGTGGTCGAATCGCCCTGCGCCTATGTACACTTCTAATTGCGACAACAAAGTGCATGAAACCCGCAGCAGCTACTTTCCCTAAACTAAACATGTGTGGTATGTAAATAAAAGGTGTCGTTTCCAGCTTCGACTTATCGACAATTGTGTTAATCACTTCCATTCCCTTCTCATTCTCCTTCCTATTCATATCCCACGCAATTTCAGGACTTTTCATTTTCAAAGCAAGTGACAGCAAGATATGAGATGGAATGGCTTTCAGCACCAAAGTATGGTTATCACATATCAGGGCCCTACCACCATAAACTATTTATTTATACTAAAATAATTCCAAAATGTGTGTGCCGTGGCCCACAATATAGATGACCTCTCAAGAAGGGTAATTCACTAATTTATTCACAACTGTACCCTCAAATGTGTGCATGCCAAGGAACATTGCAATCAATACTCATTCATTTGGTTATTTTAAACTGTAAATGGCCGTCCACGGTGTGTCATTTCAAAATTTGACAGGAAGGTTAGCTGAACTTTAAAACTAAGCATCTTTTTGGTAAAAAGAAAAAAACAATAAATTATTTGATAATAGATGAATTTATAGTTGATAGTGGATAAATGAGTAATCGATTGAATTTGAAGTGTTTGTTATAATTAATTGTTGAACTAATATATAAGTATTAAGTATGAATTAATGTTTTTAATTAAGATAATGAAGGTAATAATTAGAGAAAACATGATATACTTTAATATATAAACTCAAAGTCTACTTGAAATAGTATTTTAAAAATGTTATAAATTTGTGAAAAAAAATTTGTAAGGGTATTTTGAACTACAAATAGGGATGAAAATAAACTAGGTCGTCCGTCAGGGGTCTGTGGCCTGAATTATTTATGGTTTGGTCTGACCAGTTTAATAAAAAAAATTATGTTCGAGTTATTTTTAAAGCCTATTTATTTAAATAGGTCATACTCAAACTTATCAAAAAAACTATTAGGTCTGATAGGTTGAACTATATATATATATATATATATATATTATTTATTAATGTTATTTTTTTATTATTTATTAATATTACTGTTTCCTATTTTAAAGTATATATATATTTATTTATTTATTATTTATTCATATTAATTTTTTTTATTATTTATTAATACTATTATTTTCTATTTTAAAGCCTATCAATTAGGCTATTTTAATATTATATTAGATTTGATTATAATTTTATTAGTTTTCATTGTATATAAATGTCTAGTTTAGCCTATTTAAAAAAAATATAAAATATAATATTTAAATATTTTAATGTGAATAAGACTTTTAAATAGGCTTTCAGGCCATATCAGACTTTTAAAAAAGTTAGGCCAGACAGAAAAAAAGCATATGATAGGTCGTAGACCATACTTAGACCTAAAAAATTAATCATATGTCAAGGTCGTAGGTTCAGACTTAGACCTATTCCCACCCCTAACTACAAATTAGTAATTTGGTATTGTTAAATGTCTATTTGAGATGGAGAATTTATTTTTCTTTTTGGAATTAAACAAACTATAAAATGTTTCTACTAATGAATGAAGTGTGATTTAAATTTTATATGATCATATATCAAGTTGCATAAGCCGTTATTGTGTCACCTCATATCTTTTACCGAATAAAATTAATAGAGGAACTAACTATTTTGATAGACGTTGCAAGAGGCAAAACAGGTTGAGTTTGCCATGCCAACCTGTTTAACCTACTATTTTAGGTGAAATAGATTAAAATTTTAGACTTTACCACTTAAATCGTTCACACCGCATAAGTTACTGAAAAAACGAGACATTTAATGTCGTGAAGTAAGTTGACCCGCCCAGTCAATGTGAAAAACCTTTCTATTTTTTGTTATTTATTTTATTGATTCAACTATATTTTCTATAGTCATTATTGTATTTTCTTGCTACAACTCAATAAATTTAGAGTCTTATTGCTTATGGAATAATTATTGAATTACATTGAATTTTAATGAACTGATTTTAAAGTATTTTTTTGAGAGGTCAACTCTCCTACAAATCGGTTCATTTGAATTGTTTTAATTTTTTGATTATGAAAAATCAAATTACATACCCACTAATTAATCGAAGATAGGTGAATTTCAATCCACTTGTCTAAATTAACCCTTACTTTTTTTAGACAAATTAATGTCATGGTGGACAAAACATGTGTGATTATTTCACCTATGTTAGGGGCAAAATATAGCCCACTAACAGTTTTGATGATTAAATCAGAAATTTATTCTAAAAATCTATTTGAGAAAATATTGAATTAAATGATAGTATTTTAGATAATTAAATCTATATTTTACTATATATTTAATATTTTTAAAAATTAAAAATTTACAATCATATAACATTTCAATAATTTTAAAACATGTTTAATTTAAGCGTCGAAGAGGATTATTTTCTCCATAAACGGAAATAAGCGTGTCTCTTTTCAATTACGCAGAAGAAACGCCTTCGCGTTCTGAATTGAACAATAACAAACAAAAATTAGTAGAAGACAAGAATCTGATTTAAGATTATTTTAGTTACGAAAAAATAGAGTACGCTACATTGCATAATTTTCAACACTGCAAAGTCTATATTCACACGTGCCTAAATCGAAACATGATTGATATATATCAGAATCCTAGGCAAACTCTCTGGCACCCATATTAATCACAACTTGTTTGTTGTTCTATAAGACATATAGCTAATTTAAGTTAGGACCCCACAACCTTACTAACGCGTAACAATGTTGACAACCGTATATAACAACAACATCGTATGTGAATTGTGAGGTGTGGTGAGGCACAGACAAAGAAGTTAGCATTGCATGGAAGGAAGTAAGGAAGGAAAGGACAGCTTTTAATTTACAAACTGCACAATCCGAAAATTTTGGAAACAATGTTCACACCACGTAAACAATATATCGAAGATGTTTAAAAATCACTCAAATTTAACAATCACATTTACATTGTCTTTTATAAGCAGAAATTTGGATTCATATCGTGATTCAAACACCATTGATTCAACATAAATAAATATTACCTCTGCTTCTAATTATAAATACAATTTAAGAAAAAAATATGTCTCTAAATATAAACACTTTTAATGTATTATGTGCATTTTTTTTCATACATACATTTTATTAATATTACTAATTTTTTTGAAATATAAAAAATTAAGTTTAATATTACATTCAAATGCAACGGTAATTTTAGAAATATTAACTATTAAAATAAACATATTAATTACATTATCAATTTTTTTAATAAGTGTGAAAAAAGTAATATATGTTTATAAAAAGGAACATATGTTATATAAGTTAAAAATTCAATACATCTATATTTGCTGAGTTTAATGGATATGCAGCATCAATATAAAATAATTTTACATTGACATTTAATTAAAAACTATTATTTTTTCATGCCGTATTATCAATTTTAAAATAAGCGTATAAAAATGAATAACATATTAAATAGTCACTGAATATTAATGTAAAACTATTTTGCCATGATATTTGATATTTAATACTAGTAGTCATTAAATCCTGATTTGTTTCTTTAATTCATGCTGAAAAATAACTGAATCACAGTCTCAATTGTTAGAAAAAATAATACTACCAGTATTATTTAATGAGAGCAACTTTAATTATTTATTGTTAAAGTTTCTAATAATAATAATAATAATAATAATTCCACCAAATCAATCACTTGAATAAGGCAATCACATGGTTTTCATTAAAGTGATTTTAATTAAATCCAATGCTTTAAAAAGTGGGAAAGAGAGAGACCTTTTTGTTGGTAGCTCTAATCTAAGTCTTAGCTAGGGCCTATGCATAGAATAAATTAAGAATCCATGAAAGACACAGAAACAACAACGAGAGAAAAACAAACTAAAAACTAAAAGTAGAAAAGAGTTGATTAGTTGAGAGTGTTTGTCTGACAGTGCATAACACCTAGTGGTAGGCAGCTTTTTTTTTCTTCTCTCTTTTCTAACTTGCTAATGCTTTCCAAAGAATAACACCAACTTAAGGGGAACATAATTTTGACTGGGACTTCTTTTCCATTTCTGCTTTCTTTCGAGAATTTAATATAAGAAAAATAATAATTAAAAAATTGATATATTTGATGGTAATTTAATACATTAAAATTTTAATTATATATTATTTATATTTTACTTCAAAATAGTACTCATTATGTCCTAATTCATTTGCAAAAAAAATTATTTTAAAATAAATGACTTTTTTCATTTTCAATATATATTTTTCTGATTGTACCCTTTAAATTAATACTACTTACATTATTTTTAATACAATATTTTTTAATATCCATTTATGACATTGATAGTGTATCAATACTGTAAAAGATAATTTAATAAAAATAAGATTCTCTATTACATTTATATATTTTTTTTTAATACGTGTAAAATGATCAAACGATTCAATTATTATAAAATAGAAAAAATATTATTTTTATTAATGTTTCTCTCTTTTTTTTTTTTGTTTTAATTTGGATCAAACTTGTATATATGGATAGCCAAATGATTATCTCAAACAACTTCTAGTCCCAAAATTATTTTTCTATTTTAGTATCATTGTCAGAAGACCAAAACTCATGACAAAACGAACAGGAAAAAACTATCATTATATTTGTTAAATATAAATGTGTCTCCTGAAATCCACATGTACTTGATAGATTACTCATAACTACTACTATTTGATAATTAATAAAACATCATCATGATCATGCAATTATTAACGAAAATGAGATAGTCTATGAATCATTATTAAAAATGCAGTATCCATAAAGCAGTACTACAATTCAAACAAAAGAAATGATAACTGCTTTGACTCTAGCACACTTGAACAAAAACAATTTTGATGATCACTATGCATGTTTTGTTCAATTCATTATCTTCCTTTATTATCTTATTATAGTTCTGTTGAAAGTATGTTCTATTCAAATGTGAGTGGTTAGGTCATATATTTGACTATTGTTGCTTTTGAGTGGGTGCAAGAGTCATTACTAGAGTGGAGGAAACTAAGCCGAATCATGACTCTGACAGTCCTTCTCTCATTCAATTACATAGCAATATAGGTCATATGCATTATACAACACATGAATAAACATACAGAAGTCAAGAGTTTCACACACTTATGATATGATTACATTTCCATGAATAATTGACAAAAAATTAGATAAATGTGATTAGTCTAGGAGAATATTAAGGTCATACACTTCTGATATATAGCTTTCAGTGTGGTCTTCTCCCCAACACTACAATTGAAATTACATCATTCAGTGGACCAATAGATTAAGTAGGCCTTTTGACAATAAAAACAATACAGTACAATAGTGCAGAGGAAAATGATAAATTTACAAGTATATATATATATATATATATATATATATATATATATATATATATATATATATATTGTAAAGTTTTTAATTCTCTTACGAAGGTAGAATAAGAATAAATAAAAATAGTTTATTAACGGTTGAGTTTTCTTAAGATCTCTCAGCTTTACTTTCTCTAAAGTGAGAGAAGTATAAACATTACTAACTCTGGCATGTGTTACTTGATTGTTGTATCATGACTTTATGAGGAGCAAGTAAGTGTCCAAAAGTAATGTATTTTCTCTTATTAAAGCCTTACGAATCACATTCTTCGGCAGAATCTAGTTACCTCAAGTTCGGAAATCTCGATCGATAGATTATTATACAATTTTAGATTTTTTATACTAAATTTAATTCATCATTTATAAAACGATTCATGCCACTTTTATAAATTCTTGTATATCTCTCTATTTCTTATTATTATAAAAAATTAAAGATCAATAAATTTCAAAACGGAGATTGATCAATTTAAAAATGAAGATCGTTTATCGTTATTCATTTTCTGGTTTTATTTCTTTTAATCTAAACATAATTGAATCTTGTTAAAATAAACACACACAATTGTTAACTCAGTTCAGATATAAAACTCCTACGTCTGGGGGACTGGATCCGACTTCGAATTATCACTGTATGAGATGAAATGATTATAATGTACAAAATACTCTGTTTTCTTTCAGTTTTCTGTTTTATGTGCAAAACTGAAATTCACTCACTTTTCTATTTGCCGTCCAACTACTTATATACAAATTTGTTAAAAAAAGTAGTTATAACTTATTAACTGAAAACTAACAGCAGCTCCAAATTAAATTGACTTGTAAGTAATTATCCTAAATCTTTTTAATTGAATACCACTTTCAACAATTATTAACTTGAGATTTTAGTTTTTCTCAATAATATAGAATTAATATACCTTTTTATGCGAAAATTATTATTTAATTTTTCTTGATTTTGTAATGTTGTTGATACGAATTTGTTTTTATGAAACAACTCAAAAAATAAAATATATGTAATTTCGGTCGTGAACTTGTGAAAATTATATTCATCTTAGAAAACGAATCAGGCTGGCATGTTTATGTCTCAATCATTCAAACATATTAATTTAATTAACCACAATTTGAATATGTTATATTAATTTTTAATATATATATATATATTAATATATATATCTACCATTTTTTACTCAATAGGATAAATTATAAGGCAGAAAATAATTCAGCAGTGTAGCGTTAGAGTGATGGGTTTGAGTTCGACTCCTCGTATGATATTTTATTCATCAATGCTTTAGTTACAAAAGGTAAAATATATTTACCACAAGAAACAAATATTAATTGGTTCTATGGTGTAGTGGTTAGCACTCTTGACTTTGAATCCAGCGAGTTGACATCAACTCTCTATATGCCTCTTTTTTTTTTCTCTCTCTCTAATTTTGAGTTTATTATTTTAATTAAATATATTAATTACATATTATTGTTTATCATAAAGTGTTTATTATTATCAAGGTTTAATAGTAAATTAATTATTTTTTTTAAAAAAATAATAATAAATTAATCTTATTTTCCTTCCAGTTCTCTTCCAAACCAAACAAGAATAGTGATCACTCCTTTTTAGCCACATAGAATAGAAAAATTCTAAAGATTATGAAATAAATTTCATACTCTTTTTTGCTGTTGTATTTAATTGGTCTGTGAATCAATCTCTTATATCACACCAATTACTAGATGGTATGGCTAAACTTTTTCTATATATGATATATCCATTTCATAACAAATCATCTCATGAAAACAAAACTGTATTGAAAATTTGAAAGTTTGATATTTAAAGCCATCTCTTATAAACCAATATATAAAGTCTCTTAATTACTTGGCCAATTGTAAAATATCCAAGAAAAATAACAACCAAAAATCCAAAATATGATAGAGGTAGAAGGGTGAATCCCATAACCTTCCCAATAGGAGTAAATGGAATTGCAATTCCAATTCCAGATATCACAATAGTAGAGAAAATCACAGGCCAAGAAGCAATATCCTGAATGAAAGGTATTTTCTCAGTCCTCATCAAGTGAACAATAAGTGTCTGCATGAGAAGACCCTCAATAAACCAAGCTGAATGAAAAAACTTCTCATCCACATAAGCATAAGTCTTGTAATAAAACCAAAGAAACAAAAGTGTTGCCACATCAAAGAGAGTGCATACCGGCCCATTCCACAGTATGAACATTGGCAAGCCTCTCTCTGACCACTTATGAGGAGTTTTCAAATATTCGTCATCGATTTTGTCCCAAGGGATGACAATCTGTCCTAAACTGTAGATGAAATTCTGCGTAAGAAGTTGTCGTGAAGTCAAAGGCTCATATTTAAGGAACAATGTTGCTATGAGGAGTGAAATGACACTTCCTAAGTTGGCAATGACTGACATTTTTACATACTTCATTGTGTTGCCAAACGTAAGACGGCCGTGTACCACTCCCGCGACGAGCACGTTGAGATCTTTCTCTAGTAAGATTATATCCGCCATGTCTTTGGCAATGGCTACCCCTGAGTCCACAGAAATGCTAACATGAGCAGCATCTAAAGCTAGTGAATCATTCACACCATCTCCTAAGAAACCAACAACATGGTTTCCTATTGTCTGCAAAGATTGCACTACTCGGAGTTTCTGAGATGGGGTGAGACGAGCTAGCACAGTCGCTCTTTTAACTGTCTCGTGGAATGTGTCCTGATCAAGTTCTTCTAGCTCAGGTCCTGTTATAACATGAGTGGTTTCTATGCCAACTTCTCTGCATACCCTTGTGGTTAAGGAAAGTGAGTCACCTGTTAAAACCTTTGCTTTCACTCCCTTCTCAGCCAAACACCATAGTGCTTGCTTTGCGGAGTCCTTCGGTGGATCGAAAAATGTTATGAAGCCAAGGAATATCATGTCTCTTTCGAAATCGTCGCGTCTCTTGCTTCCATTACTTGTTTCGCAAGTTTGCTGCTGCAACGTCACAGATAAATTTTGAAAAGGTGAAGTTGTAGACACGTGCAGCTTCTTTATAGCTACTGCCATAACCCTTAACCCTTCATTGCTCAATTCTTCTGATAGATTTAAAATCCTCTGATAGTCATCTGAGGAGAAGGTAGAAATTTCGTGTTTATCGAAATTCTCAATAAAAGAACAAACTTTCATGACTTCCAACAATGCTCCTTTTGTTACCATGAACCTGCCAAAGAACTGCGACTGTCTGTCTTCGGTTTCTAGTACAACAGAAACTCTTCTTCTTATGAAGTCAAAAGGAATCTCATCTATCTTCTTCCACTTGGATGGATGAAACTTGAATCCATTTGAATATACATGTGCTAGAATTGCATCATCTAGAGGATACTTTTGCTCAGTCTTGAAGAATGAATTGAGGAATGCATAGCGTAGAACTTTTTCTTGGGGTAAACCTCTGCAGTCAAGATGACTAACCAATATTGCATGATTCATTGTAAGGGTTCCTGTCTTATCAATACAAAGAATATCCCTGCAACAATGAGAATAATATAAGAACATAGAAAAATATGTTTCCTATAAAGACACATATTTGCCAGAAAATAAACTTCTAACTATTATATTCCTTTCATATTTGTGGATCTTGTGCTTTCATTCATTGTTATTAATGATGCTATTACATCCTTTTCTTTCTTTTCACGTTGGTGTTCATTTATGTATTCTTTGAACAGGCTTCTGACTGGTGTTGGGATGCTCTACAACTGCATAACAATACTGCAGCTGTAGAGGATCCAAGTCCCTTACGACAGGTTCAAATTTTGACAGACTAGCATATTTTATTATCAATTGAGCTAGTGTCATTAATTCAGTGTCCAAATCATCGATTAGTTTATTTTGAATGTGAATTTATACTTACATTGATCCCATCTCGCGTATAGCTGTTATCAAATTTTGACAGACTAGCATATTTTATTATCAATTGAGCTAGTGTCATTAATTCAGTGTCCAAATCATCGATTAGTTTATTTTGAATGTGAATTTATACTTACATTGATCCCATCTCGCGTATAGCTGTTAACCTTTTGACTATACATCGGTCTTTAGCCATAGCAAGTGCTCCTTTTGCAAGGGATGTGTTAATGATGAGGGGAAGCATCTGTGGATTGAGGGCAGATGCAACTGAGATGGCAAAGAGACCACTCTTGCTCAAATTAAGAGATGTAGTGTAATCTATCACAAACATAATTGAAACAACTACTAGCATAACCGAAATAAGCAAGTAAAATATCCATCTGAGACCCTTTTCAAAGTCATCTGGTGGCTTCTTCTTCCCGACTTTCAAAAACATGGTGCTCATGTAAGTATTGGATCCAGTTGAAATAACTAACCCTGTTCCAATGCCTGATACCACATTTGTGCCCTGTAATGTTCATATCTCTATTATTATTAAGCTGACAACTATGATTGGAAATTCAATATTTTGAAGGTCACAATTTCTTAAAGATATAACAAATAACAAAATTCTAAAATAACAAGGTACAACAGTGATTTGAGACATGGATTTGGCTCCTCGTGTAATTTGAACAATCAAATTTAGACAACTTTTGTGATAATATTAAGTGGTTAACACAATTCAAATAGGTGGTTAATTACGTTCAGTAAATAAATAATGAGTTTCAACACTTAGTATTTCCATTAACCATCTAGTGAACGTAATTAACCATTTATTTGAATTTTGTTGTCGTGAAAGTTGTCGTGAAAGTTGTCTTAATTTGGATGTTCAAATATCATTTCTATGTTGTGTGTGGGTTTGATGTCAAAGACAGAATTCAAGACTACAAGTCACTCTTGTTGAATCTGAATCTCATTTACTACGCAAAAGTTCAAGTTGGAAGACACTTCTATTTTTCAACTCCATAAATACTAAAGTCCCCACATTAGATAGAAAACATATGTGGGCTTGCTTCCATCACTATATAAAGAGTGTCAAACTTTTGAGAAAAACACACCAAAGTTGGATGCATTTTCCAACTTTCTCTTTTCTCCTTTTTTTCTGCTCGATGTATTTCTGAGCCACTTCTCCTCTTTCTTTCTGTTCCTTTGATTTTTAGTGGTTCTAACACCACTTTCTTTTAGAGCGGTTTTTATGTCGTAGCTCTTTTTTCGATTATTGAGTCGTCTTTCTACAGTTGTCTGAGCTATTTTAAGAGAGCGACTTAATCCGCGACTCAACCCAGTAATATCCTAATTTGGTTGTTCAAATATTATTTCTTTGTTGTGATTTACATTTCCTAATGCAAAGAACAAGATATGAATTACTCCTAGTATCATCAGAACAAGATAACCTACTTATAGCTCTATAAGGTTCAGTAGAAATTATCTTTGTCAAAGACGAGAAATAAACTTCTCCTTTCTATTGCTAATCATGACATGAAATATGAACAAAAAGGCAGTGTTAAGCCTACTTCCTTCTAAGGAAAAAAACAATGTTCATTATTCAGTACTTCTTTCTCTTAACAGTGGCTGTTGGATAACTCAATGAGGTAGAGATCACTCATCAATGTCAATCCATTATGGAAATAAATATGGCATAACAATACTAGTCATCTAAAATTAATCCATTCTCTAGCATGATAATTTATCTATAAAATACTCTGGTTGGGCCTTTTGTGAGATGCAACTCTAAAAGTAAATCTATAGTTACCATTAAAACAAAATAAGGACAAGGAGTTTGTGTTACTCACCATAAAGCAAATGTTCTTTAAATCTAGTAAAGGAGTGTTGTGATCTTCTCTAACATCGGAAGTTTTATCGGCTGTCCATGATTCCCCAGTTAGTGAGGCCTGGCTGTTAAGAAGGTAATGAAATCAACAGATGATATTTAGTAAGCTGAAAAGGCAATGGGAGGACACAACTAGATAGAAGTCTCCAATCTATAAAAGGAGTAAATTTTCCTATTGAAGTAAATGCTGTCAATTGCAGATCGTTAAAAATAGCGGTTAGTTCAAACTCTGTTACACTATAGTGCTATAGTGCCGCTATTTGACAACACTTTGTATTAAATAACATATCGTATAACAATAGCAATTTCTTCAAATTTTGTTATGCTATAACGCTGTAGCCAATAACATTTTGTACTAAATAGAATATCTTAGAACAATAGCAATTTATTCAAATTCTGCTATCCTATAGCGCTATAGCTGCTATTTGACAAGATTGATTGAATTACCTTACAACAAGGTGTTTTGAAGATAAGAGCCTGACATCTCCCGGAAAGAGGTCCCCAGGTTCAAAAATCACAATGTCGCCTGGAACTACATCCTTGTGATCAACTTGAACTATCAATTCTTTCTGCTCAATTCTACCAGCACATCTTTGAACTTTTATAGGACATCTTAAAAATTCTGAAAGCTTCATCGCTGCTTTTGAGCTTTTGTGTTCCTAAAATCCACAACAAGATGCAATATTAAGAACATAAATATAAGCTAAAAGAACCTATTCATTCATTGAACTTAATCGACTAATTAAAATGTAAAAATACCAGACAGAAACGGAGGATGACACTGATAAAAACCAATACGAGCATGATGAATCCATTTGGATAGTCGCAAGCAATGAATGACATAGAAGATAAAAGAATCAGAATCATATTGAATGGATGGAAAAGAGCATTCCATAGAAGATGCCACCAGCTTGGAAAAGAATACTTGAGTGGAACATTTGAGCCATTTTCTTGCAGCCTCCTCTCAGCTTCAGTAAAACTTAAGCCTGCAGAAAATTCAATAACATCTATAATTCATTGGGGGGAAAATAACACACACAAGAAAGCTAGAGGGCAGTGTCTATTTTACCAGAACAATGAAAACACTAGACTCTGCTGTCTAGTTTACATGTACATAAGAATAACAGAGATGTGATTGGATCATTGAACTAATTGGAGTTGGAAATAAACAAAGATAGAAAGTGTTATTTGAATGACTAAAGCCTATCCACTAGCCCACTCCTAATGTTTTCAATTCCATGTTCTTTTACTTATATCATGGGTTTAAAAAAGGCCGGCAACTGTGATTTGGGCCGTAACATCAACATTTTTCATGTCTCTATGACCTCAAATTAGACTACAATGGTAACCACATCTTAGTATATTAGTTGTGCTCTAATATCATTATTTTTCTTTCATATTTCTTTTATTGAGGAAATTTTCCAAACGGTTAGACTGCATAGTACAAGCAGCACCTAATACATGCATTCAACACAAATTTTCTGTTCAGAATTTAATTTCACTAAGCAATTGAAAATATTTTCAAAACCACTAAAATAGATGTGATATAAAAATTATAAAATCAAATGAAAAATATTGTAGAATGCAGAGATACTTACCTCTTTCAGTTGACCTAACATACTCAAAGACCAAGTTTTTCTCAGACTGAGCCAATGTGTATAACCAAGAGTATACTTTCTCTTCTTCCTCTGTTCTTGTGCCCCCATCAATTTTCCCTGCAATTGAACTCAACCCAAATAAGTTAAACCTCAACAAAAATATCCTTAGTACAACATTAACTACCAAGAGCCTTTTTGAATTTAATAATTTAAGCTTATCAACTAAAATAAGAATTTGTAAGACAAATCACGTGTCAATCAAATATTTTCAACTTATTTTCATAAGTTTTTCTCGATAACTTATGAAAACTTTTGACTTAATTTATTTTTTTCAATCCGGTAAGTTTTTGTTACAAATTCAAAAGTTATTGTTTTGATTTTCTAACATAAACTTATTCAACTGGGTGATGTGATTTTATTTGATCATATATAACATCAAAGACTAAAAATAATAATTTTTAAATTTACTATACTAAATCCAAAAAATAAAAAAACTTACAAAGTTCAGACAAAAGAAATAAACAAACTAAAATCATATTTAAACTTTAATTTTTATTTTTAAATAAATAACTTTTATATAAGCATAAACACTATAAACGTTTAATTAAATTAAATGTAAGTGACTAGCATAAGAAAAATGAAAGGTGAATAGAACATAAGTAAGTTGTGATAAAGCATACTTCCATAGATGAAGCGTCGGAAAAATTCAAAGAGTGGATAGGGGAATCGATCTTTATGTGTATTAGGTTTGTTTACAAGAGTTTGGCTAATGGTGTTGGAAAGAGGAAGAGTATAATAATGGTTGTTATTATTAGAGAAAGGGTTGAAAACTTTGACAATTCCCATAGGAGCATTGAAATAATGGGAGAGGAAGAGATGTATACATACATGATATGATACATGAATGAGGTGGTGCATGTGTGATTATGAATAATAATAGGAAAATAAACATGTTCAAAATATTGAATGGAAGGTAAAGAATTGAAAAAAAATGAGAAGTGTGCATTTTTGGTGTTTCTGAATCTTGAGTTATTTACTTACTTATCTTCTTTGATAACTCTAACTACCAAACCACTGACTGGCAGTTAGTTAGGTCAGTGCTCCTTATTATGGATATGGCAACACTTGTAAATAATTCAATCTTTTTATTAGCAATCAAAATTCAATCCAATTAAGTGCGATCGATTTATATTTATATTATTTATACATCAAATAACATATTACATATATTTTTTTACGGAATAACATAACATATTACAAGATAACAATATGTACTACATGCATAACATTTAGTATAACATACTTAAAATTAATATTATAGAGTAACAAGCATCAATTAATTTTAAAATATATAAATATTAAAAAAAATATTAAATTCAAATACTAAGTATTATTAAAAAATAATAGATTTATACAGCAACTCGTACTAATAATAAAATGAAGAATTATTAAAATTAATGTGCGTGGTTGGGTTTGATTGCGGAAAAGGACTTTGAAATTTGATATCATTCATGCAATTTTAATAAAATAAGATCTTTAGTAAAAAAAATTAAGATCTAAAAAATCCAATAAAATGAGTAAACAAATTCAACAAAAAATAAATTTTGTATTCAATTATTATTTTAGGCGTTCTGAGTTGAAATTTTAGGGTGTATTATTTAAATTAAGTCGCTCTATTTAACTTGTTGAAAATAAGATTAAAAGATTAGTCCGTCAAATTAATTTAAAAATCTTTCTTTTTTAATTTATTTTTTATTTTTATTTTGTCTATAATTATTAACATATTTTCTTGTTTCAGTCTAATAAAAATAGAATTTTATTACTTAGTAGCATGATTATTGCATTACTTTATATTTTAATAGACTAATTTTTTTTTTAATTTAACGCATCAAACTGCTTAAAAAATAATACATGTATTTATTATTTTTTTTATTGATGGATCAATCCGGTGACCTGACAATTTATTGATGGATACAAGTTTTAACTTATCTATTTAAATTGGTCTTTGTTATCTTGTTGGTGACGAGTTGACATTAGATTCAACCAAAATGTGTCCTAAAATATATTTTTTGAGTCTTACTATAGATAACAATAAAAAATATTTTAAAAGTGTATCCTTACTAGTATTTTGAATCCACTATACTAGTACTTAATTTTATATTTTTAAATGTTAGAATGCATAATTTCAAGACAAAATTTTTACTTTTTATAAAATGTGTATTTAGGACATATGTTAGTATTTATCTAAAAATAATTTATGCAAACAATAGTATATTTTGTTCAACGAATGTGACTATTATAATTGTTTGGTCTTCACATAACACACAATTTAGGGGAGACAAAGAAATTTAATATGTGATCCTTACAAAACATTAGGTAAAAATAATTAGTAGAACCAATAGCTTAGGGATATAAGTTGATCGGTGGTGAGAGTGGGAGAGTTAAAAATGTGTGTTTGGTTAAAATTTTAACAGAAAAAAAAAAAAAAGAAAAAGAGTAAAATATTTCTTAAAATTGTTTCAGTTTAGTGGAAGAACGCGAGATTAAAGTAACAAAGAGATCATGAAATGAACTCATGCCCTCAAGGTTGAGAGAAGAACATATTGCCGATAAGCTGTTAAGAGTACTATGCTAATATTATTAAACTAAAACATATTTTATATTTATAGTGGAGTATAAATATATATATTATGCCATAAATATAAAAGGTGATAATTAAGCATATTCTACAGGTTTGCAGGTTTTTAGCATAATAATTAAGTAAAAAAAAGTAAATTGAAAAATAAAAGGTGAATTAGATCACCTTGAGCTCAATAAGGAAAATACTAAGGTGTTGGTCAATACCTCCCTCAGGGTGAATCAAATGAAATGATTGACATTCAGAATTAGATCCACCAACCCTCTCAAAACTACCTCTTAAATACTTAAATTCATCATAATAGTCTTCTCCAATATTCACCATTTCCTTATTACACTTCATTACACCAGTTCCGACAACAACCGAACGCATCAAACTCAACACTTTAAAATCAATATTCGAAGGTTTTCTCTTAACAGCATACCCAACCTTTTTTCCATTACAATACATAGTCCATACCGAACAAGTTCTTCCATTTTTGTTGCTACTCTCTAGAGCTATTCGCAACGTTCCTCCTCTAATTTCCCTTGCTAAAATGCAAAAACTTATTTTTCCTCTTCGGTATTGGAATATTGTGGCGGTGATTGTGTGATTATTGTTTGATGTAATTATTGTATGTTGATCTTCAAGAATGGTGGTGGAAGAGTTGCAAGTTGGGATTAATAGTTGAATGAGTGAACGTAGCAGTTTCCATGATCTAACTTGTTTGTGGCAATCCACTGTTGTAACGCCACTGCCCATATTACTGTTGCTATATATGCTTGCTATTTAATTCTAAATCTTCATTATATACAAATTAAATTCTTAATTTAATTAAATATAAAAATGTTTAATGATTAAATAAAGTTGATGATTAAATAAATAAATAAAGTTGATGATTTTATTTTGACAAAACAAAAAAAGTTGATGAACGATAACACTTATTTTTCCTTCTTATGTTTTCTATTTTGTTTTAAATATTGTACGGTCGACCGCATGTACACATGTTCAAAAGAAATCCACAAATTTACGGATGGGAAAGTCAAGTGTCGAATTGTTTGATGTTAGCCAATCAGTTTCAGCATTTTTGGGGTGCCAACTCAGATTCCAGATTCTGAAACAACTCAGGCACGCCCTTTTTATGATTTAGCTTTAATTTATTTTGCCCTTTGCTCTTCTCATTTTTTATTAATTTAATTTTAATATTTATACTCAAGATTCTTTTCGTTTGTGGAACCTGGAATACGCTGGATCACTCATACAAAATATATAATTAATATACAATAATTAGGATGTCTTCTTTAATCTCAAATTTTAATCTATTCTAATTCTAATGAAGCATTATAATTCATGGTACACAATTAATTTTAATACTTAGATTTATTTATCTATACATTCATACGATAAATTATGTATATATTTTCTTTTTTTCACTTTCACTTCTCTTTCACTCGTTTAAAATTATAAATTATGTATATATTTTCTTTTTTTTCACTTTCACTCGTTTAAAATTATGTCATTGGCACAATGTTTATTGCCGGCGGTCCTTTATTTAAATGGATCTTTGCCGATTTGATGTCGCAGATCCAAATAGTAATGACAATTTAGAGACAAAAATAGATAAAATCTATTGTTAATTTTGTTACTAAATGTTAGAAATGTCAAGTTTGATAAACAAATTAATTTTTTATATGGTTAGTTTTCGTCAATATTTAAATTTTTTTCAATATTGGGTAACAACCCATCACATTCATTTATATACTTTGACTACGAGGGGAGAAGTGAAAGTGAGAGAAAAATAATATATTAAATGTTTCATGTTAGATAAATAAATTTAAAAGTTGAAATTATTAGTGCACCACTTGATCAGTTTGCACGGTAGACATAGTCAATAATCCATATGCTAAGATTAGAATGTAATTTACTATTTTAATAAAGAAATGTAATATTAAGAAAATTAAATGTTGCATTGTATTATAAAATGACTAAATAATTTGAAATAATAAAAATTTAAATATATTTTTAATTTTTATAAATATATATTTTTTTACTTTTAGTTTTTGTAAAAAAAAAAATTAGTCTATACAAATATATACCTTTTACTTTTGAACTTTGATATTTTATTTTTAGTCATTGTAGATATATTTTATTTTTAGTCATTGTAGATATATTTTATTTTTAGTCATTGTAGATATATTATTTTTTGTTTTTTATCCTTGTAAATATTATTTTATTCCTTATATATATGAAGGGACTAAAATCAAATATTTAACATATTATATGGACTAATTTCAATATAAATAAATTTTACAAGGACTAAAAATAAAATATGAAAGATCAAATTTAAAAAATGTATATTTATATGAATTAAAAGTAAGAAAATATTGTAGTGATTAAGGGTCCATTTGTTATTGATTATTAAAAATTTATTTTGATATTCAATATTTAGGGATTACTTTTTAAACATTTTGAAGAAAAGTAGAAATTAATTTGTGTTTGTATGTCATAATAAAATTTATTTATTTTAAATCAGTTATGGAAAATGTTTTTTTTAAGAAGCTACTAAAAATAGCTTCTATTTCAAGAAGTTTATAGATTTTTTTCTTTAGATATTAATTTTTTTCAAAAAAATTGCAGACGAAAAAGCATTTAAAAGTGAATATATATATTTTTCAAAATGTTTTATAAACTATAACAAAGAGGCTCTAAAAGTAAAACATTGTATATTTGCATAACCAAACTGACTAATGAAGAACAAACGTCTACGCTTAAATAGGTTCGGCTTTTGGTGGACAATTTTACCATGTGACCCCTGCTATTTCACTTTGACTATTCAGGTCATGCCTAAGTCAGCTCTACTATTCAGTTCATACATAGTTCAGCTCCACCGTTCATATAATGTTGAGCTCCACTTTGATCAACTGCATCATGCTCACCCTCAGTTCAACAATGCAAGTCAGTTCAACACTTCAACGATGAAAGTCAATTCAACATTGAGCTACTGTCCAAGTGAAAGTTGTGACCCTCCAAGAAAGCATCGCATGGCGTGTTGCGTGTCCTGCACGAAAAAGTGATGTGAACTATGCATGCTACAATTCGCGCCCCTTGTATGAATGAGCTATATGGAGATGGGCAGACAACTCCACACACTATAGTACTCATACATACAAACAAGTAGTATGAATTTCATATACGTAACCTAATAGGCTTAGACGTATAAAAGAAGGTCCTTTAAATCAAGAAATGAGGACTATAATAGGAGACACTTAAGAAGAAACACAAATAGATTTATTCTAGCTTAAATAGTACTCCATCTAGAATGAAATATAAGCAAAAATAGTAGTTTAAAAGTTGATGTATTTGAGATAAATTCTTAACTAAATACATCGACTTTTCAACTACCACTTTTCCTTATATTTCATTTTAGATAAAGTATATTCTTACTTTAGTCATTTCAAAGTATTATTGGAATTATTTCTTAAACCTATAATATTTAAACTTATTTTAAATGAAACTACATAATATATATTAAAAGTACGAAGTTTATAGATATTTCCCTACCTGGTTTCATTTGAAATTTTGTGAATAATTTATTTATCTATCAATAAAAATTGTCTAATAACAACATTTACAAGTAAATAAAACATTATATTCCATTTAAAAATTTATTTATGTTGTCAATTTTTATTGAGTGATGAGTAACTATCCTCAAATCTTGTGTAACCATATATAATATACATATTCATCATCATTTTTAAATCATTAGGCCACTAGATTTTGGACTACCATAAAACTCCAAATTCATATACAACTGTTCAACTATACATGTAATGTAATATACACACGCACGACAAGAACATCTTTTCATGCTCTTTTTTTTTTTTTCAGTGACAAGTCATGCTTCGCCAAAATAATAAGAGAGAAAAAAAAATTGGTGTTGGGCTTTGAATTATAGCAGACCCACAAACCAGCACTAAGCTATAATTTAATGTTTTTGAATTAAAACCCGCGTGGGACGAACTTAGGGGAACAAAGGGGTTTTGGTGGAGGCTAAATATAATGTGGATCTTTTGTTCAAATAACTCCTCTTGTTGGGGGATTAGAAAATATGTGTTGGATCATCTCATTGACCATAATCATAGGGAGTGGAATTATGAGATTGTAGAGACTACTTTTAGCACCCAAGAAGCTAGTGTTATAAAGAATATATTTGTGATGTTATTTGAGAAGACTCTTTAGTTTGGAGTAAGAGTAGAAACAATATATTTAGTGTTCCATCAATATATTACAATATCATGAAATGATTGATAGACTACACATAGTTTAGAAAAGAAGGGGATTGGGTAGAGTTATGGAAGTTAAAAGTCCTGCAAAAAGTAAAATTATTGTTGTGGAGAATGTTGCACGGTTGTCTTCCAACTAAAACCAATTTGGTAAGGAAGAATGTTCCTTGGACTAGTAATTGCCTTTTTTTGTGAGTTTTTTGATGAGTCTAAATAGCACACTTTTATTGGTGGTAAACATGCCGAGGAATTTTGGAAAACAACTGAGTTGTGGTAGCAGATTGTTAATACGAAATAGAGTGTGACAGATCTAAATAGGTTGGTTTTTAAGTTATGCAACTTGAACTTGGGATCAACGCAAAAGTTCGCGACAATTCTTTGGTGTACTTGGCGAAGGAGGAACGAGAAGGTATGGAATGATACTGAGAAGTCGATTCCAATCTCCGTCGCAATGGCCAAATTTGCGTGGTCCAGTCAAATGGACTAAGCCAATTTCGAGGGAATTTAAGTGCAATATTGATGCTACAATGTTCCAAAAGCATGGGCAATTCGGGATTGACATGTGTTTGTGGAATGATAAAGGCGAACTCGTCAAACCGAAAACTTTGTGGAGGGACACAATTTTATTACTGAAAGAGGTTGAAATGTTTGGTGTTTTGGAAGCTATTTCTTAGTTGCATGAACGAAGATTCTAAAAAGTTACCATTGAGACAGATTGTAAGTCAATAGTTGATGACATCAATAGAAGACTACAAGTGATAAATGAGCTTAATTTGTTGTTGACATGTTCTAAAGTCTTGTTATCTTTTTATCAAAACTATATGATTAGTTTTATCAGAAGACAAACAAACCTTATTGTTCATATGCTTAAAGGTCTTATGTTAGTTCCAAAAAATTTGATTTGAGTCCAACATGTATTACAAACATTATTCATGTTGAAATGAAATAAATCTAGTTTTGTAAAAAAAAAATGTGGATCTTTTAATTGGCTTTCTAGCATGGTTGCTCCATAGGCTCCACCATTGTACTCCGCTTTCTTTTCGCATACATTGTGATTGTTTTGTTTCTGAAAGATTGACACGCGGAAAAACAGTTTCATTTTCCATTCTTTTTTGGGTATAATGGGGGACTTATATAATTTGGATTCAAGCTAAATCAGCTCAATCGATTTGTAAGATATCTTCCATTTACATGTGAACATTTATCCAAATGATTTGATAACATGTAATACAACCAATTTTAAATAAACTCTTACATTATTTTAAAATTTGTGTTAACTATCTCAATTTTAGACGGTTATATTTAAATATGGACATATTAATTATGATTGGTAAAATTAGTAATAGTTTATAGTGGATAGTTGTTAAGATATTTCAATTAATTTTAAAAAGTAAAATTATATTCTTAATTAAAAATAAATTTATCAATTAATGCTTAAAATGTAGTAATTTAATTTTTTAATTAATTTAAAATTTATCAATGTGATATATTTTTTATTTATTTATTTTAAATTAAAGTAAGTAGATAACTTATTAACTATAAATTGTTATTTATGAAAATTATTTTAAATTTTAAATTATATAAATGATTTATAAATAAAATATTAATTTCAATTATTTTAAAATTTTAAAATTATTTATTTTAAATTATAATATATAAATGATAAAGGATAAAAAAGAATTTTAGTTACAATAATAAAGATAAAATTGAAAGAAAATATATAAACTAAACTATTTAAATTAACTTATTAAAAAACACTAAAAATTATAAATTTATAAATGGTTATTACAAACTATAAGCTTATTTTTTAACTTGACCAACCAGAGCCATTCTATTTATATAGAATTAGCATATTTTATTGTAATTATTATCGTGATTATATATTGATTTAATTGAGTCTATAAAATAAAATAAAATCTGGGTGGTATAGTTTAGACATACAATTTCATCCTATCCTATGTATTTCATTTTACCATATTGAATATGGTATGCCCCTGTCTCTATCTCTAGTGCCCTTTACTAGTGAGTTACCTCTACCTCCAGATAGGCACATCCTTTAAAGCTCTTTCTTTGGCGCAAACCACCTTGTTACATGTTACAATACAAACAACACTTTATCTCTCAAATTTTCATGGACGAACATCCAAGCCTCGTCATAAATATAACTATTGTTTCAAATTGTCTCAAAACAAAGAAAGAGGTCAAATTTTTATTTTTTGAAAAGACTAAACTTCAAAAATTAAACATAATTTAAGCCTAATGTTTATGTACCGTGTTTTAGCCATAAAACTTTGCAATCAATTATTCACCTTTATTTAATGTTTGTTTAAAAAAATAATTTTCCTAAGGAATACTTAGGAGTGGAAAAGGTCAGCCCACACTAAGATTTTTAACACCCAAGTCTATCATAATTTTTAGTCAAAAAAAAAAAAAGTCTATCATAATTTAATTTTTTTTTAGATGAGTCACACTTATTACCTATCATGAAAGCATATTTGACGTTAAGGTGTTCAAAACATACATTTTAAAGCTTACATTTTTTTCAACACCATTTGACATAGAATTGAATAGACCAAATCCCATGACTGTGTACATATAAACATTTTTTTATTATATATTTTTATTTTTATTAGAATGTTTAATTTTAAATAGATGGACTTAACAAACATAAGAACACCCACAATAGAATTTTCTTATTTATGTATCTAAAGTGAATCTCACATGTATATATAATTTATTTATAATTTTTAGACAAAATACTTCTAATAATCTTTTAAGTTACTCCTAAATATCAAATTACTTCTTTAATTTTTGTATGTGTATCATGTAGTCTTTTATATTTATAAAAATTGTAACGCTAAACTACTTATAGTCATAGGCACTATTTCTGCCATGCACAAACCAATTAAATTGTGCACACTACACAATAACTTTTTCACATTTGCATGATAAAATCTCACTAGATTATTGCATAGGATTATGTCCTTATTCAACCCCAAGAAAACAAGTAATGCCACTAGACACCCACCCCCGCATGGCTGGAGAGGCCGCACATAGTGGTGGTGGTGTTCCAGCTCCTCTTTCCTTCATGGTGGTGATATTTCTTTGCTTTCTTGCACCGCAGGCTCATTTTAGCAAGTGTTTGCACGACGGAAAAACGCATGACCTAACATATGAGGTTAGGTTGTGAGGGGTAGGGGTGGATAAAATTTGAAAACTAAACCGAACCGTATGAAAATCGAATCAAATCGGTTTTCAGTTTAAATAATTGAACCGAATCGGTTTTTAATTCAAAAAACTGAACCAAACCAAACTGATTTTAATTTAATTTTTTTGTTCTTATAAACCAAATTTTACATAATTACCCATAATTATTTCTAAAAAATAAATTCGGTTCTAGTTTTTTAACCAAAAACTGGTTCGATTCAGTTTGGTTTTTTTAGAACTGAACACCGGTTCGGTTTAGTTTCAATTTTAAAAAATTAGTTCGAAAACCGGTTCGATTCAGTTCAGTTCTGCAGTTTAGTTCAAATTTTAGTTTTTTGAACACCCCTAGTGAGGGGTATATGGCGACGCAGTGGTGGTTTTTGTGAGGATTTGGGTGGTGAGGGAATTATTTGGTGTGGATGACCCAACATCAGATTTAACGTGTCTAGTTAATCTAATGGTGGAAAAAATCTCATTTCAATCGTTTTTACTTAGAAATTTATTAAAAAATGTTAGTATTGAGTTTTAATTTAGTTGGTTTGAAATTAGAAGCAACGATGTATATATTTAAAAACATAAATGACCAACTTGATACAAGAGAATAAAATTAAAAAGTCTAAATATAAAAAAGATAAAGGAGTAATTTTGTATATATTTTAAAAGATCACATAATGTATTTTATTTAATTTTTAAACGTTGCTCTCTAAGATGAGTCTGACATGTCAAAAAATGCAAGACTTAAGTCTGACTTGCGGCATATCATAAACTTACTTTTTAGGCTTGAATATGACATAGATAAAAATCTGGTATGGTCTGTTAGCTTACTTAAAAATCTATTTCATTTTAGCATTTTAGAATAAGTAATCAAACATATCTTTAAATATATTAAGAAATTAATATGTCAATAAAATTAAGTTCTATTTTGATATTTAACATGACATTTTGAAAAATATGACTTTATACACATTCTATTTCAATTCTATTTTATAATAATATATTTAAATACGTCAAAAACTAAAGAATATTAATATACATAAATTACTAAAAGGTGAATATCTAACAAAAAGATCAAAATTTAATATAATATTTATAGTAGAAAAAAGTTATTATTTATATTTATATAATAGACCTAAAAGGTTTATTATGTGTATTGTAGCATGACTTTTTTAATTAAATAGACTTTTTTGAAAACATTGGCCTTGTTTGTTTAAAAGAAAAGTACGGCATAGCTTGGGCCAGACATATGGTAGGCTGTAGCCCCCCGTCGGTCGGTTTGACCTATTCTCATCCCTAGTTTCTAATAAACATTATATTCCCCCAACTCAACATCGAAGAAAGTTATTAAATAAGTTTGACTTAATTGCAATTTTAGTCTCTCCGTCTGTACAAATTTTTTAAATTGGTTCCTCTATTTTAAAAGTAAACAATTTTGGTCTATCTCTCTAATTTTTTTACTAAAAAATGGCGGCACGACATCATTTAAATAACATTTGAAATAAAACACGATAAAAACTTAACTTTCAAGTTTAATTTTTTTCCTCTTCATATTTGTAATTTAATTAATGATATATAAATAATTAATGTTTCTAGATGATTTTATATTATGAAATTGTATCTCACGTTATTTAAAATACGTCAAATCGTCATTTTTTTAGTTCAAAAATCCAATAAAATGAACAAAATTAACCACTTTTAAAATAGAAGAATCAATTTCGTGGATTGATAAAAATAGAAAAAATAAAAGTGCAATTAAACTAATATGTTTCATCAATAAATCCATATCATTATAATTTAAAAATATTCATTTGTTTTAATATAATTTAGTATATATAACTCACGAAAAGTAGAGAGAGAGAGCAAGACTACATCACCAGTTATCCTTTTCAATAGCGGAAGTTCTTCTTTAACTTAGTAGTGAAACATAACCATTGCGTATATTTTAATAAACTTTTCGTAAACCTAACCTTAACCCGTTTAGGTATTATGGACTTAATAAATCATCTTGAGTCTAGCATTTTTTATTAAATGAATTGGTTAGATGATAAATACTAAATAGGGGGGTCCAACCTTAAGCCCTTTCAGCCGGTCTTATGATCTATTCCCAGTTCCCACTCTATGCTTAGAATTTAGAAAATCTACAGATCCCTTTATTGTGACTTTTCATAAAATTATACTACAAATATGAAGGGAAAAAGTTTTTTTTGAGTGAAAAACAATAGAAAATAGAGTTAAAAATTATGAAATTGAAATGCCTAATACTATTATTGAATAGTGTTTTTTATTACAATATGTTACTGAAATTTGAAGAGTTATTCAGTTCATTGCCAGTACTACACTAGTACTGTTGATCATATTACTTATTTTATTTGAGTTCGGAACAAGTTGTTAGTTTTTATTTTTGAGATTCAATATAATATTTGTAAATTTAGATTAAAAGAAAAACTGTTAAGTGAATATTGAAAATGAGCTGTGACATATACACAAAATAAATAAATAATTCATGAAATTTGGCTCACCATTCTCCCTGTGGCTGATAGAGCAACAACTTAGTTTCATAATTCATAATCACAACCGGTCCAATTGGTTATCACTGTTCAAACCTTATCGCTCCATCTCAACGAATATCAACTCAAATCAAAATTTAATATTATCAAACAGCTTCGGTCGATTCGTGTTTCGTTTACCTTCGAAGCAAAAAAAACACAGAAACAACCAAAACATGACAAAACTGAAAGACCTAATAATAGGAATAATCAAAGACAAAGCTTCACAAAGTAAAGCAGCGTTACTCTCAAAACCTACAACACTCTCCCTCTTACGCGTCACAAGCCACGACACCTTCACTCCTCCCACACCCAAACACCTTTCCACGCTCCTCTCTTCCGCCGACGGCTCACGCGCCACCGCATCAACCTTTCTAGAACTCCTAATGGACCGTCTCCAAAACACCAACGACGCCGCCGTCGCTCTCAAATGCTTAATCGTCGTTCACCACATCATCAACCACGGAAGTTTCATCCTCCAAGATCAACTCTCCGTTTACCCTTCCGCCGGCGGTAGAAACTACCTCAACCTTTCAAATTTCCGACGTAACACGAATCCGACGTCGTGGGAGCTTTCCTCTTGGGTTCGTTGGTTCGCGCAACACATCGAACAGCTTCTCTGCACTTCGCGGGTTCTAGGGTTTTTCTTCGTCAGAAACTCTGAATCTTCGTCGGAGAGAGTTTCTGGTGTCACGAATTCTGTTTTGTTGACGGAGTTTGATTCTTTTGTTACGTTGGTTGAAGGAATTTGCAAGAGACCGAATCACGTGTACAACGATGATAACAAGAACAAGAACAAAATGGTTGGTGAGATAGTGAATTTGGTGTGTGAAGATTGGGTGGTGATTCAAAGAGAGGTGTATGTTGAATTGAGTGAATTTAAGGAGAGATTAGGGTTTTTGGAATTTGGGGAAGTTGTAGAATTGGTTTGTTGTTTGAAGAGATTGGAAGATTGTAGAGAGAAGGTGATGATGAATTTGGTAGATTCGGAAGCGTTGTGGGATTTGGTGAGTGATGTGAAGGTTAAGGTTGGAATGGAGGTGTATAAGGATAAAGGTAGGGTGCGTAAAGAAGAAAGGAAACTCAGGTTTAGTGAGTCTGATCGGTTTCCTGCTCGAGTTCTTGATTCACGTGATTTCCTCCGATTTCCCTCTGGAAGGTTGTTGTGATTGTGAATATTTACTTTATTATTTGATGTAATGTAAATATGTACTAGTAATTTGTAAATCACAAAACTCTAATTTTACTCTTTTCTTATACTACGTTATGTTATGTTATGTTATGACGTGCGATTATGTACTAGTATAGTGGTTACTGGTTAGGGATGCTTTTCATTTTTCATTTGAACGGTAGTTATAAGATTAGGAAGAAGTTAAACAAAATTGTTTGTCGTCGTAGGGAATAAGATGTTGAGAGGAATCTTCCAATTGGAAAAGCACTTAGAAAAATGAAGAAACGGTCTCACTAATTGATTAGAAAGTTCGCAAGAACATAGATGAGATGTGTGGTAATAGTCTCCAAGTATATGTCATCGCCAAGTCAATGCCATATGGCATCGCTCCTTCAGCAATAATGTACGTGTTATTACTTTATTGCCACATTAACATTGTCCATTATATTTTTAAATATAATGATTATTATTAATTAATAAAGTAAAATATCTTTATTCTGACAATAAATATAAATGAAATAAATATATATAACTTGCCATGTATGAATTAAATTCTTTTTGGTGACAAATTTTTCTAGAATATAACTTCTGAGAAAAATCAAATAACTAATTAATTTAAATAAAGATTATGATTAATAATGTTGAAAGTTTCTTGATTGATTTTAGAGTTTATACAATTTTAGCAAGTTGGCATTCAATATTCAATATTTGTTATAAGGTATAGTTTGCACATTTGATGATCACATTCTGCATCAATTAGTAAGAACAATAATTAATGAATTATAATTCTAATAGAAGAGAGAATCAAGACCATTTGGGAGACGTTAGTTAAGTAAACTTGGTTGGCAGTTTGAGGGTAGGTCCACATCCGAACAAAAGGACCAAAATGTATCGACAAGCTCGTGGTGGGGGCCCATAACACCGCCAGCTTCCATTTTAAGGGTCCCATTCTCAACGTGTTCATCTTACTATCCTCCTCTTGTTAACCCACTATTACTTGTGTATAACGAAAAATATTAGTAGTAATGAATATTCTTATGATGGTGATGTTGATTAAGAATAACAGTATATTTGAAACCGTTGTGCCAGTATTGGGTTGGACTGTTCCAGTGCATACAGATAATAAGTCATCGACTTTGATGAAACGACGATGTCAACTAATAATACGTTTAAGGTACTACCTTATCTTAAATCACCTTCCTTCTCTTCTCCTCTCCTCCATTGGACCCAGTTACAATAATCTTAAAATCTTGATAAATAAGAATGTGAATATTATAAAGCAAAATTGGGCACAAATGTGCTGTCTGCCACGTGTATTGCCCTTGGGAAATTCCGTAAAATACCAGAGAATAAATACCGCCATGTTTATCTGTTTATTTTATAATTACACCAAAACAAAATAACACTTTCCCCTAAATATACTTATATACTCCGTCAAAAATATTTATTAAGTAAAAGAACCTTTGTTTATTTTTTATTTTTTTATTTATAAAAAAGCAAGCATTAGTTAATACTTAATACTATTAATACCATTTAATTCTTTTGAGGTAACTTTAAAAATAAATTGTAAATTATGTCTTATCGAGTTTTGTTTCATAAAATAAAAAATTATTAAAAAATGAATTTAGTGGCCATATAATATCAATAAAATAATTTTACATTAACATCTAGTAAATAATCATTAATTTTAAATAACTATACAAGTATAAAATTATATGTCAAAACAAACTTTTTTATTATATATTAATATAAAAGTGTTTTAGCATACCTTTAAACTTTTTAAAACAAATTGAACTATAAGTTATTTAAATAATTTTTAAGAGTAATATTATTAAATAATATACATTTTCTTTTACTTATAAATTATGATTTATCAACTTCTATTATTTATTTACTCTATTTTTCTCATTTAAACATGCAATTTATGTTGCGTACAACTTTACTAGGAATAAATTTGATAAATTAAAATATAATAAATAAAAATATTTTAATAAAAAAATAATTAATATTATAAATAATAAATAGTATGAGGCAAAAGAAAAAATGTCAAATAAAAAACTTTTCGTAAGACGAAGCGAAGCGATATTCAAATTATTATTATTAATCTTATAAAAAAATTTATTTAATTATTTTTGATTTTATTTATTTGTACAGCTTAGTGCCAAGTGTCGCGAGATAGTCGATAGTTACAACGCGTGGGGGAAGGGGACTCGGCGTGGTGGTATCGTAAAAATAAAATACCCAATAGTGCCCTTTAAGTTTCAAAACCAAAAAAAATAGTACAATTTATTATTTATATTGATAAACAACGATCAAAAGCGGCATCGAAAAAACAGCGAATATATAAAAATAAAATTAGGGTTTTTAATAATTAACAATACCACCATAGCATAGCATAGGAACGACACGACACGACACGACACAGCACAAAAGAACAGAGCAGAAGAAAGAGAAAGTTGGAAGCATCGATAATTTTTCATTTTGTAACGGAACGTTTTTGAGTTTTGATAGCTGTATTGAGAACACAACTGCCATTCATTTCCCAAACAGACACCTTTGCGTCGTTGGTTCTTCCGCCCCTTTTTTCCATCTTCTTCTCAACAACCTCTCTATAAACTTCCACCTCCGCTTCTTTTTATTTTCAATTCAATTATTATTTTTAATTAATCCCCTTTTTCAACAAACAAACCGCGTTTTGCTTTTCTTTGCTTCTCCGCTATTAAGGTTTTTATTGAAAACCCCTAAACGCCGATCTCTGTACGCTGATCGACATTTCTTTTCAGGATCGATTTCGATCGATCTGCTTTTTTTGGTGTTGCTTCTTCTTCTTTCGTTTTTTAGTTCAAAGACCTAAATAGAGTCCACGGTAAAATGTGGTGGATGATGGGTGAAAATGGAGGAAATTACTGTTCTAAAAAGAGTGATGATTTGTGTAGCAATGTTTGTGGCCAGGTATATATCATTAATTCTTTATTTTTTCTGTGATTCAGTGTTGTACTTTTAGTTTATTTACTTTCACTTTAATTAGGGTTTTTTTTTTTTTTTATGATTCTGGAAAATGAAAAGAGAAAAATCAAATTGGATGTTTTTTTTTCTTAATAAGAACGTTGATTCAGAGTTGGACACAAATTGGTAAAGTGGAATATCTCAGTTTATGGTTATGTAAATTTTTTTTCTAGATATGCTCCTTTTTACTTTACGGTGTTTGTTGTTGTGGCTTTCTTTTTTGGGTTTTTTGGGTATTTGTGTGTGTGTGTAATAGAGATATGCTTGATCTGAAATTGGTTTGGGGAATTAGGTATTTTAATGAATCTGTTGAACTATTTTGTGCGTCTTTTGTGCTGTTACTATTTTGGGAGGTTCATTTTGTGCTGAACATGTTGTGAATTTTGGTTTAATTTTTTTTTGGCATGTCTATAATCTCTTCATGGAATCGTGATGATTGGAATTTCTGGAACTAGTTAATATAATTCTTGAAAATTTTGACCAATAGCATTTGTAAAGTTGGCTGTTATCTTTGTAGGATTTGAGTGATCTTCATATGATTTTTCGTAATGGAAGGTGGATTTTTATGGTTTACTAAGATTGTTTGTTTGTTAAACGTGCAGGAAAGTCAAGTATCGGGCATGTCAAGAATCCGCTGCATTTTGCGTGGTTTGGATGTCAAAACTTATATATTTCTATTTGCTGTTGTCCCAATGTGCATCTTTGGAATATATATACATGGACAGAAGATCTCTTACTTTCTGCGGCCACTATGGGAAAAACCACCCAAGCCTTTCAATGTCATCCCTCATTACTATAATGACAATGTTACCATGGAGCATCTCTGTAAACTTCATGGTTGGGGAGTTCGTGAGTACCCAAGGCGTGTTTATGATGCTGTGTTGTTTAGTAATGAGGTGGAAATACTTACCTTGCGTTGGAAAGAATTGTACCCCTACATAGCTGAATTTGTGCTGCTTGAGTCAAACTCTACATTTACTGGATTGTCTAAGCCTCTCGTTTTCAATAGCAATAGGGAGCAGTTCAAATTTGTTGAGCCTCGGTTAACTTATGGAACTATTGGTGGGAGATTTAAGAAAGGAGAAAACCCATTTGTTGAGGAGGCATATCAACGTGTAGCATTGGATCAACTCCTTAAGATCGCTGGTATTACAGATGATGACTTGTTGATTATGTCTGATGTGGATGAGATACCAAGTGCTCACACTATTAACCTCTTGAGATGGTGCGATGAAGTACCTGCAATCTTGCATCTACAGCTGAAGAATTATCTCTATTCATTTGAGTTTCGTCTGGATGATAAGAGTTGGCGGGCTTCGGTTCACAGGTATCAGTCCGGAAAGACAAGGTATGCACATTATCGCCAGTCTGATACCATGTTGGCAGATGCTGGTTGGCATTGTAGCTTTTGCTTCCGCCGAATCAGTGATTTCATTTTTAAGATGAAAGCTTACAGCCATTACGATCGAGTAAGGTTCTCTCACTATTTAAATCCTGACAGAATTCAGAAAGTAATATGTGAAGGGTCTGATTTATTTGATATGCTGCCTGAGGAGTACACTTTCAAGGAGATCATTGGTAAAATGGGTCCAATACCCCATTCATATTCTGCAGTTCACCTTCCTGCTTTCCTCCTCGAAAATGCTGAGAATTATAAATTTCTCTTGCCTGGAAATTGCATGAGAGAGAGATGATCTGGGTAAATCATTTAAGATACAGGCTTATTGCTAAGCTTGCAGCTTTGTGCAGCTCAAGTGGCTCTTCTAAAGAGGGTGTTTAACTGAGGTTGTGATGATTGTCATGTGGCTGTATTATTGACCAGTGAGATATTCTTTGGGAATTCATTGAGTTCTTCAGACAAATTCTTTGATCTAGGGGGAATTCTGTATATATTTTAGAGCTGAACTTCATTCAAGGGGGAGCAGCATCTATTCTGACCGGTGTGATCGAAAGTGCCGCTTGCCTTTGTGAATTTCTGTGTTTATTTGGTATCAGTGTGGCTGATCCCCAGATATACAGTAGAGAGTAGTTTAAAATGCCCCATCTTTTTTCCTGTTTGGGAAGTTTTGTTTTGCAGACCAATTTACATTCTTATTATTCTTTGTCTATGCTAAATATGTCTAATTTGATTGCTTGGTCCATATTCATAACACTGCTGACTCGGTTTTATTATGCATTATATGAAAACAGCTTGGTTGATTGCCATCTAGTGGACCGATATTTATTAAACCATATTTTTTAGCATGGTTGACACTGATTCGCATATCACTGATCTAATTTTTCCATTTTCTAAGTAAAACTTTGGTTTTATGCATTATACAATAAATACGTGGTTGCCATCAATTGGATATAATATAAATCTGAAATACCTATCTGAATGTCTTGTAAATTGAATCAATGTTTTGACAGAGAGCAAGGCATGCATGCTAACTCATTGACAATTTTCTAAGCACTTTTTGGAACAAGACGGCTAGCAATAGTTAGAGGTTCACTTGTGTATTAAATTCTAATACCAAATATTAGAGGTAAATAAATATATAATCCTATAATACTAAGGCCTTTCAAATCCTCTGGTTCTTTGACCACTGAATGATTCTGCATAGAACCATGTTCAGGACAGAATTAATAAATTAGCTTTTTGTGAGGAAAATGCTAGAGTTGTGCCTACCTTATGCTTTCCTAGGCACTTTTAACCATCTTTCTTCAGATAAACTGCCATTGAAAAAGTCACCATGTTTAATAATATTCAATTCAGTCATGATATACTCATTCACCCACCTCTTAATGTGCATGGGGATTGAGGCATAACTCATTTTGAAGGGGGGTAAACCCATTTAATCCATAAACTAAAGTATATACTTATTTTTATGCAGATAAAACATTAGTTCTGATCGGATCACTAATGTTAGGGGTGTGCATGGTCTAAAAATTGCATCACATTAATAGTGCAATTCAATTTTTAAAAATCACTTAAAAAAAATTGGTTATTTTTTTAATCAGTTACAGTTTAGTTTAAAACCGATTTATAATTATAAATCAGTTTAATATGGTTGAAACCGGTTTTTATCAAAACCAATTCGAACCGATTTTTATTGAATTGTTTAAAATCGGTTTTTCATTAATTTTTTTTATACTTTTCTATTTTTGTTAATATAAAATTATACTTTTTTTTAGAATGTTCATTGACACATCTTTCTATTAAATATAGTCTTTTAATATCTATCTTTTGATTTTTCAAAAATAAAATAAAAAACATTGAATTGAAAATACTAGTACATGTAGTATTAATTAGAGCGTTCAATTTAAAAAAATATATTTAAATATTTCTATAGCGTAGATATAAAAAAAATTAATATTTTCTCAAAAATAAAAGCGGCGGTCATTTTAAGATAACTATTTTTTACAAATAGATCAATCATTATAGGACGGATGAAATATTATATATTAATTAAGAATATTATATATATATATATATATATATATATGTATAGTTGCATTTTTTTTACTCATATGTATATAGCTTGTATAAAACTGTTTTTACCGTAAGAAAAATGCTATTTTCAACAAAACAATGTTAATTTTCCATAACTTAATTTCAGTTAACGTTTTAGTCATTTATTTTTTTTTTCCGATTTGGTCCTTTATTTTAATTTTAAGTGATAATTTGATTTTTTATGTTTTAAAATGTCAACAATGTTATCATATTTTTTACAAAAATTCAAAAAATTCATTAAAATTTTCAACTAAAACGCATAAATTAATTATATTTTTTAATATAATATAAATTTCATCAAATTCGAAACTCAAATATTTAAATAAACTCATATTTCCATATCTAACAACATCAAATAAAGAATTAAAATATGAGTTTATTTGAATATTTGAGTTATGAATTTGATAAAATTTGTATTATATTAAAGAATATAATTAATTTTATGGGTTTTGGTTGAAAATTTTGATGAATTTTTGTAAAAAAAATGATAATATAGTTGACATTTTAAAACATAAAAGATCAAATTGTCACTTAAAATTAAAATAAATGACCAAATAAAAAAAAAGATAAATGACTAAAATGATAACTAAAATTAAGCTAAGAAACCACATGTGCTATTTAGCATTTTATTTTTTATATTAACAATGTTAATTTTAATTTTATAATATTAAATACAAAAAAGTTTGAAAGTGGTTTAAACTGGTTTTTTAAAAAAAGTTTAGTTAACTAGACTTTTTAAAATTTATGGTGCAGTTCATAAACCATTTAATTGGTTTGGTCTTTTATGGTGCATTGTAATTCAGTTTACGAATGGAGTCCAATTAACTACATTTTTTGTACACCCCTAACTAATGTGATACATCTACGTACAAAAGTGATATAAACCATGAACTACGTACAAGAGTGATATAAACCATGAACTCCATCAATTATTTATTTTTTTTGGAGTAAATTCACCATCAATATTATGTCTAAAGACAAAATTACATTGAAGATTTCATGAAACTGAGTTATTTTTGTTGTGCATTAACTATGGCCAAAGGTGTATTACAAACTAAGGTATGAGTAGAACAAAAGCAAACAAATTATTTAGTCCTAACTCAAGTAACAAATTCAACTATATGTTAGCATTGAACTTACCATTCAAATTCTCAGAAAAAATGAACCACAGTCCTTAGATTCTGATTCCACTCACGAGTAGTATCACTCTGGTGGGTGTCACTAGGTCATGCTGCCAAGTGCCTGCTCTGTTCCAATTTACACCAAACTTTATAGATAGTTTAGACATTTTTTGTTTACTTTTTATTTACACGTTAATTAATATGCTTCCAGTTAAAATAAAATAAAAAATTGTTTACACTATTCTTGCGATTTTACATTTTACATCACGTTATCATCCATAATGTTGTGCTTTCCAAATATTGGCATTAAGATTTTATTCAACATCTTAGAGAAAGTTGATGAAAATTCATCTTATGGACAAAATAAGTTCGAGACCTTGATAGAGAGAAAAATTCTTTTAAGTTTATTTTGATCGAGTGATAAAAGATAATAAATGAGCACATGATATGTTATATATATAGAGCTTGTGAGAATTAGTAAACAAGTTACCTAACTATTTATTAACAACCACCAACTAACTCTTATGGGAGTTGTAACTAATTTCCTAAACTAACCTTATTTATATTATTCTCCCTCAAAGTTGATAGCGATGTATGATCTCACTCAACTTAATTTACAAGCATCTAAAAAATTACAATGAAACATCTGAAACAAAAAAGAACAATCTCATGACAACTTATAGAACCATTAAAATCAAGAATTCACAAGGAGACACACAACGGAGTAACTTAGCATGTGTTTGGTATTTTGAAAACTCACAATGTGACTTCACAGTATGTGGAAGCTTTCATTTGGAGCTTTTGAAAAACCACGGTGCGAGGGAATTAAACATGCGGCAAGAACGATTCACCAATAGTGCAAACACACACTTAATCATCGCGCAAAGTCACTCATAAAGTAATTTGATCATTTCTCCTATTATGTATTCCACTTTTATTGAACTTTTTTACGATAATTTTATTTATTTTTTATTAGTTATGATTAGAGATTACTTAGCTATTTTTTATTATTTATGATTAGAGATGGTTAAGCGGGTCAACCCCCGTCCTATTTACTCGTTAAAAAATGAGTGGGGTGAGGTAAATTAATTTAGGTGATTAAGTCGAAAGTACCACCCATTTTGCCTCATGTCGGGTTAGCTCACCAATTTTTATTTTTTATTTTATCATTTTACAAAAATAATAAAAGACAACCATTATCAAATGTCAAAACAAAGTCATTACTAGCATAAAAAAGTCTCAAAATAAATTCACCAACATTAAACAATCTCAAAGAAATGTATTATAGTCTATTTATTAATACGGTCTATAGAGTTTAGCTATGCATTATAAACATGATAATATATGTCTTGACCTCCATGATGTATTGACGAACTAAGGTCTCATGATTGAGTTTTTTTATCATTGTACATAGAACTCATATCTTTATCTCCATCATAACCATAATACCCTAATACATTACTCTTCTAGTTTGAGTTAGATTTTTAATTGGATTAAGTAAATTACTGAATCAATTTTAGTCTTTTAGTTTGACTTGAGTAAAAGTAACTGAAAAAAATAAACTAAAGTTAACAATTTAACAGTTTTTAAATTTGACTTGAAAGGTCAACCTACTCTACTCTTTAATTGTCATGTTTTTTAAACCAGTTAAACAAAGCATATCAAATTAAATAGACGAGTTTAAACATTTATCTGAACTTCCGCTTAAAATAGTAGACAAAATAAAGTGGCCAGCTAATTCAATTCATTTACTTACTATATCTTTATCTTATTGTCTATCAAAAAAAAAATATCTTATCATATTTATTAAAAAAATAAAATCAAATGTTTTCTTAATGTAAATGTAACTTATGTAATTGACCACGTGACGTTCACACTTTTCAACAATAATGTTTCTTAACTCTTTGGTTTTTTTTTTTGGAGACTCTTTATTTGTTTTTTAACTATGAAATGTAGTGTGGAATTAATTGATTTGAAAGTGATATGCATATTCTTCCCAAAAAAAGTGATAAGCATAATATAAATTTAGGAATAAAATCAGGGAAATGCTAGTAGTTCCGAAAATTATTATCGATGAACTTCAATAATACCCCCCCTCACTCTTATTTTTAGCCAACAAATAGGAAGATCCAACGAACCAAAATAATAATTCGTCATAGGTTCATAACGTTTTTTCTTGCAATAATTAGCACCGTTCATAAAATTAAAATAAAATAATTAATATTATAGTGAAAATATAAAGGGACATTTAATATATTTGTTTAATTAGTGTGATACTTGATATGGAAAGAAGAATTACTGCATTAATATAAATATTAATTATATTCTTACATTTTCATTCATCAAAATTATTGATTTCATTGAATCAAACATAGAGTATTTAAAAATATTTTTCCTCCCCTCAGTTCCTTTCCCTTCCCCTCTATAACTATTAAAATCTCTCCCTTCACCTCAATTAAACCAAAGAGACCCTAAAAACAAAATAAATTTCTATTTATGTTTTCTTAAAAAAAATGTTTAAATTCTTAAAGGACTAAAAACCTAATATTTTAGCCAGCAACGATTAACAAACCTTTTTGAATTAAAGTCCTAACATCTAACTAAAAAACATGTAAGAAAAAACTTCCAACTAGAAATATTCTAGTCTCTAGAACAACTCTTACTTTGATAATTTAATCGAATTTGATACGCACTACGCTGTCTTTCAACGCATATAAGTTTCAATGGTTGAATGGAATTAGTTAGTACCTTTCGATCGAATCTTTGAAAGTGATCTTCATGCTAGCTCCATCTTACTTGAGAAATTAAAATAAAATATCTCCTCCTTGCTAGAGGCATTAGATTCATTCATATCATTATCGAATAATAATAATAATAATAATAATAACTATAACCACATTATTAAATAATTTATCACATGTGTAAAAAAACTATAAAAACTAGATCAAATTAAGACTAAGCTATAACATAACAAACACAACTTCAAACATAGAAATGGCATACCAAAACCGGAAACATAACAATGATGGATGGAGTCAGATGCAGGAGGTTATCGAACCCGCAGTGTATCCAAGGCATCAATATCGAAAGCGTTGTGTTGAAGTATACGAGGAACCTATAGCCGAGGTAGAACAATATTCCTACGTAGAGGCTCGTCGTGAGACAGAGACAGAGACAGAGACAGATAAACAGGGTACGAGGTTTGGCAATGAATATGGTACTTATGAAAGTGTTGATGAAGAGGCAGATGCTTTTATTCAACATGAGCATAGGAGGATGGAATTAGCCAAACTCATGTCATCAAGAAGAAATGGTACATAATTAAGCATTTACTATCCTATCTTTGTAGATACACTCTGCATACTGCAGTTGAATGTATCATAAAATTGGATGCAGATGTTTGATTATCTATGTAGGGCTTTCACGTGATCATCATAAATATTGATTGCTTTGATGTACCCTTAAAATGGTTAAAATATTTTTGGGATGAGATTTATGTAAAAAATAAGTTTTATGAAAAACTTATCCCTAATTTATTTTAGCTCTATTTTAAGCTATATCAAATAGGTTCATATGTCATATCAAATATAATAATCTATACACCCCAAGCACTTGGGCATGTATTCTTTCTTCACCTAATTAATTAATTAATTAATACATTAAGGCCTTACTTTTATGTTTAATTGTTTTGCTGTCCTTTGAATTTTAATGGCTTGTTGTTGATTAATAATTATAGACCTGTTTGGTCAACTCCTTAAAATGTTCAAATATTCAGTTTAATTTAAGGAAATACTATAATTTATAGTTCAAGAAATCTGATTTTGTCACGAACATAAAATTGATTGATAATGGTGTGGAAATCAACAATAAATAAATATAACAATTCATTAGACAAATAAAATAATGACTCAACTTATCAAATTTTCTGAAAGATTCTGTTGGTTTCCTCTTTGGACTTGAATTGATAGGAGGTATATTTATTCACTATGAATTACAATGTAATTAGTATGATTTCATTTCTCTTCACATTGAATGTTTATATATATAATCCTCTATCTAGGAATCTAAGCTATCATTGAATTTCATCATTAATCCCTTAGTTATGAACAAGCAAATTAGAAAAATCAATTCCCTTAGACTTGTAATACCCCTTCTCTGCATTTGTCAATCTACCTTGGAACATTCTCCACTCCATGCCACACCTCTCCTTAACCTGTCACCAATACCATGCAAAATAATAACATACACATAACAGAATCAAAGTACATTTTGAAAAACTATACATTACATTAATAACACAGCTTATTGATCAACTAAGGTGACATTTTTAATGTGAGAAATAGAAGCAAAAAACTATATGGTTGAGAAAGAGAATCCAAAAATACTATATTATGAAATGTTCATAACATACCGCCCGCCATGCCGTCTTCCCAGTTTGTGCTTCTCCCTATCGATCAAGGAAACAAGAAAAAAATTAAATATTAAATTTATAAAGCTTCATTTGAGTGATATAATTAGCATCAAACATATATAACATGATTAATCATAGACAAAATAAAAAAATTTACCTGATCTCCTAGTGATGGAATACCTTGGTGAACAATCCATTGAGCATCAACAACTCCAATTTTTTCATGAGCAGGCTATACACATAATAGGTAGTATTAGTTCAAAGTCCCATAGCATATACAATCTATGAAACATAGATATATCCGACACGACACGACACTGACACCGTAATAATTTGAGAAAATAAATTAATTGAATGTGATTAATGTGTTGGTGTTAGACACCAATACACGTCTTCGATCAAAAGTGTCGGTGCTACTGAAATTACAATGTAATACAAGAAATAAGCTTAATTACCTCAATACATTTTCTAAAAGCAAAATCAAGACCCCATCCATGGACAAATTCATTCTGCATAAACCAATATAATGTGTTACTGTCATAATTTATTGGAAGCCAATAGCCATCATCAAGTACTAATGGATGATATTAGAAATAGGTTAAGTGCAAAAGAGTGACCATGGAACCTGAATCATATGCCACACACAGCGCCATGCGTCTCGTGAAAACACAGGAGCCATAATCTCAACAAATGCTGCACAAGGAGGAAGAAGAGGGTATTTACACTTCCCTGGTTTCTCTTGTGCTTGTCTAATAGAAAATGAAAAAAATAAATACAGTCAAACACAGAAAATAAACAAATCCTTTCACATAACTTACACTACAAGAAAACTGTGATCCATCATTAATTCTTACTTGTGAACTTCACTATCATTTCTTCTCTTTGTCATATTCCAACACAGCCCTTTATTAGGTTCTAAAGCAGGCTGTGAAATCTCCAAGCCATGCTTCTTTACTAGTTTTATGTATCTGCAGTTGGAATTAGAGATATACATGAAACTTCCTTAACAAAACCAAAATTAGCATAAAGTAACAACCAATTCAGATAACAGAGATATTATGAAACTGAAACAAACGAATTAAATTAAAACGAACATTTATAAAGAGTTTAATTGCTATGTACCGTCTATGTAAAAAATTTTACACTGTCAGCACATCACAGTCATTCATAAAGATGACTTTAGATATAGTTATGGTAAAAGTCAAATATCTCCAATGATCTAACAATTGTGATTTATTGATAGTGTAAAAACTTTTTACACTGAAAGTGTATATCAATTAAATTCTATAATAAGAAACAATAAAATACACATACGATGAAGCACAATAGAAAAGCAGGCAAACGAAAGTGTTAGTGTCCATCTTTCCACCAGAATATTGTATATCCAATACTAATACTTACTCTTCTGCATTAAAATTCTCAACCCCCAAGTCTTCATCCCACATGAAAATATACTCATATGATGCCACAATGTCTGGATGCAGAAACCGCTTGGCATACCACCTGAGAGGATAAATAAATAACAGAAAACTTTGAGTTTGGCAAACAATAGTAATAGCAAGTGTCACAATGAAAAATTGTAATCCAAATAGTAATAGCAAGCAGAGGATTTATTTACCACTTGGTTTGTTTGTGAACACTCACATGAATAGCCTGTTTAGACCACTCAAACTCGTCCCATTCGGTTGTTCGGCCATCATAATGAAATAGAAGGATTGTGAAGTCCTTTGAAAACTGTTCAAGTGGCATAGATTTTTAGTTTAAAGAAACGTATACAAGTCTATGGAAAGAAAGAGAGTGAAGACCTTTTTCACAGCTGCATCAATATTCTTTTTCTGCTGATACCCAACAGTGAAAGTCACAAGGTACTTTGGTTTAGATGTTAAATCCTGCAAGTAGCAACTTAATCAAATTCTCTGTACATAGAAAAACCTATGACAACAAAAATATCAGAGATACCCTATTCCAGATTATCTTAAAAACAAACAAATAGTATTTTTATATTAGACCTAATTCATCGTTACAAAATCGACTTTGTAAGAATGAGTTCGGTCCACTATAAAAAACATAATGTATATCAGGCCATCTACCAAATTATGTACGCATCAAGTTCAATAGTGCTCAGAGCGTGAACAGGTAAATTGGAAAACATTCGAGTTCCATATTAAAAAGAGTTTATGAAGAGTGACAGTAGTAACCTTACCTTACAAGTGGCTTTGAAATAATGAGTTATACTCAATATAAACAAACCCAATAAATAGCTGGAAGGAAAATGCACATATATTAACCTAAGTCTTCTAACTTACCTGATCTGGCTTACCAGCACCTTAATATGTATTTAGCTACATTTTTTTTTATGATAATTGAAGTCTATATGTAGATTGATTGAGAACATAAAGTGTTTAATTAATTATACTGACCTCACTGGGAAGACCCCACAATCTGCGCAAGAAGAAATCTGAATGAGCATTAACAATTCCAGGAGGTAATCTTTCTGCACCTTTAGGATTTGTTGGAACCCAAATCTGCATACAATCATCAAAGTAAGTGGCAATTGTCTAATTATAATGCAGACTTGTACAATTCACATTTTCAAATGTTACATAAGATTAGAATCACAGTTCAAATCCTTTTAACAATATTCTATTATAATTGATTAATAAACAACAATGAAACTGTTTTTTCCCTCCAACTTTCTTGTATCAATGTGAACCTATGAACTTTTAACAACCTTGATCATAAGTATAAAAGTATAAGATGCAAACCTTTGCTGGATTAATTAGTAACTGATCTTGTGATGAGGTGCTATCATCATTCTTCATAAAAGACCACGCATCGCGACCTCGAATGCAAGACAGATCAATGGAAGGAAGCAAGCTAGATGGAAGATTCAACTAAAAAAAATTAAGCATTGTTAGAGTTCCATTATAAAATCAAATAACATAAAAAAAAAAACATGAATAAAAATTCAATTTAAGCACCTTTGTTGTTGACAATGTTGGGAGTGATATTCCTATAATTAAGCCTAAAAATCCTCCAAAGAAAAATATCACAATAAGGCTCATACTTTCATTTGGTTTTCTCTTAGTAATACTGCAACCATAAAAAATTAAGCAAATTTTTAGCATATGCTAAACTTGTTAGGATCAAACAGAATAATAAAGATGTTATCTCAAAAGAGTAAATATAAATAGATTTGTGAGTAACTAACTTCATTATATCTAAATTTTTCTGATTGTATCTTCCATATAAGAAAACCAAGATGTTTTTAAATGAATACAAGGCCTCCTTAAAATGCAAAGAAGATATATATAACTAAATTAATTAAAATAATTGAAACCAGAAAATGGTTCAAAAGTAGTAGTAGAAAAATAACATAAACCCAAGTAGAAAGCAGTGCTTATAAGTGAAACCGAAGCAACCAATGTTGAAACAAATGAAGTATGACCAAAAAAGAAATACACGTGATTTCCCCCTAACATTTTCCGCAAGTTACTTATATGGTCTATTTAATAAAATAAAATAAAATACGCAACCGCGTAATATCCACTATTAAATAACTATGTGCAACTTTCTTTGTAATACAAGAAATATTTTTGGAAGATTATTGTTTTTAATTTTTTTTTTTTTTTGCCAAGCCCCATAGTATAAGTGGAAGGAGTGGTTCCCTTGCTGCAAATCGGGATTTTTTTTTTTTAATAAAAATTAAAATGTGTTGGTTTGACCAGAAAGCCTTATCGCATGTTGTATTTCAAGAATTTTATTACCATACCAGTAAAGCAATTCCTTTAAATTGTTCAATGGACACAAAAAGTTCGATGTTATTCACACTTTACATACCAATTTCAACGTAATATTGATAGTATAGGATAACTCCTAATACCACCAATAAAAATACTAAAATCATGCAAAAAACCATTTCGAATGCAATTCCATATCTTGTTCCTTAAACCATGCTAGCAAGACCCCAACTTTTTTAAAAGTCTTTTCCATAAAATATGTAAAACTAGTGTCTCTTAACATTAAAAAAATAATAAATGCTACCTATGATTAAAGTATAAGAGAATTATTAAAATAAGACTTGTGTGGAGGCCACTTACGGGATTCATTTAAATAACAAACATTGAAACAAAATAGTTGATGTTAAAAAAAGTGATGTGACGTATATAGACAGAATCCAAAATAAATTAATAAAAGATAAATGTTAAGAAATCAAATATATAAATAATATCTCAAAACTTGTGTATTCAATTTTTTGAAAATTAAAAAAAAAATCATGTTTTAAAACAAAATTTCTGTTTTTTTTTTTATTAATTAACGTGTACTTTTATTTAACTTGACTTATATTGAAGTATTAAGAAATATAATTCAACAAACCCCGTTGACTTGTCTCTAACAATTAGTGCATGATTAATTTTCCCGTGAAACTGTAACCACTATAATTTTATTAATTCCACTGTAAATCCAAACATGCAGCAAATTACAAATCAATTGAATTGATTAATAATGATAAAAATCGCCCTAAAGAATAATCAGTGACCATAACAAATTAACAACCAACCATTCCGGGAATCCTTAAAATTTGATTTTTCAAGAGGTTTAACAAAAAAGATAATGTGCATATACCGTCCCAAATCAACCACGTAAAGGGCTTCTTCATTGTCCAGTCCAATTTGGGTACAACAGGCATCCCATAGATCCTAAAAGAACATTATAATCGGATACACATTTACCTACATTTAATTTTCTATCTTTCAGCTCTGGAATTCTACATTGAATTGTTTTGACCTTAGCTAGGAGCGTAGGACACATTCTCTAAACAGTGATTGCCAAATAACTACTATGATGACTCTAACCAAAAAACAATTCACTGTGAATGAAGTGTAAGAAAGCATATATTTCGTGTGTACAAGTCAACTTTCGTCATCGTCCTCTAAGGATCAGTTGAATTAAACAAATCGATTCCCACAGCCTTGTAGTATGCATTTTCTGCGCTCGCCATTCGACTCTGGAACATTGTCCACTCCTTTCTACACCTCTCCCTCACCTGGAATCAACACATTGAAACCATGTTTTTACATTTACATAAAATAACAACTTCATCCATTATAATACAGCTTCTTGATTAATTAAGACAGTTATAATGTCAGAAAAGAAGCCAGGAAACAAAATATCAGATGAAGGGGATAGATAAATGATTAAAAAACCAGAGATTAGGATGTCAAGCTGAACTGTACGAAACATGCATAACATACCCCCTGCCATGGCGCTATTCCAGATTTTGATTCTCCCTATCAAAGCACAAAAAAACAAAAAGCACCTTAATTCTGCAATATGAGTACAAATTATAAAGACCAACAAGAGTAAACATGGAAAACAAATTACCTGATTCCCTAGTGAGGGAATACTTTGATGAATAATCCACTGAGAATCAACAACTCCTATCTTCTCATAGGCCGGCTACACAGCATAGGGAAGGTACTTGAATTAATGTTCAAGAACATATAGAAATTTCAATAAATAGAAATTAGAAAAATTAAAGTAATTAGAAATGGATTCACCTCCACACATTTTCTAAGAGCAAAGTCAAGACCCCACCCATGGACCAAGTCATTCTGAAGCTCCCACAAGGTTACAATCATAATTAATTTTCAGACACCATTGAGCATTTAAACAAACATTAAACAATGTATATTACATAGAAAAGAGAGTAGGCATCAAACCTGGATCATATGCCACACACAACGCCACGCATCACGTGAAAAGACTGGAGCCATAATCTCAACAAACCTGCATGCATAGCACAATTAGATACAGCATGGTATAAGTGGATAATAAGTGATAATATCAACTGATACTTACGCTGCACAAGGAGGCAGATGAGGGTCACTACACCATCCTGGTTTTTCCTCTGTTTCTCTAATAGAAATCAAAGAAGTAAACAACAATTAACATTCTTTTACATAACAAGCACCAGAAGAAAGTCAGGACTGAATTTTCATCATTCTTACTTGTGAACTTCACGATCACCTCTCCTCTTTGTCATTTGCCATGTCAGCCCATTATTAGGTTCCAAACCAGGCTGTGAAATCTCCAATCCATGCTTCCTCACCAATTTTAAGTATCTGCAATTCAAATCAGGGAAGTATATAAAACCAGAAATAAATCCTTAGGTATATAGCTATTCTGGATCTGATTTTGATTCCGTGTCAAAATAACAATTTTTTACACTATCATCTAATCACATGTTAACAAGTTTGACCATGACAACAATCAAATTAAAAGGTTTAAATTGTTAATTAAAAATTAACACATAATTGGATGATAGTGTAAAAAACTTGACACAATAATATCAAAATTAAACTCTGGATGTGTTGTATTTTAGCATATCATATCAAATACTCACTCCTCTGCATTAAAATGCTCAACACCGAGATCTTCATCCCATATAAAAATATAGTCATAAGGTGCCACAATGTCAGGATGCAGAAACCGTTTAGCATACCACCTAGGAGGGAAAACAAATAAACAATCAAATGCTTAATATCATGACATGATTGAAAATTTGAAATAGCAAATGATTTTGTTTTTAGTTGGGCGAACAATATTAATGGTAAAAGTCACAGTGAAAATTTTGTTATCCATAATATATTCGTGTTAAAGCAATGGACTCGTACCATTTTGTCTGTTTGCAAACACTCACATGAATAGCTTGCTTAGACCATTCAAACTCATCCCATTCAGTTGTTCGGCCATCATAATGAAACAGAAGTATAGTAAAATTCCCTGAAAACTGTTCCAAGTAACAGATATAGTTTAAAGACATGTACACAAGCCTATGCAATGAGAGAGAGAGAGAGAGAAGATAGAGAGACAAAGAGATGACCTTTTTCACAGCTGCATCAATATTATTTTTCTGATCATAACCGACAGTGAAGGTCACGAGGTATTTCGGCTTTGAGGTTAAATCCTGTGAATGGTAGCTAAATCAAATGTTGAGTATATACATAATCTACTGCAATAAAATAAAATGAAAAACATCTGAGGCCTCTCCTGTCCAAGAATATAAAGATTGACCTAATATCAGAAGCATAAACTCAAGCTAGAACAAAAGGGCACAAGTTGCAAGCCACACAAGTATTCTGCGTTCTTTCCCAATTTGTTTCAGTCTTGGATTTAGGGTGTTGTATAAAGTATTTTTAACGAAAGCAAACAAAGAATATGATTAAAAAATGGAAGATTCCTTTTACAAGTTTTAGTATATAGTAACAAGGACTTAATCTGTATTTAACTGCATTTTTTCTATGCAATAGGTTTCATATGTTTTCTAAGCACATAAGCTGTTTTACAATAGATACCTCGCTTGGCTCACCCCACAATCTACGCAAATAAAAGTCTGACTCAGCTTCAATTATCGCCGGAGGTAATCTTTCTGCACCTCTTGGGCTTGATGGAACCCAAATCTGCAGACAATCATGAAAATATGCAGCAATCCTTATTTCAGCATTAACAAATCATTTTTCCTAATATTTATATTTATATATTATATAATAGGGGATCATACTAAATAGTTGATAGGATGCCCAATAGTCTTGTTATGGTAACAAAAAGGACTGGGACAGAAGAGGATGTTATAATGGACTCGAAGCATGATAAGCCCAAAATTTGGAGAGTGTATGAACTTAAGAAAAAGAAAGGGGAGAGAACGAGGTAGCTGCCTGGCTGACAATTAGTTAGAATATGGGGAATAAAGAGGAGGAGAGAAGAATAAACAAACATGACACAAGAACTCTATTGGTATCCTAGTGGTGAGGTGGGGAGAGAGTATCTCTTTTCTAAGGACTGAAAAGTGTGACTCTGGTTATCCATTGTAGAGAGCTTAGTCTCTCGACTTTCTATTGATTTTTAATTTATCTGCATTTCAGTTCCCTATCATCTTATTTTCTTCTCTGCTCTATCAAAAGTCATCTCCAAAAAGAAGCAAGAGGTGGTCTGATTCTCATTATTGCCACATGCTTTATCTCATTTTGCTTTTCCACTTTTGGAACATCACTTCAGCAGTAATTTCTTACATTAAAATAATCGTATTAGGAATTAGTGTGTGCATGTACACACACATGCATGTGTGAGAGATTTCACACATGTGTAGCAACAGCAAGCAAGGTTGATGGGAGTAGAATGTGTGCACGCATGCATGACTGAAGTTCATTTCTAGGTTGTGGAAAGCTTGTCATGTTTACTCTTATGAACATTAATTCCTTAAAAATAATTTATGAAAAAACAGAGAGGGAGAGAGAGCTGCATCAGCAGAGTAATAACAACAAACATATAACTCCAGCGCCTCACTTGACCAGAGAACCTCAATTTTCCCTCTACTTAATCTGGAAAGCCTAACTGCTACAAGCCTACAACCCTTTAAAGTCAATTCTCAAAATCATAAAGATAAGTAATTGCGAATTAAGTCATATTGACAAATATTACTCCATTCCTATTGCCCACCAACCCATCCTTACCTCTGTACCATCATTCAACTAGTGCATGGATTACTAATGAGTTTATGAAATGTTATTCAACTATATAATAATTCAAGTAAGCTCTGTCCTTCTTAATGAAAGAACTTATTAACCTTCTCTAACCCGGTAACTTTCCTTCGCAATGCTGACAGGATCAGAAGTGTACCTTCAATGTGTCGTTTAATAACAGATGTTTGGATGAGCTGCTGCTATTATTCTTCATAAAAGACCGAGCATTGACACTTGCATATTCGTCTTCAATGGAAGACACATCAATGGAGGGAAGAAGGCTGGATGAGATATTCAACTGCAAATTGGAAAGCACAGTCAGAGTTCCATTATTAAGTCTAACAACAACATTAAAGAATCAATTTAGGTTTACTCAAGCATAAGGTATGCCCAAAAAGAGGATACTCAAAGTCTACACCTTTGTAGTTAATGTTGGATATGATATCCCTATAAAGAAGCCAAAAACTATTCCAACAAAAGTTGTCAAAATAAGCCTCATACTTTCACTTGGTTTTCTACTGCAGCAAACAAGATAGAAATTTCATTTCAACATAGTTTCCAATATTAATTAGCAAATACAAATTTCTTAAAAAACAAACAACAAAAATTTGGCTGTAAATGTTAGACCTGCGTGTACTGGTCACCATTATATCCAAACTTTTTTTATTGTATGTTCATAAAACTATACAGAGGAGCTATTCTTCACGATTTAGCAAGTGTGACATATCCACGCAAAGATGCTTGTTTTAAGAAAACAAGCCCTGTTGAAAATACAAAGAACTAAACATGTTAAAATGGAACCAGAAAATAGCTTTAAATAACAAAAAAGGAAAATACACCGAAGTATGAGCAAAATATTAGATTTTGGAATACAGTACTCCCCAAGTATCCCCATTATAACATAAGACTCTTGATATATTAGAAGTTGTTGACATATAGCAATCAGATCTGATATGATTGTGTTTATTAGTTGATTTTCTATCTAAGTATATTTATATTTTGGGAAAGAATCAAATCACTCTGATTTGATTTATTTCCTAATTTATTTTTCCTTTATTCTCTACATTCATTAGATAGCTGACAACATTGTATATATATTTATGTTTGTACTGTTTCAGTTTCAATAATAATACGAAATTTTTCTTCCCTCTTGTTTTAACCTAGCTGCACCCTAAAACACATGGTATCAGAGCTTCGGCTCTTCAGCTCTGATCCTGTGGCAGCTCACCATGTCCTCACAAGAAACTGAAAAAAATTATTCCTCCACCACTACAATGCCAGAAAAAAATATGGTGACCCTAAAATCGTGTCAACCCCTACCACAAATGATCCGCTATCCATAAACTCTAGTTTACAGCTTCTAATCCAAAAGCTGAATGGCAGAAACTATGTTGAATGAGCCCAGACTGTGAAGTTAGCTCTTGATGGCAAGGGAAAGTTAGGCTACTTGACTGGAGACACTCCTTAACCAGAGAAGATCGATCCAGCCTACCAAAAATGGAAGTCAGAGAACTCCCTAATCATTGGGTGGCTGATTCACTCAATGGAATCTTCCATTGGGAAGCCCTACCTATTCATTTTCACTACAAAAGAGGTGTGGGAAGCTGTACGCGATTGCTATTGTGACTTGGAGAACCCCTCACAGATTTATGAACTTAAGACTCATTTGTGGCAGTCCAAACAAGGAGATAAAGATGTCACAACATTCTTTAATCTCATGGTTGTCCTTTGGTAGGAGCTTGACCAATGTTATGAGGATGATTGAGAGAATTTCAAATATGCAAACAGATATAAGAAAAGAGAAGAAAATGATAGGGTTTATATGTTTCTAGCAGGACTAAATCTAGAACTTGATGAAGTTCGTGGTCGAATTTTGGGCAGAAAACCTTTGCCTTCATTGAAGGAAGTATTTTCTGAAGTAAGGAGGGAGGAATCCAGAAGGAAAGTTATGCTACTCTGATAATACAAGGGTGCAAGAAACTGAGAGTTCTGCTATGGCTGCAAAGGGATACGAAGCAGATGGAGAAAGATAAAAATGACCTTGGTGTGATCATTGTAGACGACCATGGCACACTAAGGAAACTTAATGGAAAACCACCCAACTGGAAGAAGAAGCCAAATGGAGAGGGTAGGGCCTTCCAAGCTGCAAATGGAGAAAATGTGGAGAATAAAGTCAACTCTAAGGCATCTCCTTTCTCTAAGGAACAACTAGAGCACCTGTATAAGCTCTTTACCTCTATGTCAGTTACTTCTTCATCCTCTCTTGCTCAAAAAGGTATCTCTTTCTCTTCTACTCTTTTGAGTTCCAAACCAAATTCAAAAACTCCATGGATCATCGATTATGAAGCCACTGATCCTATGACAGATTGCTCAAAATTGTTTTCCACTTATAGTACTTGTCCAGGTCATAAAAAGGTAAAGATAGTTGATGGTACTTTTTCCACCATAGCTGGAGTTGGTTTTATCCCTATTTCTAAAACTCTAACTCTTTACAATGTTCTTCATGTTCCAAATTTGTCATGTAACTTGCTGTCCATAAGCAAATTAACACAAGATCTTAACTGTTTGGCTATTTTTAACCCAATTAATTGTCAATTTCAGGAGTTGAAATCGAGGAGGATGATTGGCAGTGCTAAAGAGGTCAATGGTTTGTATTTCTTCGATGATGAGGTTGGTCTTAAAGAGGAATTTCATAGTAATTGTCTCAACTCAGTTTTGGTTCATAATAACGAAGAAATAATGTTATGGACACCCAAATTTTTTGTATTTGAAGCACTTATTTCCCGAGTATTTTAAGAATAAAAATTCAGATCAATTTTTCTATGAAGTTTGTCAATTTGCAAAGCATCATCATTCTTCCTATTCTCCTCAGGCGCATAAACCATTTAGTCCATTCACATTAATTCATAGTGATGTTTGGGGACCTTGGAAGAAGATGGTTTATTACCTTCATAGATGATCACACTCGATGAACGTGAGTTTACTTAATGAAAACAAAATCTGAAGTTGAAAGTATCTTCAAAAGTTTTTATCAAATGATGTTGACCCAATTTCAAGTAAAAATCAAAACTCTCTATAATGATAATGGAAGGAAATATTTTAAATAAACACTTAAATGAGTTTTTCCTACAACAAGGTATCATTCATCAAAGTTCATGTGTGGATACTTCACAACAAAATGGAGTGGCTGAACGAAAAAATAAGCATCTCCTTGAAGTTATTAGGGCATTGTTGTTTCAAAATAAGGTTCCAAAGTATCTTTGGGAAGAAGCAATTCTCACTGAAACATATTTAATAAATAGGATGCCTACCAAAGTTTTAAATTACAAAACACCATTTGATGATTTCACAAGTCTATTTCCTAATAATAAACTTTCATACACTCTACCCCTAAAGATATTTGGATGTACTGTTTTTGTTCATATTCATGATCCGAATCAAAGAAAACTTGAGCCTAAAGCAAGAAAATGTGTTTTTATTGGCTATGCATCCAATCAAAAAGGATACAAATGTTTTGTACCTATTTCTAAAAAGATTTTTGTGACTATGGATGCCACTTTCTTTGAAAAAACTCCTCTTTTGGTAATCATCTTCAAGGGGAGATAATAGAAGAAGATGATGTTCAATATTTAAAAATTGCAAATATGGATTTTCTAGACAATTTGGAAAAAATAGATTGTGAGAAAAGTAGCATAATAATCTTTCTTTGCTGAACCTGTTCCCAATGATTTTGTCCCTTTAGAACCTACCTTTGATGATTCTAGTCTATCCATTGCTGTTAGAAAAGGGATAAGAGCATGTACAAAACATCCTATCTCTAACTTTATATCTTATGACAAATTGTCCCCCCACTTTTAGAGCTTTTACTTGTGAACTAACAAAAACAAAGATCCCAAAAGATATAAAACAAGCTCTAAGGGTTCCTAAGTGGAAACAAGCTGTCTTGGAGAAGATGAGTGCTCTTATAAAAAATCAAACTTGGAAAGAGGTGGATCTACCTAGAGGAAAGAGAACTGTGGGGTGCAAATGGGTGTTCACCATAAAACACAAGGTTGATGGATCAGTACAGAGGTATAAGGCCAGGCTAGTTGCCAAAGGCTTTACACAAACTTATGGTATTGCAAAACTTAACACCATTAGAGTTTTTTTATCTTTAGCCGTTAACTTGGATTGACCATTACAGCAGCTAAATGTAAAAAATGTGTTTTTAAATGGAGATTTAGAGGAGGAAGTCTATATCGATTCACCCCTGAGGTTTGAATTTAAATTCAACCAAAAGGTCTGCAAGCTTTAGAAGTCTCTTTATGGCTTGAAACAGTCACCTCGAGCGTGGTTTGAAAGATTCACCCAATTTGTTAAGAAGCAGAGATATTCTCAATGTCAAAGCGATCACACCATGTTTGTGAAACATTCTTCTGAAGGTAAAATGGCTATATTGATCATTTATGTAGATGATATTGTTATCACTGGGGATGATTCTAATGAAATAAAAAATTTGAAGGCATCTCTTGCTGCTGAGTTTGAAATTAAAGATCTTGGGTCTTTAAAATATTTTTAGGGAATGGAAGTTGCAAGATCAAAGAAAGAGATTGTTGTATCACAACAAAAATATATTTTAAATCTTCTAAAAGAAATCGGGATGATGGGTTGTAGGCAAGTTGATACTCCAATAGATCCTAATCAAAAAATTGGTAGTGATGGCAGTGGTGATCCAGTGGATACGTCTCGGTATCAAAGATTAGTAGGAAGACTAATTTATCTATCTCATACTCGTCCAGATATAGATTTTGTTGTTAGCTTAGTGAGTCAGTTTATGCACTCACCTCACGAAGAACATTTAGAGGTTGTTTACCGTATTCTAAGGTATCTCAAAAGTTCCCCCAGAAGATGACTGTGTTTCCAAAACACTGATCAACAAGGCATTGAAGTATTTACTGACGCAGATTGGGCAGGGTTCATCATGAATAGAAATTCAACATCTAGTCACTGCACATTTGTTTGGAGAAACTTAGTTACTTGGAGGAGCAAGAAACAAAATGTAGTAGCTAGAAGCAGTGCTGAGGCAGAATATAGGGCAATGGCCCAAGATGTTTGTGAAATCCTATGGCTTCAAAGAATCTTAGAAGAGCTTAAACTTCCTATAGCTTCCAATGAAGCTATATTGCGACAGCAAGGAAAAAATTAGTATTTCTCAAAATCCTGTTCAACATGACCGAACCAAACATGTTGAAATTGATAGAAATTTTATAAAAGAGAAAGTAGATGCAGGTATGGTTTGCATGCCTTTTGTCCCTACTTCACAACAAGTTGCTGATATCCTTACCAAAGGTCTGTTCAGGCCCAATTTTGAATTTCTTGTGAACAAATTGGGCATGCTAGACATATATGCACCAACTTGAGGAGGGGGTGTTGACATATAGCAATCAGATATGATATGATTGTGTTTATTAGTTGATTTTCTATTTAAGTTTATTTGTATTTTGGGAAAGAATCAAATCACTCTGATTTGATTTATTTCCTAATTTATTTTTCCTTTATTCTCTACATTCATTAGATAGCTGGCAGAATTGTATATATATATGTTTGTACTGTTTCAGTTTCAATGATAGTAAGAAATTTTCCCTCCCTCTTGTTTTAACCTAGCGTCACCCTAAAACACAGAAGTGTTATTAGTAGCCCCACTGGGTTAGGCTTTTGCTAGTTCTACTGCATACTTAATTAGCTAATTTTGGAAAGCCCTAGTGCCTAACTCAAGGTGTCGCTGCTTTGAGATTCGCTGTGTCTACTTTATCACTTTGTGCATAGGGAGTGTGTCTTGTAGAGTATCTGCCATGTTTTTGCTCATTGTTTGGATTGATCATAACATTGTTAGTTCAGTTTCAAGTTTCAACTATTTCTATGATCACTCCAAACCACTGTGTTCCTGCTAGCTACGGACTATTGGGATAAGTTCCCAATAATTGGCTATGTCCAAGCTCAAAATGACATTAAGTCTGTAAACTTGTGAATCGTGAACTACTCTCTGGAAAAAATATTCCTTGCCAGCTTCCATCACATGGAATGAAGATATATGTTCAGCAAGTAAATTGTGCATGGAGTGTTTTTTAATTGTATAGAACAGTAAACCTAGAGTACTCCTCTGACTAGGGTTTCAGGGACTCAATGAAAAAAAGTAAATCTCAATATTATATACTTATGCAAAAAAACTGTTATATGTCTCCAAACAGGCCCACCATAACCAAGCACCGTGTAATAGGATGAAAACCCTAAACAAAATCCCAAATCAAAAACCTTAATTTCAAAATCAAATTCTAAAATTTGCCCATTTTACATTACTTTGGTAAATCAACATCCCAGTCCACACATCACACATGAAGTTTCCCAAATCCAGTTTTCTGTTTGGCTCTAGTATGCCTGTTTGGTTCCATGTCTACATTGGTTGTGGTTTCTTTCCTGTTGGCTATGCTTCTCCCTGTTTGGTTCTGTTTGGCTCTAACCGCCATTGTTCAGACTGTATTATTATCCAACCACACACCGTTACAAGTACACGCAACATTTAACATTCCAAGGTTTTTGGATTTCCTTAATTCTTAAGATTTTAAGCTTCTAATGAAGTTTTTGATTCATTTATAAATTGTTTGGGCCTCAATATATATGATTGTTTGTCAGGATACAACTGCTTTCAAACAGTGTCTCTTCAGTCTTCATCCTTGGCCATCCAATTTACTGAACAATTTTTCAGGCAGTAAACCATCCTATTCATCTTGTTCTGTTTATTCTCCAGAAGTTATTCAGTGTTTAGGATGTCTCATTTCCTCTGTTGTCCTTCTAATGTCTCTTCAGAACTATATATTTTTGGGATTTTCTTGGCCACACAACATTATGAACTGCTGTTCAGGCTATGAACTAGTCTAGCCCTTTTCATGTATTGTTTACAGAAATTGCTAAGCATTTAGGGTGTCTCATTTTCTCTGCTGTCATTCCAGCATATATACTCAGCAATATTTGTGACGGAGAAAACAAACTATTTTAGAATTTTCATTTTCACCAAGCAGCAGAACTCAAGCTTCAATTAGTAGCTTTTTGAGTCACTGTGATTTCACCCTAAATTCAACGTGGTTGCAAAAAAGTGATAGATCTAACCCCAAAATTTCAACATACTGCGTGTCTGGAGGCATGGTGGGTGATTGAAAATTGATTTTCCCAAGGCAAAGTGATTTGGTAGGATTGACTATTTTGTATCAGAACTGATTTTCCTCCAAACCTTTCTTTGACTAGAAGTGCTAAAAAGTAGCTTTTAGGTTGAAACTTTACTGAGTTTTACATCAAACATGTTTTTAAAGTAAAAACATCTGAACATAGATCGCTTCACTTCAAACTCCATTTTAACCAAATCAATTATACAAAATCATGTTTGACAAACACTAACCCAAATATACACTTAGTGCATGTTGGAATTCACTTTCGGAGAGAGAAAAGTAATTGTAGACACATGGAATTGATTTTGACATGTTAGTATATTCTCGAGTATAATCGTTTTTGCCTTCAAGAAGCATGCTCATCAATTTGCCACCATAGTAGCAAACATGCTGTAAATATTGTTGTCAACATACATCCAACTGGATTTTTCTTTATCATATTGTGGTAAGGGAAACAAAACCATGGTCTTAAATCTTAATTAAATGCAAAATCAATTTTCTTATATAATTACCAAGTTGACAATTATATAAGAAAATTGATCAAGTGTTGCACAAATTTCAAAAACAAGTTTCAAAGATTTTCCACCAAATAAATCTACTTGACTAAAACTACAGGATGAAATTATTCCCAACTTTTTAACAAGTTACATGTTTTTAAACTAAATAGGCAAGAAAAACATGTGATTTTCCCCTAATAATCGCCGCAAGTAACTCATGTGCAACCTGGTAATATACTAATATTACAAATACATTCCACAACCAATCATATAACCATCAACCATGTGCTACTTTCGTCAATCACAAGAAGATTCAAATATTAGCAAATTATTATGAACTAAAAAAATCACACACATACATATATATATACTGAAAAGCGATTTTTGGTGAAGTGAGAGAGAATCATACCTGGAATAGACCTAATAGCACGCCGCAAGATCTGGCAAAATAAAAAAAAAAAAAAACAAGAACTCGGTGATAGCTGATAATGAAATCTGAAGCCTGTGATTACAGTGTTAGTGATGATCGAGTAAAACAAACGTGAAAAACAATGAATAAGTGATTATCGTGTGGAATCTTCTCTTTAAAAATACTACGAAGTGACGGTTATGCACTAATTTTGGAGGAACATTCTTCTTGTGCTCTTCAATTATGCTACTTGTGAAATAAAGTAGGGAAAAAGAGAATGCACGCAGAAATTTAAATTTTTCCTAAAAAATATAATTTTTTAAATTTAAATGGAATGAAGTTTAGTGTTTTTTATTTTAATTAAAAAAAAGAATTAAGTTTAGTTGTAAGGTGTTTTGGTGATAAATGTGATGAAGTAACTGTAAATGGAGGAAATTAGGTGGAATAGATGAAAGAATTTAAGTGACTTTTCAACCAATTTCAAATCATTGTCTCACCGACGGCTACTCTTTATATTCTCATTTCTTTATCTAATTAGATTTGATAGGTATCTTCTTTAAAAAAAATTGATTGCTATGTTGTACTACTTTAAAAATAATATAAATAAAAATAATAATTGAAAAATTAACATACGTGATTTTAATTTTTAATTAAATATATTATTTTTTAACTATTATATTTTATTTTAAAGAGTATATTAATAAACAAAAATTAATAATTATTATAGATATTAAATTATATTAATTCAATCATTAAATTAATATAGATTCAATCTATAAAATTTAAAAAAAAATATGACAATTTATTAAATAAACTTAATTCAATATATAATATATTTTTAAAAATATAAATAAAATATTAATTATAAAATAATATAATTACATATATCCAATTTTATAATTTTTTATATGCGTCATTGTTAAAATAATATAAAAATATT